>QTSX02006436.1:0-466182 GCA_014839935.2 Entomophthora muscae | reverse complement strand
GGCCTGTGGACCGCAAGACCGCATTTTTCTGGGTTCAAGCCCCCGCGAGCTGACGTTGAAGAAGATGACCTGCCCAGAAAAGTAGATTGAGCCAAGGAAAATACTGCACTAAGTGAAGTGCCAATCACAACACCTAATGGAGGTGACCCAGCAACTAATGGCCTTATGAGTTTGAAGTCTTCACCAGCAACCAATCAAGAGCCAACCCAAGGAAGAGGCACTGGCCTGCAACTTGGCCCCATGACCTCAATGCTAAAGCAAGATAATCAGGTAGCTAAATTGGGAGCCGCAATCAATGAAAGAACTCCCAGGCTGAGCGCCATTTTGCTGCCTTTAGACCCAAGTCCCCAATTCCCTGGCCCTGCCCTTCACAATGCCCTGATGACCCCCCACAAAAAATGTTAAGTTTGGAGGTGGGGTGCTATATAGACCCAAGGACCCCGCCCTCCAAACTTATTGCTATTTTGAAATAAAGGTTATGTTACATTGGCTTATACAGCTATTACGGTATTTTGTATTTGCTGTCTATCAGTTCATCTCAAGATCTCCTGGCCCGCCTGCCCCACTGCCTGCTGTATTCTGTCCATTTGGTGTACCCTTTGGGCCTGTCCATTTCACTGAGTATCCCTTAAAACCCGAGTACAAGGACTACACGCCAGAGAAAATCATCAAACTAGATCCATTAGCCTGCATCTAATCCGCCATCAGATACAACCGCCAAGGCCTGTGGATATTCTCTACACCCAAATTATTTAGAGGAAAGTTCAACTATCTCCCGGCCTACAATATCTACATGGAACTGCCTGTAACACCCAAACCAATGCCTGCTTCTTTGCCCAACCTACCAACCAACCATACTGGCAAGCTTTTTGGTATAGTGTACATCACCCTCACAGGGGTGGTGGACACTATTGTACCGGCTGCCAGCCCGTGGTCTTGGGTGGGAAAGTCCGCGTCCTACCTTCTCAAGTTAGCTCCTCTCTTTTGGTGGGCTATGCCCGCAAGAAACCTGGCCCAAGTTATCCCCAAAAACAACAGGCCGGCCGCCCAAGACTGGATCCCTGACATTGGGACTAACTTTACAATATAGGATAACAAGTTTCCAAGGACTGCCCAAGGACCGCTTGTAGGCACCATGGAATCAATCAATCCAGTGAGGATGATATACATCACCCCAAATACTTGGGTTGAAGTGGATTCATCAGTGGCAACGGATTCTTGCGGGCAGTTGGGCTGTGGGGTGTGGGGCAGCGTCATTGGAACCAAATATGCGGGCAGGAAATTATACTTGTCTTGGAATAGCAGAGGGGGCCAGATAATTTTGGTGCCTTCTCTGTAAAGGACTTCTGTCTCTCTAGTTCTAGCTTCAGAGTCGTGGATGTGGATCTCCTCCAGAGTAAACTCCAAATACGCCGGGTTGGGTGGGTACTCAATAAAATGTACTGGGCCAAAGGGAGCTCCTGGTGGACAGTAAAGTTTGGGCGGCTGGTCCGCGGTTTCTTGGAGTAGGTGAGCACGGGGGCAGAGCCGCAAGGAGTAGACTGTAGATTAAGTAAAACTAATAACAAGTATGGTATGATCTGGTTGAACCAAAAGTTCATGTCACTTTATTGCAAGGATGGCAATGGGCATTTTCCTGGCGGCCCAGGGTATAAGTATGCCCATCTGTCATGGTAAAACTTTCACAAATTCTGTCAGCCTGAGTTTTCCCAATTGCCAGGTCTTCCCAGTCTTTGGTGGCATCAATTACGGGGGTTATTTCATTGGCTGCTTTGAACTGAGGAAGCTCAAATTCCCTAGCCAGGTCATGAGATTGGTTGCCTCTGGGTGGCCCGCGTTCTATGGGAAAATTCTCTGTTTCCCCTTCCATGTGGGCCCAGGTTATTCCAGAATCAATGGCTGAGCCTGCCCTTTGATTGGCTGTCTTATCAGGGACCCCCAGTGTGGAGAGTGTTGGTGTAGGTACATTTGGTTCATCAAACTTAAAAGGATTTCCCAAAGTCAAATCATGTTCTGATTTGAGCCCAAAAAACTGCAGGCGGCCAGGCGGTTGGCCCTGTGGGCTGGCGGCCTGCAAGATGCCAGGGTTTGAGTTTCGTAGTTGGGGCTTTCTGATAAGCATAGTTGATAGGAGTTTGTCACTCATGACAACCATGTACACAATAGGTGCTATGTGGACCAGGTAGTTTAGAGCAGTGGCTAGGGGGCGCCAACTCCCAGTATGGGGCACAACCTGGTTGGCCAGCCCCAATACTGTTATGTAGACAAACCCCAGCTTGCTGAAGTCCTGGGTGGGAGGCGCGTCAGGGAGAGGAGGGGGTAGTTGGAATATCCTTCATTACTGGTGGTAGATCCAGGTGATGGGGATGGAAATACTCCAGGTCAAGGGCGCAGGGCAGTTTGGCAAGGACAACAGGAGTATGGCCAGGAGGATATGGGTATGCAAGCTTGTATTAAGTAGTGGATTCACAAATAGATGCAAAGAGAATAATTAAATTTGAGCAAAAATAGACAATTCCTGCAATAAGATAATAATTTCTAGGCACAAACTTGCTTTATTAAGATGTCAAAAGTGAGGAGGGCTATTCCCCCTCACTACTTATACTTACTGATGATTCTGTGGCCTTTTGTGCCACCATAGAACTGATGGCATCATTTGGAGTTGGATTTGAAATTTTAACCAGAATTTGTGTGCTTGGCCAAGAGGGTGAAATCTCATTGGCTGCTATAACATAAATCTTTTTAAATTTGCAGCATGCTGAGTTGCTACAGTTATTTTTAGCTCCCGCAATGAATCAATTGTCCAATTGCATGATCAAACAATTGCACTCCCAATGTGACATTTCCCAATAAGTAGGTGGCCCAAATTTGATAACAGGCTTGATACCAGGGATTCAAGGCTTGTGTGCCTCTCAAATTCCAGGCCATTCACTAGTTGAAAGGGGGTATTTTGCCCTGGAAAGTGCTTTGTGTGGGTTTCCACACTTCATGTTTATTCAACTCTAAGAAAGCCAGCTGACTTTCCAGGGCAATCTGAGCCCTGACATCATCTCCTACCATAGTTGAGCTTGCAGAGCACAACTCTTTACTCCAAGACTTATATTCTTTTAGTAGGATGGCGGCATTCTCCAGTTTGTATTCAGGTTCCAAAGTATTCTCTTCATGGGGGTATCCTTTCCATTTGACCAGGAAATGAGGTTTTTGGTATTAGAGTTTGTGTCCCAGGATGGCTTCAACCTCGTGTTCTGTGAAGCTTCCTATTTTGATGGGTGGGGGAGCTGTTCTCACTATCTGGTGCAGGAGAGAAGGTCCTTTCTTTTTTGATAACAGGGAGCGGTGGAATACGTCGTGAATCTTCCATCTGGGGGCAGTTCTAGTTGGTAGGCTACGGTACCAATGTGTTGTAAGACTTTGTAAGGACCTGTTTGTTGGGTGCTCAAGCTAGCACAAGGGGCAGTGGTCTTGATGTTCTTAGCGCTGAGATAAACAAGGTCTCCTACTTCAATTGGGGAGCCAGGGCTTTGTTGCTTGTTGGTAAAATCCTTGTATACTTGTACTGCTCTTCTCAGGTTCTTGGTGCATTCTTCTTGGCACATGTGGATATTGCTAACCCAGTCTTGTCCTTCAGGGTTGTTGGCTTCCTCTGTGGGGGGGCATCCCATGTGGGTTTGAATCCGTAGCTGGCTTTGAAGGGGGACATACCAGTGGAGCTGTGGTCTTGATTGTTGTACGCAAACTGGGCCATTGGTAGGTGGGTTACCCAATTGTTCTGTTCCAAGTTAACATAGCATCATAAGTACTGTTCCAGGACCTGGTTTAATCTCTTGGTCTGTCTGTTGCTCTGGGGGTGGTATGCAGTAGACAGCAATCTTTTTATTCCCAAGTCCCTTAGGATTTAGGCCCAAAACTTAGAGGTGAATTATGGGCCTCTTTCAGAGACCACTTCTTGTGGAAGTCCGTGGTTCATGAATATTCGGTTCTGGAATAGGGTGGCAGTTTCCTTTGCTGTTACTTTGGTTGTTGTTGGAATGAAGTGAGCCATCTTGGTGAAACAATCAACAGATACAAGGATGATGTTGAATCCTTTTGAATTGGGTAGCTCCACAATGTATTCCATGGATACTGACTTCCAAGGGCCTTCTGCAATCTGAAGGGGTTGTAGTAATCCTTCTGGCCTTCCTTGCTTAGGTTTGGTACGTCCGCATCTCTTGCAACTACTGAGGTATCCTTTGATCTCTGGCTTCATCCTGGGCTACATGTAGGTTCTCTGAATCCCTTTGAGAGTCTTTGTACGCCCAGGGTGTCCTGACATGGGGGAGTTGTGGTATTCCTTCAGTATCTCTAAGCGCAATGGGCCTTCTGGTACATAGGTGCATCTGTGTAGCTTCAGGATGTTTCCATGTAGGTAGTAACCATTTTGGTAGTTGTGATGCTCACAGAAGATGGGGTTTGAAAGTAAGGGGGCCTCGTGTAAACTTCTACCAGAGAAGCTAATTGTAACTACTTCTACTGGGTTGCTGGTTGCAGGAGACAGTAGGACATACTTAGATCAAGCCTAGGGCACTAACTCTAAACTGTTAGCACAGCAGGGAGATTGTCTTGTTACCTGAAGTAGTGAAGGCAACAAGAAAAGCAGAGTCTAAAAGAGTCTGGTTAGGAGCTTGCATCTTAAGGAGTAATATCAAGCTAAAAGTGCAAAGTAGTGAGGGTAAAAGATATTTTTATTGTTTAAGAAAGATAGTCATTATATACTTGTATTTTTCCTGCACATTAACAATTGTGCAGGAATGGGGAAGAGAACTGAGAAGAGACAGGATTACTTTTCTTCCAGTATTTGTCAAGATCATCCCAATTAACTGATAGACCATGTACTCATGTTTCACCTCATGAGTAAGTGAGGGTATGGTGCACAGTCATCACAGTAGTATCAACTGTTGATATCTTTCTTTAAGTCTTCCATGATGTAGATGCAGTGCTGGTCTACGTTCTGAGCTAGTTGGATTTCTTATCTTCTACTGGCTAGCCCCAGGAATAGGATCATTGGCTCAATCATGTTTGGGGATAGCAAGGATTTAGTGTTGAATTCTTCAATCTCTTTGGCACTAGGAAAAAGGTTGACTCTTTTTCTTAAGGCATCTGGTACAATGTTGATCTTGCCAGGCTTGTAGCTGATTGATAAGTCGTAATCTGCTAGGCATAAGGCCCATCTAGCTTGTTGCTTATTCAGTTTTTGTGGTTTGAAGAAGTATGGTAGGTTCTTGTGATTGGTTATAATTCTCACCGGGTGGTTGGCATCACACAAGTATCTTCTCCAATGTTTCAAGGACTGGATGATAACAAGCATCTCTTTATTGTAGATGGGGTAGTTCAACTCAGGAGGAGTGAACTTCCTTGAGTAGTAAGCTACAGGGTGCAGCTTACTATCATGCCCCTTCTGAAGCAACACCCCCCAATGCAAAGTCAGAGGCACCCGTTTCCACAATGAAGGGCTTACCGTAAACCAGCATTGCCAAGACAGGGGCAGAAACAAAGGTGTTCTTTAGCAACTCAAAGGCTGACTTGGTGGTATCATCCCACACAAAAGGGTGTTTCTCAGAGGTGAGGCAGGTCAAGGGCAAGCAGATTGAATTTTTTTTTGGAAGAATTCCTGGCAGAAGTTTGCCAGGCCCAGGAAACTTCTGACCTCATTGCGGTTCTTAGGTTCAGGCCATGATGTCACAGCCTCTATTTTATCAGGTGTCATTGCAAAACCTCCTTTTAGTACATTGTACCCCAGGAAATCTACCTCTTGAAAAAACTCACATTTCTGGAGCTTAACAAAGAGTTGTGTTCCTTGAAGCGTTGTAGGACAGCTTGAAGGTGTTCAACATGTTCTTCAGGTGTGCAACTGTAAATGAGGATATCATCTAAGTAGGCTATGCAACACTGGTCCTTGAGTCCTCCCAAGACCACGTACACCATAGTTTGAAAGGTACTGGGCGCATTGCACAGCCCAAACGGCATAACCAAGTATTCAAAAAGACCTTGCCTAGTCTTGAAGGCAGTTTTCTATTTGTTGCCAGGCCTGATCTGGATCTGGTTAATGGCATCCCTCAAATCAACCTTTGAGAAGATGTTGGCTTCTGAAAGCTGGTCTGAGAGGTCTTCAGTATTAGGTATGGGGTATCTGTTCTTCACTGTGATGCTGTTTAGGTCCTGGTAATTGACACAAGGACGTAAGTTGCCGCCCTTCTTTTTAACAAACAATAGAGAAGACAAACAAGGAGATTTGGAGACACCTATATATCCTGTGGGGTTCCTGGTCACCAGTCCCCATAGTGTATCCTGGGTCGTAGCCAGGGACCGGCTTGGAGGAGTTGTCATTATCCAACAGGGGTGAAGGGTTGATGAGAAGCTTATACTTGGCTTGAATAAGGGCAAACTCCTCCAGTACCTTTACAATCACCAAGCAAGCGTCTCTACTGTATACCTGGACTTCAGCAGGCGCCAGCCCTCCTGTAGGCCAATACCAATCCTGTAGTAGTCTTGCAAACTCTTCTTCAATGAACTCTCTTCCTCTATTTGACATCTCCAAATACCTTGTCACCTTCTCCCACTCCTCCTGGGCAGATTTACTAGAGGCAAACTTCCTGCACCCTATGCAATAGGATTCCTCATCCCCTGGGCTGGGATAGAAAATATGGGGTAATTGACTCATGAGACTTAAATACTCTTTTCACATGGGAAATTCAGATAGGGGTTGTAATAGGCGCTTTATTCTCTGTCAGAAGGAAGATCCCCTTAGAAACCTTCTGAGATATTGCCTTAGGGTAGGGAATAAGAAAGGGTTTGTGCCAATACTTGGAGTCCTTTAACAATATCTTGGACTCCTTGTACTTGGTCTTTGACTCCTGCTTCTTGGTCTTGGGCTCTGGCACTTTAGTTGTGGGCTCCGTTGTCTTAATCTTAAACTACTGTAGTCTGACTCAGCTCTGTCTTCCTATCCTTGGTCTTATGCTCCTTCTGTAGCTTTGGTGGCCTTTGTAATCCACTTGATCCAGTCCCTGAAGAGTCTCAGATAGCTCTCTCTTTTATAGCCCCTTGTTTCAGACCAAAAACTTCTCTTAGAACTCTGGTTCTTTAAAGCTTAAACTATCCTGTTTTTCTTCTTCTATAATATATTAAACTTTTAAACTTACTTTAGCCAATGAAAGCCCTGAATTTTCCGCTTTTGCTCCCCATTTTTTAGGCTTTAACTCTCAAGTTAAAGCCCTTAAAAAACTGATTAAGTAGGCTCTGGGTTGCAGCCAATCAAACGCCTCTCTTCAACGGTTTTGCCAAAACAGTTTCCCTGGATGACCTGTCCCTGACCCTGGTTCAAACTCGAAGCTGTCTCGCTCTGGATAAACAACTGCTCCGCGTTTCAAACAGTTTTGCTGTAATTCCCGTTACGTTTCCCTGGCAAATCTCAAGCGCTTCCACATATGTTTTACTTAGGCAATTTTTGATCCTTCAATTTTTCAACGTTTCTCCGCATTTCTCCTTGTTTCTTTCAACTTTTTGCATCTTTGAACCTGCCTGTTGCTTGTCCTTTTGCTTTCCTAGTTGTTCTTGTCAAAATTTGCTCTTTTGCCCTCACAGTTTCTCTGTTCTTCTTCCAGCTTCTTTCTGGTACATTTTCTCCTTAATCTCTTTTCCAAAAATAACATATAGTTCTAACAAACTGTAGGTTATTTTCTCTTCTCTTCCTTTTTTCCTTATATGATTTTTAATTATTTCTTAATCATAATCAGGCAGTATTTAATTATTCTTTAACTGCTTCTTTATATCCAAATTTCTTCTCAAGAGTCACTAAACCAGCTCTTCCAGCCTCTTTATTCAGTCCAGCTAGGTCATCTTCTCAGCTCTTCAGTTCTTCAGCACCAACTTCTGGTCATTTGGCCATCCTACACCATGATCTGCTAGTCCTTCATCATGTCTTCTTGTCCTTCTGCTTATCCTTAACCAGTTCCACACCAAATCCTCACTAGGAACCTCATTTGTTCCTTTAACACACTAAATCATCTTGGTTCATTCCATTCAATATGAATTAACAGTTCATCAACTAGCCTTCACTGTGACCAAACAGTCCCTCTTGCTAGTTTTCTCTGCTAATTCCATGAACCACCTTGGTTCTTTATCTCAGCCCCTCATTACCAGAACTTGTAGACCCAGGTATGAGTCTACATTGAACTGGCGTTTGACTGGGCCCTCGCAAGTGGCAATCCACTTAGGCCATTCAACCATAAATCTATGTCTATGTGTTGTCTTTACTCACCCAGGTGATGAAGTCTGGGCTTTCAGTTGCAGAGTAATCAGCTCTACTTTCCAGAGGCCTGATCACACCAAGTTCTGCAGCTTGCTTCCCCAAGCAAGCCACCTTGGTGACACCTCTGAGCATGCCTATACCCTCCAATGCTCACTTTGGGCTTCCCCAAAGCTCCCATAGGGGCATAAACGAGGACATCCTGCCAGTCTGTTAGGTAGGGTGCTTGCTCACAGACCTCCTGTAAGCGTATTAGGGTATGTTGAGCCCTCAGAGCTCTTCCCCTCCCTGGCAGCCTGTGTTACCCGCCAGGGGTCCAAACCTACTCCCCCCAGACAGAAAAAGTTCCCTACTTGCTATTTCAGTCTTCACCCTCCCGCAGTCATGGTTCTGTGCTAGGTGAAGCACTATAGCCCAAAGCAGCCAACATCTTCTGCTGGGTGGAGGCAACATCTGCCTCTGGTAGTCCTTTGTTACCTACCAGCCAGGCCTTACTTACCCTAGTAAACCATGTTACCTACTAGGCTCCCCTTACTTGCCCTAGTAGACCTTGTTACCTACTAAGCTTACCTCACTTCTCCTAGTAGACCAAGTTACCTAATAGGCTTACCTCACTTACCCCTATCAGACCTATGTTACCTACTAGTTTACAATGTTGCTAGCTAACCACACATTGCCATTCTTTAGAATATTGTCTTTATTTGAAGCCAAATCAACCCTTGCCTGCAAACCCGCACACATATGGATCACCACATATCCCTTCTTCAACATCTTGTCCAAGTACTCTCTTAAGGCGGCTTGTTCCTTCATGTTACAACTATAGACTAGTCCATGCTTAAGTTGTGTTCCGGGGAGAGGTCAATGGCGTGGTCAAACTGGCTATGTTTGGGCAAGGTGGTGGCTTCTTCTTCTGAGAAGACATACTCCCAAGGCTTCAAACATTTTAGGATCTTGGCCTTGCAGGGTTCCATGGTGATGTTGTTCAACTCAGGGGTCTGCTGGGGGTTCAGGCAGGGGACCTCTAAGGTTTGGCTTGCATGAGTGACAGTCACCCAATGGTTCTTATAGTCCAAGTTCAATTGGTGGCCAACCCACCATTTGAACCCTATCACTAAAGGTTTGGGAAGCTTCTCCATGACGTGTAATCTGGTGGGCAGCAATCTCTTGTTTAAATTCAGGGAGACAAACTCTTCACATTTGTGGGACAGGTCTGTTGTCTTGTTACCCAAGGTTACCAGTCGGGAATTTCCCTGGATTGGTACACCAAGTTTCTCAGCTAGGCTACGTTCCATGTAGTTGAGGGTTGCCCCACTGTCTAGGAGAGCTACAGTGCTCACCTCCTGGTTATTATAACATAAGGTAATGTCAATGATAGGATAATATTGTGAAGCATTATTTATTGCTGAGATGGTTGCTCCTTGGGTTCCATTGGAGTGGCTAGTGCAGTCCTTGGATAAATGGCCACTCTGGTGGCAATAGAAGCATAGCCCACTTCTGATGTGGTGTTGGTACTCTTCAGAGGTCATGTTCAAACGGGGCCTACTTGTACCAGGGGTTTGATTTTTCCGTGATTGGCCAGCGTGGTATCCTTGTGATTGGCTGAAGTCCATGCCTCTGGCAATAGCCAGGAGCTTATCTTTGGGAAGGTCACACTGGTTGTCATGGCCTGGGTGACTCCCAGGGGAACCTTTGGTTGAAGGAAAGGGCCAAGCCTGGAAGGCCCAGTAGATGACGGGGGCCATCTGCATCACATAATTGGCAGCATTAGTCCAAGGACGCCACACTCCCATGTGGGGTATCACTTGCTCAGTGAGCCCCAGCATGGTCAAATAGGCGAATCCAAGATTACTGTAGTCATACAATGAAGCAGAAGGAATGAGAGGAAGTTCTCTTGTGGCGGCGCTCATGGTCAGGCTTTGCTGGGCAAGTTGTTGGAGCAGAGGAACACCATAAAGGGAGGGGCGCAGTGCAGGAGCAGGAATTAATTCTTGGTCCAGCACTCTAGGAGATGGGGTAAGGGCTGGCAGTGGTTGGTTGGAAGCAGCTAGAAGTTGCTCCGTTTCCCAGCGCTGGTGTTGGTACTGGAGGTACTCTCTGTTTGAAAGCACCAGCAGTATAAAATTTGTAATAATGTAATAAACCCCTGCAAAGTATTAATTCTCAGTGTGCATTAACCAACAAAGTTTATTAGGTGAAGATGTCAACAAAGAAAGGGGATGCCAGTGTTCCCAGCTATATCCTGCTGGGAAACTGCAATTGGACTTACTGGCAACTTCTTATTGGTTGTCAATGGGTTGTTCTCAAGCTGGGCCCCATTGGTGACTCCTGATTTGTCAGTTAGATGGATCCTTTCATTATTTTTGCCCTGGGGAAGCTGGTAGGGGAATTTTGGGCCATTTGGCAACCCAAGTCCCCAATTCTGGGTTTCAGAGGGTGTGGGCCAATTAAAATCTTTTTGAATGGCTTTAGGACAGTTTCCAATTGCCCCAGGCTTGACCTTGACCAGGGTTCAATTCCCCACTTGGGATTAAAGTTTCCTTTGGGTAAATCTGTATAATCAATGACGCAATCAATTGGTTGCGTGATTGCTCAATTTTGGGTGTTGAACCTATGTAACATAGGGTTTTGTCTGGCCCATTCTGGGCCTTGACACTGGTGGTGTCTCATTAGGCTGGCATGGTGTGGGTTCAGACCGTTTCTGAAATGCAAGCCTGATATGCTGTCAGGAATCTTGGCTGTATCTGCCAGGCGTAGGAATCATTGTATATAGGTCTCCACGTTGTCTCTTCCCTGGGTCAGGCGGATGAGCCCCATGTAGGCTTGGGTCTTGGCCCCAGCAGAGGTAGTTGCAGAGTTCATTCTCTCCAGGAATTGATTGTAGGAAATTATGAGATCTGGGTCTTCCTCAAGGCAGGTCAAGAAGGCTTCTCTGGCATCATCCTTCAGTTGGGCAGCCACCATCATAACATTCAGGGTGTTGTCTCTGAAGCTCTTGGGGTGGGTGCAGAACAAGGCATTTATCATGATCATTCCTTTCCTGAAACCAGCCAAGTCCAGTTTTGGCAGGTCAGGAAAGGTTGTGGGGGCAGCAGTTTTCTGGTTTGAGGTAGAGATGGTCACAGTCTGGACCTGGGATGGCTTGGCAACAATTTCTTCTTGGCATTTGTTTGTTTCTTGTTTCTTGGACAAATACTGTCTTAGGTAGTAAGCTGAGGTCATAAATAAAAGCATACAAGATGCCCTATAATCAAAGAAGAATAGGGGCCCAGGGTTACTAGTTTAGATATGGTTGACATACTGTCACAGCCCATATCAGAGTCCAGCTGGACTCCCACAGGGGAGGCAGGCTGGGCCTGGAAGGCCATGTACACAATAGGCACTATACAAACCAGGTAGTTTAGAGCAGGGGCTAGGGGGCGCCAACTCCCAGTATGGGGCACAACCTGGTTGGCCAGCCCCAATACTGTGATATAGACAAACCCCAGCTTGCTAAAGTCCTAGGTGGGAGGCGCTTTGGGGAGAGGAGGGGCAGTTGGAATATCCTTCATTGCTGGTGGCAGATCCAGGTGATGGGGATGGAAATACTCCAGGTCAAGGGCGCAGGGCAGTTTGGCAAGGACAACAGGAGTATGGCCAGGAGGATATGGGTATGCAAGCTTGTATTGAGTAGTGGATTCACAAATGGATGCAAAGAGAATAATTAAATTTGAGCAAAAATAGACAATTACTTCAATAAGATAATAATTTCTAGGCATAAACTTGCTTTATTAAGATGTCAACAGTGAGAAGGGCTTCTCCCCCTCACTACTTATACTTACTGATGATTCTATGGCCTTTTGTGCCACCAGAGAACTGATGGCATCATTTGGAGTTGGATTTACAATTTTAACCAAAATTTGTGTGCTTGGGCAAGAGGGTGAGATCTTATTGGCTGCTATAACATGAACCTTTTGAAATTTGCAGCATACCAAGTTGCTACAGTTATTTTTGGCTCCCGCAATGAATCAATTATTCAATTGCGCAATCAAACAATTGCACTCCCAATGTGCCATTTCCCGATAGGTATGTGGTCCAAATTCAATAACAGGCTCAAAGCCAGGGATTTGAGGCTTGTGTGCCTCTCAAATCCCGGGCCATTTGCTAGTCAAAAGGGGGGTATTTTGCCCTGGGAGGTGCTTTGTGTGGGTTTCCACACTGCATGTTTAATCCACTCTAAGGAGGCCAGCTGACTGTCTGGGGCAATCTGGGCCCTGACACAACTGGTCCGCCTGGACCCGGTTAACCTCAGTGGAGTTTACTGTGTA
Organism: Entomophthora muscae; assembly: GCA_014839935.2. NCBI lineage: Eukaryota > Fungi > Entomophthoromycota > Entomophthoromycetes > Entomophthorales > Entomophthoraceae > Entomophthora > Entomophthora muscae. The sequence goes on along the minus strand of QTSX02006436.1, from coordinate 453,594 downwards.
AACTCCATTGAGCTTGTTTGGGACGTCCTGGAGACGCTCCCATTCAATAATGTACCAGAGATGGACCAGGCTCATGCGGCTGCTTGCTTCTGCTTCCCGGTGGAGCACACTCTATCTTATCTTCTGGAAAACTTTGGGCGCGCGGTGGGGAAATTGGCTGTTGCAGATGCAACAGCCATCAAGAAAACTAAGATCTTCCTGGCGGACTTTGGGCTAGCCTGAAGTGCAGATGAGACAGGGCTCTCCTTGGCAATGGATCTTACCTTTGTGAAGCCCAGGCACGATAAGAAGATCAGTGTGGTCTATAATAAATTATGTGAGTTTACAGAAGCCTTTGCTGGGCAAAGGCTTCACTTGGTGGTTTACCTTAGGTATCTTTTCTTATTTGGGATGAGCGCAAGCGTGGAGGATCTTGGCAGGGTCCTTCTAGGAATTGACAAGGCCCGGCTCACACTTGACGGGAAGAAGGTCCCCCCCAGGTATGACTCGGTGGACCACGTGATACCAGACGCCCTGGTCCTGGTGTCAGGATCACTCCTGACATAAGCTCTGAATACGGATCAAAGCAAAAAAATAAGCACAGTCTAATGCAAAAGGGGAAGAATTGCAAAATGCCTGATTGAGATGCCATTGCTTCATTAAGCATGATGTCATGGTTGCATAGATGACGTAATTTATGCAATCATATCTCAGCTCTTAATCAACGGATTCCAATTCCCAAACCTGCATTCAAGAGCTCTCAACAGCGCCTACAATTTATATTAATGAATTAAGCCAGGTCAAAAAAGGCTAATTGAGAGCTAAATTGAGCAAAAGCAATTCCCCTGCATGAACTCCTGTTGCATGAAATGATGTTATTCATGCAAGTGTATCTCAGCAAATACGAAATTAAAATGAATGATCAACCACTCATTTTGAAGCTCTTCGTATTTTGAGCATCATTTAATAATGAATAAGTACCCGTTAAGTGACCACCTTGCGCGAAAAACCAATTGTAACGCAAAACCTTGAGAGGAATCAATCAGATAAGTCCCAGAATTAGGGGATAAAAATAGAAGCAGGCCATGCAGTCCTTGAACAATTCAGGAACAAAATCCAAACCTTGGCCATCAATCCTGGAACTAACCAATGGGGATTTGGGGCCCAGACCACATGGCTTGTTCCAGACTCTTGCCAAACCTTACTACCCAGTCTAAAATTAGACCTTGAGGAAGACTTAGGCACATTTCCCCTCATGATAGTAAGCCATTGGCTACAACCAAGAATTGACAATCCAGACCCAGATAGTAGAAGAACAAAGGTTTGACTATATTCCAAATGCCTGATTTCAATCTTCATCACCCAGTCTTTTGAGATTCTCCATTTCCTGCTTCCACTCCCACTTGCAAAACTTTGCACAGTGGGAGATACTATAAATAAACACCCTATGAATATCTGATAGCTAAGCTATCATTGAAGTTCAACCCAATCTCTTACTATCTATATTTCTCTTTAATTATAGAAAGTAAGTTCTGCTGTGTCTTTGCAGCTGGGCTTTACACCTGGCAGGGATTTATGGGTTTGCAGCCCCGCCCAAAAAGCTGCTCCTCCATTTGCACTTAACCCTACTCCCCTTCACCAGCAGGCAGGAGTTTTTTAAAAGGGTGTATCCACCGTCCACAGTGTGGCGGTGGAGGTTGTGTGCCACCTCTATTGTGGGGTGGGTACATACAGAAGAACTCACTACAGGTGTTTGTAATAAATTCTCTCTTCTAATAAATTTCATTGCAATTCATATTATTTTTATTATAATAAAATTTTCTAATTCTTATTTTAGCAAATGGAATTTGCAGAATATATCCCAGAGAAGGTCTTAATAAAAGCATTATAATATATTTCAATAAAATATAATTCTGATTTGTACACATTACAATTAACTTTTTTTGATTATTATATTTATTTGCCAAAAGTGATATTAATGTGTTTGCATAATCCAGTATCAAGCGTTTGGGATACCCTTAGACAACACAATAAAAAATGATTATAAATAAATAAAGTACATACATTCATTAATTGTCCTACTGAATGTGATTGCGGGCTTGGAAACATCTAAATATAAAATGATAATTAATAAATCTTTAATAGTAAATTAGAGAATATAAAAAAATTAGACACACTAAGCCTTTAATTGATTGGCTGTTTGGCTAGGCACGTGGGGATGAACAAATCAGTGTGGCCATAGAATTTGGCCACAGTCTTGGCTGGGAGGGTGTGGATCCTGGCCTGCAGCAAATTAAAGAGGTCCTTGGTCCCAGTTGGGGTTCTTCACTTGACAACTTGCTTGAGCCACCCAAAGACTTCCTCAATGGGATTTAGGAAGGGCAAATAGGCAGGGAGGAAGAGAAGGCGCAAATTTGCCGTGGCCAATTGCTGGGGGCCCACTGCACTGTTGGTGTCAATCATTGGGAATTCCTCAAGAATGTCAGCCACTTTGTGGAGACCAACGTTGTCCAACACAATGACATTGGTGAAGCCAGGGCTTGTGCGCCTCAGGTGCTCCTGGACCAATCAGAGAAATTATAGGAAGGTACAGCTATTGTGGGAGCCCAGTATCATTTGGTATAGCTCAACCCCCTTTGGACCAAGGAGAGCCACCATCAAGTAGGCTGTGGCGCAGACTGCAGCACGCCAAGCCATCCTGTCATTGGAGCCTTTGGGGACATAGCCATATGCATTGCGCATAGATGAGGAAAATGCTGATTCATCAATATAGTAAATTTTGACTGTCCTCTTGGCTTTGAGGGAAGTGTACGCCTCTGTGTAGTTTTTCTGGGTCTTGATGTTGGTTGGGCTATTTCTATTATAGGGAGATACCCCAAGCTTTTTCCAGGAAAAGCACATTCCCTTGACCAGATGGTAGTAAAAGGAAATTGAGGCCTCAACCCCAAAAGTAGACTTGACCATGGCCTGTATATTTGCCAGTTCAAAATGGCAATCCCAGGTGATTTACTGGTGGATTGCCCATTTGTGCTCCTTGGTGAGCATGATGGAAACACACAAGGATTTCTCTGCGGCAAGGACACTGTAAATTCACTGCCCCCTTTGGCTTTGGACAGGATTGCCTTCCCTTGTTGCTCAAAAAAGACCACCCAAAGCCCAGAAAAGCCACTTGATTCACTTCAAGATTTAGCTCACACAGTGGATGAAAGATTTGTGTTGGCATACCCCGCAGAACCCCCGGCTTTGGTTGCTCTGGCTTGGGAAGAAACACTGGTTAATTTGGACTACTTATTAGCTTGGTATTGTCCCCTCTTAAAAGCAATCAGAAACAGCCAATCAAACAAGGCCACATCCGTGACTAGAAAGTTAAATGAACCTGAGCTAGTTGGGGTGCCCTCCAGCCAATCAGGTGGATCCGTGGAAATTACTTTGAAACTTTTCAGCACCCCTGACTTTGGCCAGCAAATTTTATCACCAGCCAACCAAATGCAAGCAAACTCAGTCATGTGACCATTTTTCAAAAACCCACTCCCTTTTAACAATGCCAGGGGACTTTGGGTCCCCTGCTTGTCAATTTTCCAATAAATTTAAAGTTTGAAGCACTTGCAAACACATTTTAAATTTTATAGCTGTTTGGGATTCAGTTTGTGACCCTAAAGCCTAAGGATTAAAGTGTTAGTATCTGTTTGAAGCTTACCTTGTTTCCGCTGGACTCAAACCCAGCTTCTCCTCTGGCCCCCTATACTAGCGTTAATTTACCTAGTTGTTGTCTTCTCTGCTTTTGCTTTCAAAAACCGAGTTTGAACTTTGAATTTTTGATTGAATTTCTTTATAATCTCTATTCTTATTTTGAATTTTCTCTTAAAACCATTGTTTTTGAACCCTTTCTCACTTTCTGTTACGCTCAAGGCACTTGAGGCCATAGTAAAGCTATGCCTACCTGTTCTGCTGCTCATTTCTGCATTTCTGTTAAGGCTACCCTGCCTGAACTTTTCCCACTCATTTTTAGTCAAAAAACCATACCAACCTACTCCAAATTTTGAGGAGAATACTCCTATGATACTCCCAGCCCTTAAATTTGTGGTGTTTTCCCTGGCTCTGTTCTTGCTGCTCTTGTGGTCCACCTCCCCTGATTTATGGGGGAAAATCTCTTTGTCTGCCCAGCTAATAGGTAGAGACCCTTCTAGTCTATGGAACCTCCCCAGCAGCCTTCTCTTTTCTGGTGAGGCTGTGGTCAAGAGCCTGACGTACAATGACTTGGACCTGGACACTGTGGATCATACTTTGCCCGTCCCTGAAGAAGCTGTGTCTCCCATGTCTTTCCTCACCAGCGTGGTCCAGAGCCATTCAGTACCCCTTGGGCCCTCTAAGGCGTCCTCTCCGGCTCCCACCTGCACCCCTTGATTGCTTACTGGTCTGATCCTGATGGGCCTGAACGCCTACTTAACTCAGTTGTCCCCGGTGTCCTCCCTGTGGTCCCCCCTCCAAGCGGCCGTCCCAGTTCTTCACTGGGTGGCATCCTGGTGGTTTGTTTCACCGGGATGGGAGCCAAACTTAGTTAGTTTAGCCCCCCTCTCTCACAGACACGACCAGTATTGATGAATTTTTGGAAGGTCTTGCTGGAGTACTTGGGATCCACTCCAAAAATGGCCATGGCTGCCTTTTAATCACCAGATTCTGCATTAGCTTAAGCAGGATAATGTGTTTGATATCAGGAATATGCTTCTGAGCGGGCTTTGTGGGTTCAGACAATCCAGGATCCTGATTGGTGACAGGCTTGCAAGGCATGGGCACCTTGGTGTAAAACGCAGAACTTTCTTCAACACTAACTGTCCCTCATCGGTTTGATAGAACTTGGGCTCCTTGTCATCCTCCTGATTGACATCACTGACGTAGGGCTTGTAGCTAGTATCAAGTACAGGCTTCACCTTCTCCAGCATGGCTGACGGGACTGACTCTTGCCGGTATACAACGTCAAACACATACAAAGTAAGTTCTACCTCCTTGTTTCTAACTTTCTTTGTAGTGGTGACCTTGGTGGGCTTCCAGGTCAGCTTGGGAACCCGAGGGTTTATGCTCTGCACCCTAGCAGCTTGTGCTCCTTGAACCGGCTGTGTCAGTGCAGTGTCACTATGGAACTCTCCTCTCCTGTCTCCTCCTTAAGTAGGCACTTGGGTTGCACTAACTCTATTCTTTGACCTGCGGGGGCAACTGCAACTGCAGCGCACAACGGGTGCAATGATAGTCTGTTGCTGTGTTCCTTTCATTTTGAGAATTTAATAAAATATTAAATAAAACTTAATTAAGTTACTCCCTATTTTTAATTTTTTTCTTTTATCTGTTTATGGATATTCAATTAATATTTTTTCCCACCCAATTATAGATTTTTTATTTCTTAGTTAGTTGTTTCTGGTTTTACAATGCCCATTTTAGAATACTCAAAAAAATCCACCCATTTTCCTAGATTTTACTGCCAAATTCAAACACCCAACATAATATTTTTAAAATTTATGTTTCAGATCTTGTGTCTTATTTTAGATACCTTGGTATCATTCATGATTACAATCCATTGCACACATTGTGTGAGTGATTTTGTTTACGTAGTGAGTTGCTATTGTGTTTCATTTTTGGTTTGAGTTTTGAATCACCTTGCTTGGGTGTATTTTGTCACCAATTCACATAGTAAACATATGTACACTGAAAGTCAACTCACAACATTTTGTTTTTGAATCAATGTATTTTGGATTGTATTTTGAATAGTTTTGCTTTGTGTGTGAGCACTTTTTTGCTGTGTTGACTCATTTTGCCCATTAACACCAATAAACTCTGTTAACAGAGTGTATATTTTACTCTGATAGTTGGAATTCACTTAAATCTGAAATCATTTTGTTTAAATCTGAGGTATTTTTGGTTGTCACCATAGCTTTTAAAACTACTGTATCTAAGAAAGTATTATTTTTCTTCCTAATTTCACATTTATCTTGTTTATTATACTTTCCAGAAGTATATACTCAATTGATCTCATTTTTTCTAAATTGAATAAGTATCTAATGATCTAGAAAAAAATACAAGTTTTATTGAATATAGATGTTTGAAAAGAAAAAAGTTGTTGGAGCAATTACTCCTGATCAAAGATATCAGTTTAAATACTGATGAGAAAATTGAGGATAGGTACTAAGTTTACCATGTGCTTGTGCTGAGTATCTTGGAGGTAAAACAATGCCTGACATGCCTGCAGTAGACTGCACCTGCAACTAAGAATGAACTACTAATTTTTTTCTTTTTCTGGTGTTTGAACCTTGGTACTTGCAGGCTTTTGCATGTCTGGATGAAGGGTATTCTTGGGGCTTGGTTGAGATTCTTGGAATTATTAGCTGTCTGATGTTAATTCTTTTAAACACTTAATAAAATATGGTTATTTTCTGCCTTATTGGTTGCTTTTTCCTTTAAAAATTCTATTTTAACTGTCTGGGAACAGTTTTTGTTGTTGGTTTTGATCTGTTGGCTATGTGAGACAATTGCTTCTGATTTTGAACTTAAAGCAGAATTATATTGATTTTGGGTGTTTCAGCCTGAATTTTGCTATCCAAGCTCAAAAATGAATACATAAAGATGTTAAAAGATTTTTCAATCAAAATTTTAATTTAATTAAAATAAAATTAATTTGATCTTTTTAGTTCTTCTTTTCAGCTTTGTGCATTATTAATTTTGAGTTATTAATCCCTGATTTCTGGGTTGAGTTGTTATAAGGAAAACCATTCTTTGCACTGTGAAAAATACTGTATCTGTCATTGGATGGGGCAATCACATAGCCGACAATATTAGTTGAAACCCCGAAAAAAGATCTTCAAATTCACTGAAGATAACATCTTTTTCATTATCCAGCAATGAAGTTGGACCAAGAAGTTGTCATTTTACCTAGCCTCAATTTTTTAAAAAAGCTTATATGTTTACCTTCAGACATCATACAAAGTTTTCTCCAGACCAGTTTTTCAACAGAATAACCAAGTAATCCAATCAAATTAAATATTAAGATGACTCAAACTGTTGAAGAGCAACCCTTTCTCATAGCTAGTCACTATTATGACTATAACAAGCTGGATTTTGCCTATATGTTCATCCTTGGGCTTGCTGAGCAAGTGATCCCTCACGTGAGTGTCATGAGACCTCAGGCAACTGTCATTAGTTACTTGGTGATACTAGCTCCAGTCATATACTGGATCTTTCAGACACAACTCATCACATATCCCCAATGATCCCCTGATACTGACCCAGGACATGACAAAACAGTTTATTATAAGCTAGTTTATACATATTTCAAATAATTAAAATACCACATTTTATTTTAACTATTTTTTGAAATTTATCGATTTAACTAAAGTTCATAATATTTTGCCCTAGATTGTGATTTGATTCATGATAATTCAACTTTAAACTTGGATGACTTAAGTTTCATTGATTTTGAAGCATTTTCAATCAAAATCAACTAACTGGATTTAATAGCATCAATGCTAGCTGCTGGAATAATTTACATCCGATTTCTTTTTCGATTTTGCTTGAGAATCAAGAGTCGTCGCTCAGGCCTGCCATTTTTGCACATAAAATATAAACCTTATTATTAATTCATTTTTTTGAATCGCGCGATTGAAATCAAGGAACCCAAGTATAGCCTATCATTTAACTAAGAGGTCTAAAATTCAAAAGCAGCTAAAGATATTATAAACCACCATTCCTGGCTTATATCCCTCTTTCAACCATGGTACGTACAATATTCATAATATCTATTTCCGATCTAACACTAATATAGGCTGACGATTCTTCCGCTCCCAAGAAGAGGTCCTTCCGTACCTACTACTACCGCGGCGTTGAGCTCGCATCCCTCCTTGATTTAAGCTCTGAGGAGGTACTTTGAAATATTGTGAACTTATTCTAAATTTAAACAGCTCATTGATCTTTTCCATGCTCGTGCTCGCCGTCGTTTCCAACGCGGTTTGAAGCGTAAGCCTATGGGTTTGATTAAAAAGCTCCGCAAAGCCAAGAAGGAAGCTCTTCCTAATGAAAAACCCGATGTTGTTAAAACCCATCTCCGTAACATGATTATTGTTCCCGAGATGATTGGTTCCGTTGTCGGAATCTACAACGGAAAGGTCTTTAACCAGGTCGAAATTAAGGTAATTCAAGTGTTTAGTAATTTTCTAATGAGTAGCCCGAAATGGTAGGACACTATCTCGGTGAATTTTTCCATCTCCTACAAGCCCGTCAAACACGGTCGCCCAGGTATTGGTGCTACCAACTCTTCTCGCTTTGTTCCCCTTAAATAAAAAACGAACTTTAGCAAAAATCCGCTTATTCTTCACTACTTCTTTCATTAGACAAACGTACTTTAGACGAACATGCAACAGTTGATCTTAACCCAATAAACACCTTAGCTTCAGGATTTTTTTGGAATGATTATAAACCACATTTTGCAGATATTTTTATTTTACTTATTTTGATTTTTTTTAAAAAAGTCTTCTCTCTTTGAATATATACTTATTTTAAAATGTGTTATTTTATAGTTTATTTAATACGATATACTAAATATATTTTTTATTAAGGCATATATGATATTATATACTTGTTTATATTAGTTAAAATTATTTTAATAATATATATTAGTTAAACATAGTGTAATTTTATTTTTATGTGAGTTTTTATAATACAAAATTATGTATTTACTGGCGGAAATATTATTTATAGGGAAAGAATAGGAGTTTTTTTAAAAAAATACAGTAAATTAACATAAAGAGAAAGACTTTTCAACCTTTTAAATTATTTTCAAATTATTTTCTTGTATAAAAATACATTTTGTTGGGTTATTTAGCTATAATCTATTAAATAATACTTAATAATAAAGCTCAATGTTGTGATAAGACTTCACAACCATGTATCAGTTTCAGGTCTGACTTAATGTTCTGAATGAAGATTGATTCTTATTAGGCCCAATTTCTCAAGTGACACCTACAGGTTTTGATACTGAGTTATTATTTAGAGTAACATAATCAACCTAACTCTTAGAATCATATCATAAGTGTCAGGGTATCAGGTCCTGGGAGCTGGACCACCAGGTGGCTGCTCAGGATAGTGGGTAAGGCTTATCATAGGATTGACCAACTCAACATAGACCAAGGGTGCACAGATGACACCATGAAGTCTAATAGACCTGTGAAAGTAATGTAAACAGTTCCAAATAGTTGACTAGATAGTGCACATGTAATGGGGTCTGCTTGAGATGGGTGGTTAGGTTTGGAAGTGATAGGGGGTTCATAGATACCAAGTAAGTGGACAGGTATTTGCATTTAATATTAAATACATGTGATTATATGATATGCTGGACTTCTTCTCTATTTACTCACTAGGGGGTTCTTGTGCAGGCCAATGTGTCAGCTAACAGCAAGGTCTTGATAGTGAAGTTTAGGTCAGAGGGTACTTGGTGAAGTAAACAGGCCTGTAAGGTGAAACTAAAGGCTCAAAATAATCAGGCCACAGGTCTACAAGCGGGTTGGCTGGGCTACTTAGAAGGGCAGCAGAGCAAAAGAGCGTGAAGTTCAGATGATAGAAGGCTAAAACAACATACAACAAAAGTTGTGTGAACCAATGATTTCTCTGCTCCTTATTTCAAAACAATAATACTCATTATCTTGAACCAAAGAGGTTTTTAATACTCTTTTCACCAGATGCCAGATCACTGGGGCTTGGTCTTCTGGGAGTCTGGGCAAGTTGACCAGGGCTTTATGCTGCAAGGTAGCATTAAAAGATGAGACCTCTTTCTGAGTTAATTTTTTATCAGGCTCCTTGAATGTTGTTTGCTTCACTGCAGTATTTTGAGAGACAGGCTGGGCAGCAGATTGTTGGTTTGATTTTCAGAAATGTGCAGCTTCTTATTGAGGCTTTGTCTACAAGTTTAGCTAATCAATCATATATAACCTGTCAGGATGCCAGGAGTATCATGATTCCCCTTTAAGTGAGAGAGGAGTGAATGCAGGTACTGGCATAGCCCATCAGATGATAGGACCTAACTTTATCAGGTAGGAGAGGGTATTTTCTGCCACGGCCCAGGGTTCTGCCACTGGCAAGGCAGAATCAATCAATCCTGTAAGTGCCAGATGAAGCACTCCTAGGAATTGATTATTCTGGCCAGTGACATAAGAAGTGAGTGGGGTTGAGATGATTGGTTTGGGCGTCAGAGGTGGTTTTATAAGGACTAAGTAGGTGACAGGATTATTGTATTTCCTGTTAAAGATCAAAGGATATATGGTGATTTCTCTGCTGTCATGGATTATTTGATATGGTTCCTTGGTGGCGTCTGGGTGGGTGTACCACTGCAAGTCTTCCAAGGTTCAGGGCTTGTGCTCAGGGTTATGAGAATACTCAGTGAAGTGCACAGGGCCAAACAGAGCATCAGGAGGGCATTTTTAGACAAATGCTTCTGTTTTGTCAACTGGCGCTTGGCTTTCAATCTCTAAGAATGAGTACTAGTGCTTAGGTGATTGCAGATGAAAGAGTATCAAAAATATGTAAGAAATCAGATTGGTGAACCAAAGGTTAATAAGAACTTTATTGGTAAGAATGATGATACAGAATCTTTCTGGTGCTTCTGGCTTATATGCTTACTCACATGCAGGTGCCTCTGGGCATTCTTCTGGTGCTATCTGGGTGGCAAGGCTTGGCATCTCAAATTCTTCTGGTTGGTTGGCTGCTTCATCATCATTTTTGGGGTCTTCAGGATCAGTTGCTTGGCTTGCTGGTGGTCTATCTTTGCCTGACTGGTCATTGGTTCTGGCAGGTTTGGCTGCAGATGTCATGCAGTCTTTTTCAATTTGATTATCATTTTGGGACTGGCTTGACAGGCATTCCTGAGGCAAAAGGACTTGATTAAAAAAGGGGCTCCTAGTTGGGAATCCCAAATTACCAAATGGAGGGTGGGCTTGAACTGGGAGTTATTGGCAGCTAAATTTAGCTTGCCCAGCCAAACCAATCAAGGCTTGGGCATAGCTTTTGGGGCCCAGAACGGTCCTCACAGCTACTGTAAAGTCACTTTCCCCTTAAGCCCTGGATAGGACAATCTTCCTGCGCTGCACAAAGAAATCTGCTCAGAAGCCAGCCAAGCCCCTTAATTCCCTTGAGAATTTAGCCCATATAATTGATGAGAGATTTGTGTTGGCATATCCTTCCCAGATGTGAAATACCAATGTGATGAACTTGGTTCCCACTTGAGAGAAATCTCTGATTAATTTAGACTATTTTTTGGCTTGGGCCTGTCCACACTTGAAATTGATTAAGTCTAAGCATTTGGGTCATGCTACTGCCAATTCTTTAAATGCCAATCAACTGGATTAAATGCTGATTTGAATCACTCCAGTGACACCAGCCAATCAGAGTTAAAGTTGGAAATTATTAAAAAAACCCTCCAACAAAATAGATAAGCCTTTGCAAAATTTCTCTGCTGCCCAATCAGACCCATTGTCTGGGTTATGTGATCTTTCAAATCTGAAGCCTGTCCCTTAAAGCAAGACAGGGGACTTTTGGTCCCCTGCTTGCTCATTTTATCAAATTAAAGTTTATACTTTTTTAAAAACTGATCAGTTGGACACTTGAGCTTTTTTCTTGGCCCTTTATTGTTTCCTGGCTTTGTTAGTATTTGCTTCATCATTCCTTACCTTCTTGGCCTTTACTTGGTTCCCGGCATTGCCTTTGGAGCTCCTAGAGTTGAGATTAACTTCTTTAAAACTGCTTACCTCACTTGTTTTCAAAAATGTAACTCAAACTCTAAAATTAGTATTCAATATTTAATATATTCTTACTTTATTTTTGATTTTGCTTTTTGTTTGCTTTGTTGTCTTCTCCTCTTCACTATACGCTTTGATAATACTCTTTTGCTTTACCTTAAAGTGTATAACTGTAAATTGTTGCTTTGCGTCCTCAAATACCTTTTGCAGGTTCTCTTTTGCTCTGTTTCTTGTTTTCTTCTCTGCCAAAGAGGCATCACACCACCCAAAGTTTTTTGTTGTGTTTGTGTCCCCCTTTTAGAGTAGAATGCTGGCCTTGTTTCTGAAATTTGTGGCCTTTACCTGTCACGGTACAGTAGTTTTAAAAGCTATGGCGACAAGCAAAATGAACTCAGATTTAAACAAAATCATTTCAGATTTAAACAAAATCCAAGTTGCGCAAGATTCAGGATTCAAATAATTCAAATATTGTTGGTTAATAAATGAAATGTCAAACCAAAAACAAAATTTCACTTGCCCATTATACAAAATTATATCAAACATCAAGTGGTGTAGTTCAACCCACAAACAAAATGAACTGACGCAACAAGTGAAATGGATGGATGCTATTCCGGAGTATATTATAATCCAATCAGGATTCATATAAGACACCAACAGAAGGAACAAATTGAAACAAAATCTGAGTAATCTAGAAGCGAGATTACACAAACACAAAAAAAATGAACTCACACAAGATGTGCAGTGTGAGCAGCCTAAAATAGAAAAATAACAGTATAACAGCCAATCAACAGCTATCCAATTTAGGAACAGAGGCATTTTATCCATTTTCATGGCTCCAGATTTGTATGGAATGGTTTTGAGAACCTTCCAAATATGGACTCAAGATTACAATAAAAATAAATCATTAAATTTTAAAGTTTCTACTTTTAGTGATTTTATCCTAGGTTTTTTTTCAATATGGTTTTCAACAGCAATATTTTCAACAGCGCCAGAAGCCAAGCCAACAGAAGCCAAGCCAGATTAAATGGAGGCAAGACTCAGGATGTGGAGGCACCTGTTTACACCCAAGCCTTTGAGGCGGATAATGAGGAAGCTGACCTGTTACTGTCCCCCGACCCATATGGCTTTGACTTGTTTGAGAGTCACTTTGCGTCTAGTGCTGCCCCCGCTCCCATACCCACCCCTGCACAAGCTGCCCACCAACCAACCAATCAGGATGGCAACCTCAATTTGGAACAACTTCCTGCCATTGCCCAACCTGCCCCTTCTTCAGCCAATCAGGCTTCAGCTCCCCCCGCCCAGTGTCCCAAACACAGAATTATCACTGCCCAAATTCTCCAAGAAATTGTGGCACTGAATCTACAGGGTCTGTCATGGGACCAGATTGCTGACCAATTGCAATTTACTCAAGCTACTGTCATGCGGGAATTCAACAGCATGATGAACAGGGGGAATCAGATCGGGGCGGCCAAGAAGCCCAAGAAGGCCCAAGAGTCCCAGATAACTGAGGCATACCTGATCATGCTTGACCTCCTCCAGCGGGACCCCAAGCTTCCCTTGACCCAGGTCCAGAAGCAACTTGCTCACCATGGCATTTGGGTGTCTGAGCGCATGGTGCAGCTCTGGATGTATGGGAAGGTGGCTTCTGTACGGGTTCTTACCAATTTTGCCGGCAACCAATGGGATGGCGCTGAGGATTCCCCGTATAATCTCAAGATTGAGGCAACCCTGGCCCGATGCCTGACAAGTCTGTCAGATGATGTCATTTTTACCTCCTACTACAAGTTATCAATTGCATTTGACAATTTTGGTGAGATGGGAAAAGCCGCCACCAAGAACAGAAGGAAGAGGGTCAAAAAGGGGACATTTATTGGTGCATTTCTGGCTGTGTCAGCCAAGGGTTTTGTCTATTATTGGACAAACCCTGATTTTGTTGATGGGTACTCATACAGCCACATCCTTGGTGGATTGCTCAACTCCTGGGATGGCTTGAATTCAAAGCATCAGGTTTTCTTGAGCCACCAGATGGAGGGTAGCTCCACTGCCCTTGAGGCCATCCAGGGACGCGGGCACCAAGCATCTGTGTACCCAGCCGGCCACGCCGACGTCCATCTGGGTGATGTCATCTTCTTTAACATTGGAGATACACTACAGGAGCGCCATCCTCAGGCTTTCAACAACCTCTATATTGGGGTCCTTGATCACACTTTTCTCTTTGGTTGCCAAATGGTGGCTGACTTGTTCGCGCAAATGGTTTTTCATGTGAACATGGGCAGCCAATCACGTAAGGATAAGCGCCTTCCACCTCAGGCCACTGCCACTTACCAGCCCATCCAGCCAATGACCAATGAGGAGTACAACAAGCGGTATATGGCGGCCATCACACGCAATTCTCCCGCCTCCACTCCTGCCACCAACACCCCTCACCCACAAGCCCCACCCACCCACCCAATCCCAGACCCCCCAGGCCAGCACCGCCTCTACGTCTTCCTTCCCGTGCCATTCTGCCTACTAGGCATCACTCTTTCCCGCCTCAATAAACCCCCTGGTCCCAAAAAATTTCTATTTATATTATCTTTATTTTGAATTTCAATTGTTTGTGTTCTCTTTGTTTATAGTTGGCTATATTCTTTATGTTCAGCTTATTTCTATAAAATCACATATTTACTATGTCGTGTATCTAGATCCAGAACATAGTTATTTTTAGTACCCAAACCCAGTCTCTTGTGAAAATATTAACAACAACTTGGTGATCAACTGAATTTGAATTATAAAATTATAGTGTTAATTGTATTTAGATAAAGTTGTTACTGATCCAAATTCAAAACCTTAATGATAAAATTTAAGCCAATCATATGAATTAGCGCACATGCATCAAAGAATTATTGAATGACCCTTTATGTCACAACAATTACTTTATCACTTGGCTCCTGATTGGCTTAAATTTTATCATTAAGGTTTTGAATTTGGATCAGTAACAACTTTATCTAAATACAATTAACACTATAATTTTATAATTCAAATTCAGTTGATCACCAAGTTGTTGTTAATATTTTCACAAGGGGCTGTGTCAAGCGCCAAAAATAATATGGTAACCAAGGAAACAATGCCACACAAAGCAAACAACACATATTGAGATGTATGTAAAACATATACAAAATGGGTAAAAAGATGGGATAATGTAGTAAATGGGAAAACAAAAAAGAATAAACAAAGAGGCAATTGTATCAAAATAATACAGACTTTATTGGGGCAAGAGCTATAAAAACATATGAAAAGGTTAGTAAAAAATCAATGAGCGAATTGGAAAAACTTCTAAAAGACCTTGACTTGGCAATTGCCAAAATCAAAGAAATTGACTGCAAGGTCAAGGAAAAAGTGAAGTCGGCCGTCCTTGAAGGGGACAAAATTGAAAAGGTGTCCACCAAGTCACTCATGACCAAAATACCAGACACCCCTGAGAAGACAATAGAGCGCCTACTCAACATTCAGAAGACAGTGGTTGAAGGCTTGTAATTCAAGTCCTTTGCCCTCTCTGCGCCGTCTGTCTGGACAGACAACCCTGAGATGTATGCACATCTCAAACCTGCCAAGAGGACCCACAAGGAGGACACTGAGACGCCCACACAACTGCTTGTGCCAAGGATGGCAAAGCCTGCCAAAGCCGCCAGCAAAGAAGAAACCCAAGAAGGTAACCTAAGAAAATAAATTTAATAAAAATTCATAAATACTTACCTTTTTTTAGAAGATGTTGATGGCAAACTCCGCCAGGTCCTGGTTCCTTTTGTTCCCCCCACCTTCTACTCAAATTTTGCCACTCATGTGGCCAAGCAGCTTTTCCTGTCCCCCCCTGTCTTGCGAGAGCTCAAAGATAGGATTCACGGTGGATTCCCAATGTCCAGGGAGGCATTGGCTGGGCTGACACATGAAGAGGGGGCATCTGAGTGGGCAGTTACTGCCTACAAGGATGCTCAACTGGTCCGCCTGGACCCGGTTAACCTCAGTGGAGTTTACTGTGTAAACTCCATTGAGCTTGTTTGGGACGTCCTGGCAACGCTCCCATTCAAGAATATACCAGAGATGGGCCAGGCTCATGCGGCTGCTTGCTTCTGCTTCCCGGTGGAGCACACCCTGTCCTACTTGCTGGAGAACTTTGGGCGCACAGTAGAAAAACTGGCTGTTACGGATGCAACAGCCGTGAAGAAGACCAAAATCCTCCTGGCAGACTTCAGGCTGGCCTGGAGTGCCAACAAAACGGGGGTCCCAGAAGCTATGGATCTTACCTTTGGCAAAACTAAACATGAGAAAAAAATAAGTGCAGTATACAATAAATTATGCGAGTTTATGGAAGCCTTTGCTGGGCAAAGGCTTCACCTCATTGTTTACCTGGAGTTCCTATTCTACTTTGGAATGGGCGCCAGCGTAGAGGATCTAGATGTGGTCCTTCTTGGAATTGACGAGGCCCAGCTTGCACTCAACAGGAAGAAGGTCCCCCCCCAGATATGACTCAGTGGATCACGTTATCCAGGACGCCCTGGTCCTGGCTGGAATCTATGGATTTGCGGCCCCGCCTGAGAAGCTGCTGCTTCACTCTCACCTAACCATTCTGCCTTTCACCAGCAGGCAGGAGTATTTTAACCAGGGTGTATCCACAGTCCACAGTGTGGCGGTGGAGGTTGTGCGCCACCTCCATTGCGGGGTGGGTACATACCGCCAAACCCATTATAGGTGCTCCTAATATATCCTCTATTCCAATAAATATATTTACCCTTTAGATTATTTTTATTATAATTAATAATTTTAGAAAATAATATTTTAGTAAACATTACTTACAAAATAAATTCCAGGGAAGGTTTTAATAAAAACATATAATATATGTCAATAAAATCTACTTCTAATTTGTATGATTTACATTTTTTTTAGTGTGCTTTTTATATTTATTTGCCAAAAATGATATTGATGTGTTTGCGTATCCATTATCAAGCGTTTGGGATACCCTTGGATGCAATAATAAAAATGATTATAAATAAATAAATTACTAACCTTCATTGATGGTGCTGCTGAATGTGATTGCAGGCTTGGAAACATCTAAATATAAAATGTTAGTTAATGAATCTTGATTAGTAAATTAGAGGATATATAAAAAAGTGGGATAAGCTAAGCCTTTAATTGATTGGCTGATTTGCAAGGCACGTGGGGATAAACAAATCAGCGTGGCCATAGAATTTGGCCACGGTCTCAGCTGGGAGGGTATGGATCCCTGCCTGCAGCAAATCAAAAAGGTCCTCTGTCCCAGTTGGGGTTCCTTGCTTGACAACTTGCTTGAGCCACCCAAAGACTTCCTTGATGGGATTTAGGAAGGGCAAATAGGCAGGGAGGAAGAGAAGGCGCAAATTTGCCGTGGCTAATTGCTGGGGGCCCACTGCAGCGCTAGTGTTGATCATTGGGAATTCCTCAAGAATATCCGCCACCTTGTGGAGACCAACATTGTCCAGCACAATTACGTTGGTGAAGCCCAGGCTTGTGCGCCTCAGGTGCTCCTGGACCAATCAGAGGAATGATAGGAAGGTCCGGCTATTGTGAGATCCCAATATCATTTGATAGAGCTCAACCCCCTTTGGACCAAGGAGAGCCACCATCAAATAGGCTGTGGCCCGGACTGCAGCACGCCAAGCCATCCCGTCATTGGAGCCTTTGGGGACATAGCCATATGCATTTCACATAGACAAGGCAAATGCTGATTAATCAATATAGTAAATTTTGACCGTTCCCTTGGCTTTTAGGGCAGTATACACCTCTGCGTATTTTCTCCAGGTCTCAGTATTGGCTGGGCTGTTCCAATTGTATGGGGATACTCCAAGTTTTTTTCCAGGAAAATCACATTCCCTTGACCAGATGGTAGTAAAAGGAAATTGAAGCCTCAACCCCAAAAGCAGACTTGACC
Organism: Entomophthora muscae; assembly: GCA_014839935.2. Lineage (NCBI taxonomy): Eukaryota > Fungi > Entomophthoromycota > Entomophthoromycetes > Entomophthorales > Entomophthoraceae > Entomophthora > Entomophthora muscae. The sequence goes on along the minus strand of QTSX02006436.1, from coordinate 435,903 downwards.
ATGGCCTGTATATTTGCCAGTTCAAGATGGTAGTCCCGGGTGATCCACTGGCAGATTGCCCATTTGTGCTCCTTTGTGAGCATGGTTGACACGCACAAGGATTTCTTTGCGGCAAGGACTTGACCTGTGTTGAGGAACTTGTTGAAGGTCTTTGAGGCGTACTTGGGATCCACCCCAACAATGGCTGCGGCCGCCTAGTAATTGCCTGATTCACACATTAGATTAAGCAGGATGATGCGTTTGATGTCAGGGATGCGCTTCTGAGCGGGCTTTTTAGCGGTGGGGATTGACTCATCAGCATTGGGCAAGGCACAGGGCAAAGGCACCTTGTTGTAGAAGGCTGCAACTTTCTTGCGCACCAGTTGTCCCTCATCAGTTTGAAAGAACTTGGGCTCCTCATTGTCCTCCTGATTGCCATTGCTTATGTATGGCTCATAGCTAGTATCAAGTACAGGCTTCACCTTCTCCAGCATGGCTGACGGGACCAACTCTTGCTGGTACACAATGTCAAACACATACAAAGTAAGTTCTACCTCCTTGTTTCTAACCATTTTGATAGTGGTGACCTTGGTTGGCTTCTGGGTCAGCTTTGGGATCCAAGGGTTTATGCTCTGCACCCTAGCAGCTTGTTCTCCTTGAACTGGCTGTGTCAGCGCAGCATCACTATGGAACTCTCCTCTTCCGCCTCCCTCCTGAGTAGGCACTTGTGTTGTACTGAGTCTATTCTTTGACCCGCGGGGGCGACCACAACCGCAGCGCACAATGGGTGCATTGGTACTCTGGTGTTGTGTTCCTTCCATTTAAAAATTTAATAAAATACTAAATAAATTTTAATTAAGTTACTCCCTAATTTTTTTTGCTTTTATCTGAATATGGATATTTAATTAGAGGGTTTCCCACCCAATATCCCAATTATAGATTTTTTATTTCTTAATTAGTTATTTCTGGTTTACAACACCCATTTTTGAATACCCAAAATAATTTCCACCCATTTTCCAAGATTTTATGCCAAATATAAGCACCCAACACAATATTTTTAAAATTTATGGTTCAGATCTTGTGTCTTATTTTAGATGCCTTGGTATCATTTTTGATTACAATCCATTGCACAAACTGCGTGAGTGATTTTATTTGTTTTTTGAGTTCCTATTGTGTTTTGTTTTTGGATTGAGTTTTGACGCACCATGTGTGGGTGTATTTTGTCACCAATTCACATAGTAAACATATGTACACCAAAAGCCAACTCACACCATTTTGTTTGTGAATCCATGTATTTTGGATTGCATTTTGAATGGTCTTGTTTTGCGCGTGAGTCCTTCTTTGCTGTGTTGACCCATTTTGCCTATTAACGCCAAAAATCCCTGTTAACAGAGTGTATATTTTAACCTGCTAGTTGGATTTTGTTTAAATCTGAAATGATTTTGTTTAAATCTGAGTTCATTTTGCTTGTTGCCATAGCTTTTAAAACTACTGTAGGTTCCATCATGCCAGAAATTATCTGCCCAAGCAAGAAGGCTCAAAAAGCCGGAAAGCCTTTATCACAATTAACCAAGTTAACAGATTTAAATCAAACAGTCAACCAGAAATGGGTTACAGCTGCTCAATTCTGTCAGCTGAAACCAGTTCCCCCTTGCAAATTGACGTTGATAAATTGGCGTAATTTGATAGTCACCTGATACAAGCTTGTTAATTGTCATAGTTGTCAGAAATTGGTAACACAAGGGTTCTTTGCAACCTGGACCAGATACTTAATTGACAATATGGAAGGAATAGGAGGCCAAGACTCAGGTGGTATTGCTTAGTTAATTTCTGATATATATTGAATAATTTTCACTGTTTCAACTCTAAGAGTTGAGTCTTTACCAAAATTTTACTCAATAAAAATCATTTATCCCTAGTTCAAATTTACTTTTCAAAAATGTATCCTGTGGTTGGGTTGTTACAATATATTCTGTACACTCTGATTCTCAAACAAATCATTTCTGGAAGATGGGGCCCAGCAGTTAGTACTTTGTTGTTGGTGCCGCCCAATGCTAATTTTGCACCAGCTGATCTTGAAGCTCCCCCATTCTGTAAACTGAAAAGTGTGTTGCCTCCCAATGCCCAGAATTTTATTCTGAAGATACGTTGTTGTTGTCTCAGGCCATTTATCTTGGGCTACTTTGGTTAGGATTAATCATTCTGCTTAATTCTGGTATTACAATTGGAAATTTTACAAAAAGATATCTGAAGCCACATTGGTGATTAATCATTAATTCTATGTGAATTTGGGTGATAATTCCCCATCACTTAGAAATGGCTTCATACTATTCCACAATTTCCATCAAATTACCCTGGCCCCTGCCCTGGTGCTGGTTTAGACCACTTACCCAGAACTATAGAGTCACATATTCCATTCTCTCCACTTGGTGGGAAGCAACCCCAGTCATTTCATGCATGTGTTTGAGGACCTCCCTGGACAGGCACAGGACATCCTTGCCACCAGTGAGAGCGTTGTGAGAAGCCTCACCTGTGACAACCTTGAACTTCCTGTCCTCAAAACGTTCTTTGCTATGCTGCCACACCAACCCTCCCAGACGTCTCCCTCCTAAAGTCCTTGTTGCTCAGGTCCAGGAGAGTGAGTTGGGTACCCAAGAGTCCCCGCCCAGGAGTGCTTCCTGGCTTTTTAGTGAGTTGATTCTGATGAGTTTGAACTCCTAATTCCTCTGTTTATCTGCCACATCCTCTCTATGGAAACCTCTTTGAGTGCCCAAACCAGTCCTGCACTGGATGGTGTCCTGGTGGGTTCTTCCTCCAGGATGAGAGCCAAACTTAGCTAGTTTAGCCCCCCTCTCTCACAGCTACTGCCAGAGCAGGAATGATTCCTGCACCTGGATTTTCTCCAAAAAGCAAAAATCCAGGTGCAGGAAAATCTCCCCCGCCCGCTAGCCCTGCCTGATGGCTAGAAGCAGGTTTGATTCCCGCCTGGGGCTTCAAAAATGTTACTTTTGTAACACTATCCCCTTCTAAACCAGACTTGGCTTTATTATTCTCTCAATACTGGCAAACAGCATCTGCTACATTGGTAAGATGGTCAGCTGGTTCCCAGGTGCTTTCCTTGGGCAGGTATCCTAGCCACTTGACATAGTACTGTGGCTTGCAGTAGTGGGTACAGTCACTGTGTATATACTCTAATTTGTGTTCAAGGGGTCTCCCTACCAGGATGGGCAGAGGGTCAGTCTTCAATTTCTGGTGGGGCAGTGACGTTTTGTCCTTTTTAAACACCAAGGATTGGTAGAACACGTCATGTATTTTCCAGGTATTGGGTAACTTCAGACAGTAAGCTACCTTGCCTACTTGGCCTGTGATCTGGTAAGGGCTGCTTCTTTACGTGAGCTAACTTCTGGTATGGGACATTTAGGGTTATGCTACTTGAGTCTAGATAGACCTTGTCCCCAATCTCTAGTGGCTTTCCAGGGTTTTGCTTTTTATCAGCAAAGGCTTTATAGGTCTGTACTGCACGGGTTAGGTTTTGGGAGCAGGTCATCTGGGTTTTGTGGATGTGTTCCATCCAGGTTCTACCTGCTTTGTTAGACTCCTGGTTTCCAATCTTGGGGTCCAAAGTGGGATTGAATCTGTAATTGGCTTTGAAAGGAGAAATCCTGGTGGACACGTGATCTTTGCTATTTTACACGTACTGGGCTGTGGATAACAGGTCCGCCCAGTTGTCTTGATTGGCGTTTGCGTAGCATTGAAGGTACTGTTCAAAAATCTGGTTTACCTGTTTGGTTTGGCTGTTGGTCTGGGGTTGATAAAAGGTGGACACACATCTTTTGATTCCTAGGTCTTTCATCACTTGCGCCCAATAATGAGATGTGAACTGTGGTCCGTGGTCTGCCACTATTTTTTCTGGGGTTCTGTGTTGGGTGAGTATTTGGTCATGAAAGTGTCAGACAGTTTCAACAGCAGTGCAATGGGTAGTGGCGGGGACAAAGTAGGCCATTTTGGTGAAACATTCAATCATCACTAGAATTGTGTTATAGTCTTTGGAGGGTGAGAGTTAAACTATGTAATCCATGGATACCAATTTCCAGGGACCTGAAGGGATGTCTAGGGGCAGAGGAGGCCTTCTGGCTTAGAGTGTCTTGTTTTGGTGCGCCCACATGTCTCACAGCCTTTGATGTAGTTGATAACATCTGCGTCTATCTTGGGCCACAGGTAATTCCTTTTGATGCTTTGAAGGGTTTTATGGTGGCCTGGTTGGCTGGGTAGTTCTGAGTCATGATAGTCCTTTAGGACAGAAATCTGAGCCAATTTTTCTGGTACATAGATTCTTCCTCAGAACAGTAGGGTGTTTCCTTTTTAGTGAGTAACCTCTTTTGTACAGGGGGCTTTCTAGTTGTGTTGAAAGTTCTAAAACCATGGTCTTGGCAGCAGGGTCCTTTGCCTGGGCTTCCAATACGTCCAATTTCTTAGCAACAATTTTCAGGTAGTTTAGCTGTATTCTTCCACTGGTTGTATCCAACAGGGTATGAGTGTTGTGATCTCTCAACTTGGTGGAGGGCCAGATCAGGTTGGCTCTTCTACTTAGGGCATCTGGGACAATATTTACTTTGTCATGTTTATAGTCAATTTCTAGTATGTAGTCTGGCAGTTCTAGAGCCCATCTTGCTTGTTGTTGATTAAGCTGGTGTGGTTTGAAGAAGTAAACCCGGCTTTTGTGATCTGTTAGGACCTTTACTGGGTGCTCAGCGCCGCATAGGTATCTGCGCCAGTGCTTCAATGTCACGGTAGGTTCTATCATACTGGGAATTATCTGGCCAAGTAGAAAGGCTCAAAAAGTCCGCAAACCTTTAACAAAATTGACCAAATTAAAAGATTTGAATCAAACAGTTGATTGAAAATGGGTTACAGCTGCTCCAGTCTGCCAGCTGAAACCAATTCCTACTTGCAAATTGATGTTAATAAATTGATGTAATTTGAGGGTCACCCAATATGAGCTTGTTAATCAGCATGGTTGTCAGAAATTGGTCACTTAAGGGTTCTTTGTAACTTGGACCAGATAATTACTTGAAAATGTAGAAGGAATAGGAGCCCAGGATCCAGGTGGTATTGCTTAGTCTATTTTTGATATATATTGAATAATTTTCACTGTTTCAACTCTAAGAGTTGAGTCTTTCCAAAAAATTTACTCAATAAAAATCAAATATCCCTTGGTCTAAATCTATTTTAAAAATGCATCCTGTAGTTGAATTGTTGCACTAAATTCCCTACAATCTTATTTGAGGCCAGATAATTACTGGAAGATGGGGACCTGCAGTTGGAACTTTGTTGTTGGCACCTCCCAATGTTAATTCAATGCCTGCCAATCTTGGAGTGGTCCCCCCTGTCTTGGAAAATGAAAATTATGCTGCATCTCAATGTCCAGAATTTTATTTTGAAGATTCTCTGATGCCTTCACAGGCTATTTACCTTGGGATAATTTGGTTAGGATTAATTATTTTACTTAATCCTAGTATCTCATTTGGAAAGTTCACAAAACAGTATTTGAAGCTGCGTTGGTGGTTAATCATTAACTCTGTGTGGATTTGGGTGGTGATTCCCCACCACCTGGAGACAGCTTCTTACTATCCCACAATTTCTGTCACATTACTCAACTCTTCTATGTCTGAGTTTTTGAAAGCAGTTTGTCATGAATTTGTGTTTTTTTCTCCTGCTCTGTTGAGATATCTGTGTTTGAAATGTTTATTTATATCAGTTCTTTTCTGAGTTTTTAGTTTGGACTTTTCTTTAATTTGTGGTTTTCATCTCCGGTTGCAGTTGTTGAGACTGGGACCTCTGTTTCCTGTTTCCGCCGCGCTATGTCATTTTGGCACCCAGATTATTTTCCTGCTCCACCTACTGATAAAATTTTGCGTGAAGTTTTTTCAGGTTTATCATTCTATTCCAGATCAAGCCTTAGTCACAAATACCAAGTTTACCATGTGATGACAAAGGTTTTGGTGGATGCACATGAATAGTTGTTGACCGCAGTGGAGCGTAATCCACATGTTTTAACTGAAAGTTCATCCTTGTACCCTCTGTTAAATACTGTATGTGTATCTCTTGAGGAGCTCAAAGTATATTGTAAGCTGTACGCCTTTCATCAGGGTACAACTCCACTTTTGGTATTCTTTCTTAGTTTCTTACCTACTCCCGTACAAGCAATGTTCCTGAGGTGAATAAACTCTCAGTGTTGTGGTTAGCAGTTGACCAGACTGCCCAGGATCTGGCAGTTTGGGATTCCCTGTTAACCACAACTGAGGCCCTGGTAAGCCAAATTCTTTGGTCTCAAATCTGTTGGTTTCCAAACAAGATTCTATAGAAGTCAAGGTCAAACCTGCTGTGTGCTCCTGGTTTCCTGGGACTTGTTCCGCGGTAGCGTCCTCCAGCCAGAGTCAGGATTGTTTTTCCCATGGTTCTTCTCAGTTGCAATTGGCAATTTTAAACAAACCAGTTGAGGTGAATGAAGCGCCAGTAGTGTCTGCCCTCAAGAGTTCATTAGCTATGCTTCAGCATGTTATGCCTGCAAAGCCTTTGGAAGGTGAATCTGAAGAGTTGCCCCTCATTCCAATAAATTGTGATAATCCCATCCTTCCTGCTACTGTACAAGAAATGATTGAGCAATACTTCCAGGAGCACCCTGACTCCTTAGCTGGGCAATCTCCAGAATTAACTCATACAGAATGGAACATCCTCCATGTTGTCAATTCTCAAAAATATTTTTCTTATTTTCAATATTAAAGATTATTTTTTTCTTGATTAAATAATTGACACTGATAATAGAAGCAATGTTTGATTTTTATTTGAGCTTTTAATTGAAATTGTAAAAGATAAAGCAAATTTTTTTTCTGGAATTTTTGACATGGAGGATGCTTCATTATGTATGAATTAATTCTGGAGGTTGTCCTTAGCTGCTGTCTGTACTACCAAAGAGAAGCAGGAACCTGCCAAGATTGCAACATTTGCTACAAATAAATCTACTTATGGTTACTTCATGTTTTATGATAGCATTGATAACAGTCAAATGATCTATCTCCCTGCCATTCTTTTGGATACAGGTGCTTCCAAGAACTTTATGAGTATCAAAACCATATACTTGCTACAACTCAAGTATCACCCTGGTATGCTTTTTAGAGTGGAAACTGTCAAACGTTTCCCTCTTTCCAGCTTAAGAAGCCAGTGACATTTGTAGTTGTGGGTCTTTTGTTTACTGCAAGGTTCTCCATTTGTTCTACCCTGATGTATCCTATTATTTTGGGGGTGGGTTGGTGGCAAGACAATAATGTATTGAACTTGCTGAAATAAAATGAGCTGCAAGTGGAACACTCTTCAGGCATATCTATCCGTATTCTGTTTTTAGGTATGTCTGAATTAGAGCTGTCTTCTCAGACCATTCAATTGGTTCCTGTTTCTGTCCCTGCAAGTTTGGATTTACCAGCATGCCTGCACCCCTGGTCTGTGGCGTTTGACGCTACTAGGGGCAAGGTCCTTCCCAAGCACACTCACTTTGACTTTGACTTTAAAGTTACTGTTGATCTGATTTGTATTGCGTCTCCTATTTACCCTTTAACCTTGAAGGAAGACACATGATTAGAGGAGTGGACTCAAGACATGTTGGCAAAGGGATACATTTTCAAGAAGGCTTTGTTGATCTGCTCCCCATTGTTGCTTGTTCAAAAGTCTAATGGGTCTCTTTGTCCTTGCGTTGACTACAGAAATTTGAATAACATTAAAATTCCTGATCCCTATCCCTTACCTCTTGAAGCTCAGATTTCTTGGTGCGTTGAGAAGGCAAAGGTATTCTCAAAACTTGATCTGTTGAATGCCTTTAATCAAATCAGGATTGCGGAAGGAATGGAATGGTTAACAGCATTCAGAACCAAGAAGGACATCTTCCAGTTCTGTGTAATGCCTTTTGGATTGAAGAATGCTCCGGCTTGCTTTCAGCAGTTAATTGATTTGGTCTTGGGGGATCTCCTAGGAGTATGTGTCATTGTGTATATGGAAAACATCTTGGTATTCTCTCCAGATGAGGACTTGCATAAGGCCCACCTGTTGGCAGTTGTAGAGCGCATTCTCCAGGCCAACTTGATCATTAAAAGAAGCAAATGTGAATTCTTTAAACATAAGGTTACCTTTCCAGGTAATATTATCTTTGAGGACAGCCACACCATTGCCCCTGACAAGAAAGCTGCGGTTTGAGAGTATGCTACGCCTGTGACAGTATCCCAAATTTGCAGTTTTTGGGTACCTGTACGTTCTTGAAGAAATTCACCCCTCACTTATCCAAAGTGGCCACCCCTTTATATTCAGCTAGCAGGAAGATGACTCTAGTCTGGACGCCTGAGTGCGCAGATGCATTTGTAGCAGTCAAGGCCCTTTTGTTGTCCTCCCCAGTGTTAAGACATGTGGATCCTGAGCTGCCTTTTGTGGTTTCCACAGATGCTTTAAAATATGCTGTGGCCGGTGTGTTGTTGCAGACTGCTGGTGATGGGATAGAGAGACCTGTAGGGTGTTTCTCCCAGAAAATGGAGGCTTGAGAATGCAATTACATGATTTATGACAAGGAATTGTTAGCAGTTGTGGAATTTTTAAAGCATTGGCACCACCATCTCATGTTGGCGCGTCACCCATTTTTAGTAAGAACTGAACACAAAGCTCTTTTTTACTATTGACAACCCAGGGTTTTTTCAGGTTGCCAATCCAGATGACATGGTGATTTGACAATATACAAGTTCCGCTACAAGTTCATTAAGGGTTTAAAAAATCACCTGGCAGATGTGTTGAGTAGAAATCTTTCTCATCTCCCAGATGCTGATATGGATTCTGAGTTTAACACGCACACAATGATTCCAGACAAGGCTGTGGTTCCTTTTGTATTACCTCCGCTGGCTACACTTGCTACCATGTCCTTGACCAAAGGCACAGACTTAGACCTATATTCCAAAGTCAAGTTTTTGCAGCCCTTGTCCAAAGGTTATGATAGGTTACTGGAACTAGCATGTGCTCATCTGATTGGCCAGTCACAGGTTTATCACAAGATAGGGATAATTCTATATCATCAAGGTTGCTTGTAGGTCCCAGAGGAAACAATTTGGGATGAAATCATGGAGGCCAATTATACCTGCCCCACAGCAGGCCACCCAGGGAAGAATAAAACAGTGGAGTTAATTTGCTGACAGTTTTCTTGGAAAGGTTTGATAGTGCATGTTGTGTTCTGAGGCGCGGCACAGACACACAACGGGGAATCCTAACCTTAGGATTGGATTTGTACTAAGTCTTGGTTAGATGACAGGGAAGGCAATAGCGTTTACCTTGCAGCCCTGGATGAATAATCTCTACTAGGCATGGCTAGAGAGAGGCGCAGAAGTACATAAGACACAAAGACAAAAATGTGAATAGAACTTAATTTTATTGGTGAATAAGGAAATGGAATATATAGTGGTTGAGAATACCACAAAACACTACCAGGACAGTAGGATCACTTGCCACAAGCATGAGTGGGGCGAGTGAGTTGCGCAGAGTCAGGAAACCAAACAATCATATTTCCTGAAGCAGAAGCCAGTTCATTTTGAGAGTCAAAAGCAAAAGCAAGAGATTCGTCTTCAAAATGGCCCAACAAAGGCAAAATCAAAACATGGTGAATGCTGTTATTCAAAACATTGCCCCCCTCTAGATTGGCCTTTGGGGGGTGATACTTGCGGAGGAACTTGGCATGTACGCGAGCAAAAGGGCAACCACTGGAGAGGAGCTTTACAGTGTACTCAGATCCTTGCTTGAAAGTCACCTCTAAAGGACCAATCCACAGAGAGTCCAGTTTGTGCGCGCGCCCACCCACACAGTGTTGATAGTATAGGACATGGTCACTAACAGCAAACTCAGGCAAGGGGGAGCGCCCAGCGTTGTCAGGAGAGAGCTTGAGCATCTTAGTCTTATATGCAGAAGTGTAGGTAGTGGCCTGTATATCAATGATGCGGTTGACTAAGTCTTTGATGTGGTTGTCAGGGTTCATGGCCTTATCAGAGGAGAGTAGGGGAACCCCCAAGAGCAACAGAGTGGTGGCTTCACGCCCATACAACATGGCAAAGGGGGAGTACCCTGTGACTTGATGCTTGCTCAGACAATAGGCAAAGAGTGCAGCAGGTAAATATAGATCCCAATTGGCAGCGTCAGAGTAGGTGAGTTTCCTCATGATAGAAACCAGTGTTGAGTTGGCACACTCAACTGCTCCATTAGTGGAAGGATTATAGGGGGCAGAGAAAGACTGGTGAGTTCCTAGAGCTTCAACAACAGAGGTTACAAGTTTGGCATTGAAGTTGGTTCCTTTGTCTGATAACAGCACTTGAGGACAGCCATGGCGGTAGAAAACATCCTGCAGCAGGAAGGCAGCGGTAGTCTTAGCAGTGATGTCTTTAGTAGGGCAAGCTTCTACCCACTTGCTGAAGTGGTCAACAGCAATCAGGATAAAGCGGCATCCGAGCGTGAGCAGGGGAGAGGACCTACAGCATCAATGCTGACAGAGTGAAAGGCATGTTGAGGGGGGAATAATTTGAACTCGTGGGAAGCAGCTCAGGGCCTCTGAAGTTGGCAGTCATGGCAACTAGCTATGACATCTGGGATCAACAGGCAAAAATTCTCCCAGAAGTAATTCTTCTGAAGCCAGTCAAAGGTCTTAGCAATGCCTCCATGGCCAGTTTCTTTATGAGCTTGCAACACTAAAGAGAGGCAAAGACTGGGGCGCACGTATGGCAGGTATTGACCCTGCACCTTCTTGAAGAGTTGGTTATCGCGTATGAGGGTGTCTTCAGACAATTTGGACAGGGCAAGTTGAACCTCTTCTGTCTCACTTTCCCAGGAAGAAGGGTAGCCAATTAGCTTGTACAGGCAGTCTGCCTCAGTAAGATGTAGGGCAAGGATGGGCATTCAGGACAACCCATCAGCGTTCTGATGTTGAATCCTGGGGCAATGGAGCACAGTGAAGTCATAACCTTGCAGGCGGAGAGCCCATCTGGCTAAGCTTTTTTAAGGCTTCTTAAGTTGTTGTAATTATTTGAGCAAAGCGTGGTCAGTGATGTCAGTGAAATGGGTACCATACACATAGTGGTGGAATTGTTTGACTGCATGCAGCACAGCAAGGCACTCCTTCTCTGTAACACTATAATTCTTTTCATGCTTATTTAGCACACGGGAAGTATAGGCTACAGGGTGGTCCACATCTTCATTGTCAAGCTGAGCCAAGATAGCCCCAATAGCAAGGTCACTAGCATCAGTGTACAAGATGAATTCCTTATTGTAATTGGGGTACACTAAAATGGGTGCTTCTTTGAGTTTCTGCTTTAGAGTCTTGAAGGCTTGCTGTTGGCTGGCGGTCCATTTGAAAGGGAAATTACACAATAGTTGGACCAGGGGCTTGCTAGTATCAGCAAAATCAGGGATGAATTGTCTATAGTAACCCATCATGCCCAGAAAGACTTGTACTTCTTGGGGGTTGGTGGGCAGAAGCGCTTTGTTGATGGCTTCAACCTTCTTGGTCATTAGACAAATTCCCGTTTGGGTTACTTCATGGCCCAGGAATTCAAGGCGCTCTTTGAAGAAGGCACACTTAGAGGGCTTTAACTTGAGGCCAGCTTCTTGGATCTTTATGAACACCTCTTTAAGATGGGCTAGGTGATCTGTGAAAGTTGCGCTGAAGACTGTTATATCATCTAGGTAGACTAAGACACACAACAACTTCAAATCACGCAGGATGGAGTCCATGGCCCTCTGGAAAGTTGCCGGGGCATTACAGAGCCCTTGCAGCATGCAGGTAGGTTCAAACAATCCTTCTGATGTGATGAGCGCAGCATTCTGACAGTCTTCAGGAGAGAGGTCAACTTGCCAGTAGCCAGACGCCAAATCCATGGCAGAGAAAAACTTAGAACCTCCAAGGCGTCAAAGGGCGTCAGCAATGCGCGGTAAGGGATAGGAATCTTTCTTGGTTAGAGAATTCAACCTTTAATAGTCAATCACAATCCAATGTCCTCCATTATTTTTCTTTAAGATGAGCAGAGGGGAAGCCCAGGGACTTTGAGAGGGAGCTAGTAGTCCAGCATCCAGCAGTTGTTTGAGCTCCTTAGAAACCTGCACATCTTCCACTCAGCTGCGGCGGTATGGCTTGGCACAAAAGGGGGGAGCATCTCCTGTGTCAATCTGATGAATCACACCTTTGGCTAGCCCATAATCAGTACTATCTTTAGCAAAGATGTCTGAGAACTGGTCTAGTAAATCAAGCACCTCTTTCTGTTGAACCAGGGACAACTGAGGGAAGTCTTGGGCAGTGAACAGAGATAGGCCTTGAGGCTTGTCTTTGGGTAGGTTAAAGTCTTGAAACGTTCCAAAAGGGTGAAGAGACAAGACGTCAGGAGCATTTAAAAACTTTCTGTAACCAACAACCTGTCCTCTAATACAGTCATAGGAAGCGCAGTAAGGTTGGCAACTAGTAATTGAACAGGATCCTTGTGGGAAACGTCCAGAATTCCCAGACAAAGATAAGGCTTGTTACGACCCAGCAAAGGAGGGGAGTACAGCTCTAAGAAAGTCTGTTCAGGTAGCTCATATGATATCTGGGAGTCTATGATAGCTTGAGAGCCTGGGGGGATGGTGGTAGCAGACGTGGCCATGAGAGGGATTCCCTTGGTTGCAGGACAAGCCATGGGAGGACACTTCATGTTGGTGGAATGAGTTTGGTATTTTAGGGTGAAAACTCCAGTGGGGTACTCCAGAGTACATGTCTTCAAACGTTTACCAGGAACTTTGATTGGCTCCTCAAAGATCAGGGGGACTTTGTACCCTAGGATAGAAAGATAACCATCCTTTAGGTTGATGATCCCATTATATTCCCAAAGGAACTGGGTACCAACCAAAAGGTCATAGCTCTCATTTTCTAGAACAACAGCCGGTGCAGCCAACAGGAGTTTACCCAATTGCATTGGCAAGGCAGAGTACGCGCCAATAGTGCAAGTCATGGAGAGACCAGCGGTGTCATAGGATTGATGGTAGTTGAGATCAGGGGCCAGCTTAAGCTTCTTCATCAGTTTAGAAGAAACAACGTTGACAGGAGAACCAGTGTCCAGGACGGCTTTGATCTTGATCTTTTGGATAGATATCTCTACTTGGGTGGTGGTGCGTCCAAAGGGTGGAAGAACAGCCAAGATATCCTGTGCCTCAGCTAGTTTCTTGTCCCATTTCTCAATCATGCATTGTAGTCCCGGAAACACCTTATATACAGTTTGGAGAGGGAGTGAGACAGATACATTCTTGAAAACGGCGTCTGCAACTTCAGCGGCTTCCTCTGATGATTCCAATAATACAGGGGACCGTTTTGCTTGAGTAAGATAGGGTTGGGAGACAACTGCTTTGGCCTCAGACAAAGGCTTGGTGGTAGTTGTAGTATTCCCAGATTGTAGCTTGTAGGGAACTGCAATAGTCTCAGGGACAGCAAGAACAGAATACCCGTATGCATTATGATCTTCAACATCAGATTCATCCACATCAGAATCATCAGAAATGTCATGGAACAGGAGGAGAATAGGAGGAGATTCATCATCAACAGGCTCAGAGTCAGTAGCAGGCGGGGGTGTAGGAGGAGACTGGGAAGAATTGTCAACCGGGAGCGTCTCCGCCTCTAGGTTGACGTTCTTTTCCCGACTGATCCTTGGGATCAGCTCCTTCAACCCGCAGATTGGTGCAGACGCAAGAGTGGTGGCCTATCTGACCGCAGTTGTGGCAACCTTGATGTTGAGGAGGATTTTGGGAGTTCATAGTGAGGATACAAGGGCCGCAAGAAGAGGAGCCAGAGTTGGAAGCGGCACAACTTTCCCAAACGACTGCCCCAGAATGAGTAAGATGCATATCTTGGAGCAGTGTCTTTATACTTTTCATGGAGGACAGCATAGCCTTGTGGGCCTTAAAATGGAGGCATAGGAGTTGATTCACCTTGAGGGCCTGGGCGCAGGCCATATATGCTTCATGCGCCGTCAATTGTCTGCTTGTTATTAACTGTTGTCCCTCCATGTAAAATCTGTCCGCAAATTCAGCTAATGTCTCTTTGGGCTTGAAGGATATGTGCATGAAAGCATCCTTTTTCACCTCCAGGCTAATATCACCACCAAACTTGTCAATCAGGAGCTGTTTCATGTCCTCCCAGGTCTCAATGGAGGGCAGCTCTGGTACAACTACCTCTTGACAGGTCAGGTGTAGGCAAGTCAGAATATGTTCTTTCTTAACTTCATTAGATGCTTGTCTCATAGCAGTCTTGTAAATAGTTAAGAAAGCTACAATAGTCAAGGTTTTGGGATCAAAGACTTGCTTAAAAGTAGGCTTGAAGTGTGCCTTGGGAGCTGGACCATCATTGCTGCTATTGAGTACATTTATGTGCGGGGAGAATTCAGCTTCAGATTTGGAGGGGGGTTGTCTAGCCCATAGTTGTCAAACACTTTCTTCAAGGGTTGTCAGAGTCTTGGTAATTCTGGCACCTGTAGTGTTGGCTAGAGCAGTCTGTTGTTCAGTAACATCTAGCGTTGTCCTTGGGTAGTGACAACTGTGGAGAGCTCAGCCAGTTGCAAAGTAAGGAATGGCCCCACTGATAGGCAAGGGGCAAATATGTTGTTTACCAAATTGATCAACTCACTCATCTCCTGTACGTCCCTGTCCAACTCAGTCTGGTCTCGTTTCAAATGATCCACCTCATTAGCTAGGGCAATCAACTCTCTGGCACAGTGGATTTGAGGAGCCCCCGCCAAACCAGGACAACAGCCATCCTCCTCGTTAACCCCAAGTGGACTGGTAGTGGCTGTTACTACCTCACGTAAAGCAGCGACTTCTTGATGTAGTTCAGCAACCTGAGTAGTCAGCGCAAGAACCTGGGGATCAGGTTGAGGCATTTCAGTAGGACATCCTTGGCTACAAGTGGAAGAGCGTAATTCCTGGATGGCTTCCCAGATTTTCTGCTCTCTGTCCACCAGATCATCAGCAGGAGAAGGCAGAACATCAGGTTTGGGAGTGGATAGCTCATTCACCTGACTCTGAAGTTTGGCAATAGATGCAGCAGTGGTAGCTCTCTCTTGATCAAATTCCGCACTGAGCTCATTTAGACCTTGGGCTGCAAGGTCAGCTACCTGTTGCAATTGCTCAAAGGAATAGACACTGAATGCATTGAGCTGTTGCACTAGGCGCTCAAAGTTGGAGAGATAAGCGTTTAGGGTGGAGTCTACTTGAGTTTTCCAGGGTTGTTCTAACTGGTCCCAATGATGGGTAACAGCTGCTTGTAGAGACAAGATTTCTTGAACGTGGAGTCCCAACACCATCTGGTGGTGGGCCAAGGCGGGCTGTACAAAGGATGACAGCAGATGATCAGCAGAGCCAGCTTCTGAGAGGAGGTGTTGTGGAAACTGAGGGGCTACAATTAACTCATAGTATTTGGCACGGCAAAACTGTAACTGAAGGC
Organism: Entomophthora muscae; assembly: GCA_014839935.2. Classification (NCBI taxonomy): domain Eukaryota; kingdom Fungi; phylum Entomophthoromycota; class Entomophthoromycetes; order Entomophthorales; family Entomophthoraceae; genus Entomophthora; species Entomophthora muscae. The sequence goes on along the minus strand of QTSX02006436.1, from coordinate 420,398 downwards.
AAGGGATGACCCCGTCCTGAGCTATCCCAAGGGCTACTGCCATGACTTGTTCCAAGTCAGGGGTACCCATAGGGTAAGCAACTAAGTGGGGACCATTCCCAAGGTTCAATACAGTAGGAATAATAGGAGGGTTGGCAATGTCTTCCTCAATAGGGGGGCTGGTAATTTCAGGCAGAGTTGACTCCTGAATAGGCGGAGGCAAGGGACCTGCAAACGTAGATGCAAAAGAGATAACCAAGGGGCTTACAGCCCCTGTAGTGAGCACCATTTTTGTCAAGTTCTGAGGCGCGGCACAGGCACATAATGGGGAATCCTAACCTTAGGATTGGATTTGTACTAAGTCTTGGTTAGATGACAGGGAAGACAATAGTGTTTACCTTGCGGCCCTGGATGAATAATCTCTACTAGGTGTGGCTAGAGAGAGGCGCAGAAGTACAGAAGACATAAAGATAAAAATGTGAATATAACTTAATTTTTATTGGTGAATATGAAATGGAATATATAGTGGTTAGGAATACCATAAAACACTACCAGGACGGTAGGATCACTTGTCACAAGCATGAGTGGGGCAAGTGAGTTGCACAGAGTCAGGAAACCAAACAATCATATTTACTGAAGCAGAAGCCAGTTCATTTTGAGAGTCAAAAGCAAAAGCAAGAGATTTGTCTTCAAAATGGCCCAACAAAGGCAAAATTGAAACATGGTGAATGCCGTTATTCACAACACTAGGCTATACATGACTTGTGCTATAGGGGCTTATTCTGCTCTTCCCATGCGGTTTGGCAAGCTACTCTTAGCTGCGCCTGCTGTTGTCTTGGAGAATGAGAGTTACAATATTCTAGTTGGTACTCAGTTCCTTAGAGAATACAATGGTATCATAAACTTAAACAATCACTACTTCTCTATCTTAGGGTACAAAGTCCCCCTGATCTTTGAAGAGCCTTTTAAAGTCCCCAGGAAACGCCTCAAGACGTGTGCCTTAGAATATCCCACTGGTGTTTTCACCCTAAAATACTGTAATCACTCATCCAACATGAAATGTCCTCCTATGGCTTGCCCTGCGTCTGAGGGGATTCCTCTCCTGGTCACTTCTGCTGTAACCATTCCCCCTGGATCTCAAGCTATCCTAGACTCCAAAATATAATATGAGTTACCTGAGTGCACGTTCTTAGAGTTATACTCTTCTCCCTTGCTAGGACACAACAAACCCTACCTCTTCCTGGGAATCTTGGATGTCTCTCATAAAGACCCTGTTCAATTGCTGGTTGCAACTTAACCACTCTCCCCATACATGTGTCTAGAGGGCAGGTTGTTGGCTATGGCAAGTTGTTGAATGCTCCTGATGTCCTGTTGCTACATCCCTTTGGTATGTTCCAGGATTTTAATTTACATGAAGACAAGCCCCAAGTCTTATCCTTATTTACTGTACAAGATTTCCTGCAGTTATCACTGGTACAACAGAAGGAGGTGCTTGATTTGCTAGATCAATTTTCAGATATATTTTCTAAAAATAGCACTGATTATGGTCTATCTAAAGGCGGCATTCACCAGATTGATACTGGTGAGGCTCCCCCCTTCCACGCTAAACCCCATTGCTGCAGTTGTGTAGATGACGCTCAGGTGTCTAAAGAACTCAAACAACTTTTAGACGCTGGGCTACTGGCTCCTTCCCAAAGTCCATGGGCCTCCCCCTTGCTCATACTAAAAAAGAAGGATGTAGGTCATTGTATTGTGATGGACTAAGCCAATTGAACTCCTTAACCAAGGAGGATTCCAACCCCTTGCCATGTATTGATGATGCTCTCTGCTGCCTTGGAGGCTCTAAGTTATTCTCTGCCATGGATTTGGCGTCTGGCTACTGGCAAGTTGATCTCTCTCCCAAGGATAGACAGAAAGCTGCGCTCATCACTTCTGAGGGACTGTTTGAGCCTACACGCATGCTGTAAGGACTCTGCAATGCCTCAGCTACCTTCTAAAAAGCCATGGACTCCATCCTCCTTGATTTGAAGCTCTCATGTGTCCTAGTGTACTTAGATGATATAACTGTCTTCAGAGCTACATTTAAGGATCACCTGAATCACCTCAAGGAAGTGTTCATAAAGATTTGGGAGGCTGGCCTTAAGTTAAAACCATCTAAGTGTGCTTTCTTCAAGAAACCCCTTGAATTATTAGACCATGAGGTAACCCAGACAGGGATTTACCCAATGACCAAGAAAGTTGAGGCCATTGACAAAATGCTCCCACTAACCAATTTTCAAGAGGTTCAAGTCTTTCTTGGTATATAGGCTACTACAGAAAGTTCATCCCTGACTTTGCCAACACTAGCAAACCTTTGGTCCAACTGTTACATAATGTCCCTTTTGAATGGACCGCTAGTCAACAACAAGCCTTTGAGATCCTTGAGCAAAAACTCAAAGAGGCTCCCATCCTAGTGTATCCTGACTACAATAAGGAATTCATCCTTTACACTGACGCTAGTGACCTGGATATTGGAGCCATCTTGGCTCAACTAGATAATGAGGGTGTCAATCACCCTGTAGCATATACTTTTTGTGTTCTTAAAAAACATGAGAAGAATCACAGTGTCACAGAAAAAGAGTGCCTTTCTGTGCTGCATGCAGTCAAACAGTTCCACTATTATGTTTATGGCACCCATTTTACTGTGGTCACTGATCACGCTTTTCTTAAGTGGCTACAACAGCTTAAGGAACCAGAAGGACGATGTAAAGTCACTCCCTCTTTATCCTTGGATAGGACAATCTTCCCGCAATGCACAAAAAATCTGCTCCAAAGCTAGCCAAGCCCCTTAATTCTCTTGAGGATTCAGCCCATACAAATGATGAGAGATTTGTGTTGGCATACCTTTCCCAGACAACAAACACTGATGACTTGAACTCTGTTCCTACTTGGGAGGAATCTCTGATTAATTTGGATTATTTTTTAGCTTGGGCTTGCCCACATTTAAAATTAATTAAGTCTAAACAACCAGGTCGCTCTTTGGTTAAATCAACAAAGACCATTCCAACTGAAATTAATGGCATCCAGGAGTGTCCTCTAAGCACTAGCCAATCAGAGGTTAGGTCAGAAATCAGAGAGAAACCATCCAAACTCCCTGAAACTACTGGCAAAAATTCTATCCCATCCAATCAAATGACTGGTTGAGGCCACCTGACCTTGCAAATTCAAATGGTTTCCCTTAAATCAAAACAGGGGACTTTTGGTCCCCTTCTTGCTCATTATTTAAATCATTAAAAGTATATACTTTCAAAATAAGTTATTTAAACTTTTGGGTCCTTTTTCTTGGCCCATTATTGTCTTTGACCTTGTTAGTATTTACCTTATTATTTCTTACCTTGCTGGTCTTCCCCTGGTTCCCAGCGTCCTTTTCAAAGCCCCTACAGTTAACGTTAGTATTGTTGCTTACACTTACCTTAGTTGCTTTCAAGAATCTGTTTTAAACCTTAAAATTAGTATTAAAACCATTATAATTACTTACTTTAAGTTTGAAATCTTTGTTCTTTTGCTTCCAAGCTGCGCTTCACTTGTTGTACGCTTTAAATTCAATAACCCACTCTAAAGAGTTGCCATTGTCCTGTGGCTGCCATTCTTGCTCCTCTCAGACTCTCTCTTATTATCTTGTTTTCCAGACCTTTGGTTGCCCTTTTTCTTTATCACCAATTTTAAAAATAAGAAAAACCTTAGAGGGACAAGCCCTACTGCTGCTGACCCCAGATCTTGAAACTGAGACAAATGTTGGTGCCTCTCGTCAAGTTTGTTGTTTACACCTTGGCCCCAGCCCTGGTGTTAATATGATGTACTACCCCAGATATGTGGGGACGTATTTTCCATTCTATTCATCATGTTGATGCCAATCCAGATCAGTTCATGCCTTACTGGAGAACATCCCCAGATGCGCCTAGGATATCTTTGTCTAGTGAGAATGATGTAAGAAGCTTGACACGTGACAGCCTCAAGCCCTCTGCTCTCAATTCCTTCCCACCCATGGCCCCTAGCCCGGCCCCATCTTGCTTGGAGATCCCAGTCTCACAGGCCCCCAAAGAGGACTTGGTTGGGCAAGAGTTGGACCCCAAGCGTGCTCCCTTGTTGCTTGGTGGGATGCTATTGATGGGCTTGGATTTATACTTCCCTCATCTATCTGCCACGTCCTCCCTATGGACGCCCCTTAAAGCAGCCATCCCAGTCCTGCACTGGATAGTGTCCTGGTGGATTCTGCCCCCAGGATGGGAGCTAAACTTAGTTAGTTTAGACCCCCTCTCTCACATAATGAGCAAGCCTATGTCTTTAGCTTTAGAAGCCTTTTGCCACTGGGTGTGGTCACTGGTCTTGCCCTGGTTCACGCTAGCATTGGGTCCCTCCTCTTTAGAATTATATCTGTGTGGGCCCTCTGGTTGCTTCTGTATTCCTTCAAGAAGTGTATCATTGGCAAGAACTCCCCCAAATCCACAGCTTTGTCTGTAGCCTTGGCGGTTAACATCACTTTGGTATCCCCCTGCACCCACCCCACAACAGAGGTCCATAAGAAAGTCTTGGACGCTTTGGGAGAGCTCCAACTTTACCTTGCAGCTGATTCAGTGTCTACCAATGCTCCCATCTCAGACGCCCAGCGCTCAGTTGCCCTCCTGGATGCTCTCAATGGAGATGCCCGCCTCTGGGTCCGTACACTTCTTTGCCAGAGTCAAGAGCTGGGTGATACAGTGTCTCTCCTCACCTTGGTGTCCTCTGTGGTGGCTGCTCCTGGGTCTAAAGCCTTGGTTATCTTTGAAACCCTGCACTCAGAGGGACTGGCCCCAGACCTTGCCACCCATATGGAATGCTTTGTGGTGAAGGCTGTGAGAGAGGGGGGCTAAACTAACTAAGTTTGGCTCCCATCCCGAGGAAAGAATCCACCAGGACACCATCCAGTGTAGGACTGGGATTGCCACTCAAAGTGGCATTCACAAGGAGGACATAGCAGATAGTTGGGGAAAGTAGGAGCCCAAACCCCTCAGAATCATCCCACTGAGCAACCAGGGGGCGCGCTTGGGGGCAGACTCCAGGACGGCCTTGTCTCCTCCTGGGACCAGTACAACTGGGATCTCAGAGAAATGGGGCAACAGGGAAGGCAGGGCTAGGGATGCTGAGGGGGATAGGTCAGAGGTCACAAACTTGAGGTCATCACAGGTGAGGCTTTTTACAACATTCTCACTAGTGGTGAGGATATCTTGAGCTTTTCCAGGAATGTTACCAAATACATGTAGAAGTTGGTCAGGATTAGCACCATTGTAATGGAGCAAATGATAATACACCCCCAAAGTTCAGGGGTGGCAAACCATATCATCACCAAGGCTGGTGCCAAGGTGAACACAACAAACTTAACAAAAGGTACCAACATTTTACTGGAATTTTCAGCAGAGACCAGGAAAAGCAATTGTCCTTATAGATTTTATCTTTATTGCCAGAGAGCAACCAGAAAGGAGCCAAGGATAAACAAGAAAGTCTAAAGGACAGAAGGGAAGCAAAAAACAGCAACTGCAGGATAAAGCACTTCAAAAGCAAGTTTTTAAAAGCTTTAAGGTGTGTGTAAACTGAAAACAAGGCAAGAGCAAACGAGAAGCAAAATCAAAATTTAAATAGGTAATTATATAGATTGAATCACTGAATTTTAAGTTCAAGCGGTTATCTACCAAAGCAAAAGCAAAAAGCTTTGTTGTTAACATTGACAAAGTATAAGAGACTCCAGGAAGACACCTGGAGGCCCACAAGCAAAGGGAGAAGGTAAGGATAGAGAAAACTAATACTAACACTTTAGATAATCAAAGGGGCCCAGCAAAGGACCCAAAGACAACCAAAATTCTAAGTAAAAGGGTGCAAACTTTAATTGTAAGAATGAGCAAGCAGGGGACTAAAAGTACCCTGTCTTGCTATAAGAGAGGAAACAAATTCAAAGGTCATCTGACCCAGAGGCGCAGATTTGATTAGCTACAGGAGGAATTTTGTCAGGCAAATCCAGCAAGCTGAAGGGTTTCACTCCAATTTCTGACCCCAACTCTGATTGGATGAGATCAAATAAATGGGGCAGGTCATCATTCAATCCAGTTAGGTTGGAATTTAATGATTTGGCAGTAGTGCAACCTGATTTTTTAGACCTAATTAATTTTAAATGCGGTTGAGTCCAAGCCAAAAAATAGTCCAAATTAATCATGGATTCCTCCCAAGTAGGAACAGAGTTCCCAACATCAACATTTGCCGCCTGGGAAGGGTATGCCAGCACAAATCTTTTGTCAACTGTGTGGGCTAAATCTTTGAGGGAGTTTAGGGGCTTGGCTGGCTTCTGAGGAGATTTCTTGGTGTAATGTGAGAAGATTGTCCTATCCAAGGCCAAAGGGGGGAGTGACTTTACAGAGGCCGCCTCTTTGGCTCTCCCTGCCAAGGTGGCGGTGGCAATGTTTTTTCATTCACTTGACTCCTCCTCTGCGGACAAAGATGCATGGGAACCTGCTCCTTCCTCCCTTGAGAAGGTGTTTGCCTTGGACGTAAGTTGGGTGTCAAACTGGCCTATCTTTCTAAACAGGGAGTCCTTGCTACCCTACCGGTTGCCAAGTCTGCTCCTTCTGCCAAGCCAGCTAAGCCTCCCAAGACAGCCTCCATTAATGTGATGTGCCTCCCTGCCCAAGCTCCCAACTGGCCTGCAAACTCCAGGTCTTTGACCAAGTTTGCGGCCTTGGCCTCAATCCCTGATGTGACCTCCTTTGACCCTTCTGGCACCATCCTAGCCCTCCAGAATAAAGAGGATTTGTCTTAATTTATTTTCAATGCAAACTTTTATACAAAGTTGCAGAAGGCAAAGGCAACAGTGCTGGTAGACACAGGCGCAGGCAGGAACTTCATGGACCTTGGTCTGGCCCAGTCCTTGGGTCTCTCACTCCTTCCCCCCAGACTCTTGTGGCCGCTAACAAGGTACCAGTACTCTGTTACCCCTTTCTAAAACCCTTAGCTACTGCACAGGCAATCACGTCTTTGTCAGAAAGTTTTCTGCTGTTGAGGATTTGCTATACCCTGTAATAGTGGGGGTGGGATGGTAGAGGCGCCATCAAGTCCAGATTGACGTCCTCTCTAACAAGTTGCACTTCTTGCTTGATGATGCTCTGGGCTTCTTCTCGCTCCTTCTGTCAGGGGAGGATCCCCCAAGTTGTGTCTATCACTCAAGGCTTTGCCAGAAACTCCTCCTCCCTTTTTTCTACCCATCATGCTGGCTCCCTACAAGGACGCCTTTGACGTCACCCTGTCAAATGTTCTCCCCCCACTCCCTCCATGATCTCACATTTAAACTCACTGTGAATCTTGTCAAGGTTGACGCCCCCATGTATCCCCTCAGTGAGCTGGAGGACAAGGCATTGGGCGCGTGGTTGGATGACATGCTTGCTAAGGGCTGGATCTTGAAGAAGGTCTCCTCAGTCAGCTCCCCAGTGGTCTTTGCCAAGAAGTCTAACGGCTCTCTCCGCCCATGTGTGGACTACACCCTGATTAACAATGTGACAGTCCAGGATTGTTACCCTCTTCCCTTGGAAGCGTCAATTGCTCAGTCCATTGCTAAGTCCTGTGTGCTCTCCAAGCTGGACCTGGTTAACACCTTTAACCAGGTTTGCGTTGCAGAAGGTGATGAGTGGCTGACAGCCATCAAGACCAGACATGGATGCTTCCAGTTTAAGGTGATGCCTTTTGGCCTCAAGAATGCTCCTGCTATATTTCAGAGAATTATTGAGGAGGCCCTGGGTGATCTGCCTTCTCCTGCGTGGTGGCTTACATTGATGATATCCTGATTCACTCCCCTACTCCTGAGCAACATACTAAGGACCTGGTGTCTGTGGTGGCCGCTCTTCACAAAGCCCGCCTCTTCATCAAGCCTAGCAAGTGCAAGTTCTTCAAGTCTGAGGTCATGTTCTTGGGCAACCTAGTACTGAAGGATGGTCACACTGTGTCACCTGACAAAGCCAAAGCCCTCTGGGAATGGGTTACTCCCCAGAACCAGAAGGAGTTGTGCTGCTTTCTGGGTACCGTGATCTTTCTCAAGAAGTTCTCCCCAGCTATCTCAGAGCTTGCAGCCCCACTACACCCCCTTGCAGGCAAGAACACCACCTTCAATTGGACCTCCAAGTGCCAGCATGCTTTTGAGGCTATCAAGAAGGTATTTGTTTTCACCTCAGTCCTCTGTCACGCAGATACCAGCAAGCCCTTCATTGTGACCTGTGATGCCTCCAATGTGGCTGCAGGGGCCGTCCTTCTACAGGAGCATAATGGTCAGGAGCTTCCTGTTGCGTATTTCTCTTGTAAGTTTGCCCCCAACAAGGCGTCTTGGGCCGTGTTTGACAAGGAGTTGCAGGCAGTGGTGGAAGCCATCACCCACTAGTGGCACTACCTCCAGGGTGCTCAGCATGAGTTTGTGATCTGTACAGATCACAAAGCCCTCTGTTACTTCTGCAAGCCTCAAAAGCTTCTCCCCCGTCAGGCCTGGGTCATGCAGACTCTGTTGGGGTATAAGTTCCAGTATGAGGTTGTAAAAGGCAAACTGAACATCCTCCTGGATCTCCTCAGTAAGGATCTTGCCATGTACCCGGTGTGTAGCAATGAGGATCCCCTTGTGACTCTCATCCCTGAATCCTAGGTACTCCTCCCCCCTCATCACTGCTGACCTCGGGTGACTCTCCCCTTACTCAGGTTGTTGGGCTCTTCTCCCTTGCGCCTCCCCAGCAGGACATCCCGCTTGCGCTCCCAGGAACTCTTCTCCATGATGTACTTTTGGCTCAACGCTCTTCTCTGGACGGCATGTCCCTTCTCTCCAAACTCACTCCTGAGCACCCAAAGGAAGGCGCGTACATTCTAAAGGAGAGTATAGTTTAACAAAACAAGCAAATTTGGGTTCCTTAGAGCTTGCATGCACGTGTCATGACAGAGCATCATGATCCCCCCTGTTTGGGCATCTAGGTACAAAGAAACTCCTGGAGCTCATCAGACGTACCTACAGTTGGGTCAGGATCACTAAGGCCATTGGACCTTGGGTTAAGCAGTGTGTCACCTGTGCACGCTCAAAACCAGATTGCTCAGGCAACAGCAATCTCCTCCACCCCCTCAAGCAGGCACAGGGCCCTTGGTCTTCCATATTAGTAGACTTTGTAGTGGAGCTTCCCTTATCTGGTGGCTTTGACTCTATCATGATGATAGTCAATAGATTCACTATTTATTTGGTGTTCATCTCATGCTTAACCACTCTGAACTCAGTAGGGATGGCTAAGTTGTTTTTGAAGCATATCTTCACTAACTTTGGCTTGCGCGGGAGATTGTGAGCAATTGTGGACCCCAGTTCACCTCAGTGTTCTAGGAATACTTGTTAGCCATTCTCAACATCAAGCCTTGTTGCTCCACGTCTTACCACCCTCAGTCAGATGGCCAGACCAAGAGGGTGAATCAGACTATGGAACAGCACTTGTGTTGCTACGCTAATGTCACCATGGCTCTTGGTCAGAGGACCTCCCCTTGGCACACTTTGCTTACAATAACACAGTGCATTCCTCTACTGGAATGTCTCCCTTCCAAGAAACTTTAGTCTTCTCCCCTGCATTTTCTATTGGTCTGTCTCTACAATCCCACGTCCCAGCTGCAGCAGACATGGCAGCCTACCTAAAAGCCACCCATGCCAAAATACAAAAGACACTGACCAAATCCATAGATTCCTACAAGAAAGCAGTTGACAAGAACCACCGCCCGGCCCCAGACTACCTGGTAGGTTCTCTTGTCATGCTGGAATCCTCCAACATCCACATGAAAGTACCCTCACGCAAGTTTGCTCCAAAACTCCTGGGTCTGTTCAAGGTGCTGGAAAACAAAGGTAATGGAGCATATGTGTTGGACCTCCCACCCTCTTACCGCATCCACAGCACTTTCAATGCCTGCCGGCTCTCCCCTTTTGAGGGCCCAGCCCCCGGCACCCCAAGCCCATCATGGTTGACGGTTCTCCAGAATACAAGGTGAAGGCAATAGTGGCATCCTGTCAGATCAGGAAATCCCTACAGTATTGTATCAAATGGAAGGACTACCCCTCTTATGAAAATAGCTGGGTAAGTTATTCCAATTGTGGCAACTGTTGGGACCTGGTCCAGGAGTTCCACCGTAACAACCCCAAGGTGTTGGATTCTCCTAAGTCCCTCCTGGCTCTCAAGATCCCCAAGGCTCACAAGAACTTCTCAGTAGCTACTCTCTCTCAAGGAGGCATCCATCCACAGGAAAAAGGAAAAAATAATGTAAATTCACTCCCCCCTTTAGCCTTGGATAGGACAATCTTCTTGCAACACACAAAAAAATCTGCTCCAAAGGCAGCCAAGCCCCTTAATTCTCTTGAGGATTTAGCCCATACAATTGATGAGAGATTTGTGTTGGCCTACCCTTCCCAGGCAACAAACACTGATGACTTGAACTCTGTTCCTACTTGGGAGGAATCTCTGATTAATTTGGATTATTTTTTAGCTTGGGCTTACCCACATTTAAAATTAATTAAGTCTAAACAACCAGGTTGCTCTTTGGTTAAATAAACAAAAACCATTCCAACTGAAATTAATGGCATCCAGGAGTGTCCTCTAAGCACTAGCCAATCAGAGGTTAGGTCAGAAATCAGAGAGAAACCATCCAGACTCCCTGAAACTACTGGCAAAAATTCTATCCCATCCAATCAAATGACTGGTTGAGGTCACCTGACCTTGAAAATTCAAATGTTTTCCCTTAAAGCAAAACAGGGGACTTTTGGTCCCCTTCTTGCTCATTCTTTAAATCATTAAAAGTATATACTTTCAAAATAAGTTATTTAAACTTTTGGGTCCTTTTTCTTGGCCCATTATTGTCTTTGACCTTGTTAGTATTTACCTTATTATTTCTTACCTTGCTAGTCTTCCCCTGGTTCCTGGTGTCCTTGTCAAAGCCCCTATAGTTAAATTTAGTATTGTTGCATATGCTTACCTTAGTTGTTTTCAAGAATCTGTTTCAAACCTTAAAATTAGTATTAAACCCATTATAATTACTTACTTTAAGCTCAAAATATTTGTTCTTTTGCTTTCAAGTTGCGCTTCACTTGTTGTATGCTTTAAATTTAATAACCCACTCTCAAGAGTTGCCATTGTCCTGTGGCTGCTGTTCTTGCTCCTCTTGGACTCTCTCTTATTATCTTGTTTGCCAGACCTTTGGTTGCCCTTTTTCTGTGTCGCCAATTTTAAAAATAAGAAGAACCTTAGAGGGACAAGCCATACTGCTGCTGACCCCAGATCTTGAAACTGAGACAAATATTGGTGCCTCTCTTCAAGTTTGTTGTTTACACCTTGGCCCCAGCCCTGGTGTTAATATGATGTACTACCCCAGATATGTGGGGACGTATTTCCCATTCTATTCATTATGTTGGTGCCAATCCAGATCAGTTCATGCACTTACACGAGAACATCCCCGGACACGCCCAGGATATCTTTGCCACCAGTGAGAATGTTTTAAGAAGCTTGACATGTGACAACCTCAAGCCCTCTGCTCTCAATTCCTTCCCACCCATGGCCCCTAGCCCAGCCCCATTTTGCTTAGAGATCCCAGTCTCACAGGCCCCCAAAGAGGACTTGGTTGGGCAAGAGTTGGACCCCAAGCGTGCTCCCTTGTTGCTTGGTGGGATGCTATTGATGGGCTTGGATTCATACTTCCCCTGTCTATCTGCCACGTCCTCCCTATGGACGCCCCTTCAAGCGGCTATCCCAGTCCTCCACTGGATAGTGTCCTGGTGGGTCCTATCCTCAGGATGGAAGCCGAACTTAGTTAGTTTAGCCCCCCTCTCTCACCAATGACTAGCTAGATGGGCTCTCCACCTACAAGGTTACAACTTCACTGTGCTATATTGTCCTGGGATTCAATATCAGAACACAGATGGATTGTCTAGAATGCCCATCCTTGCTCTATACCCTGCTGAGACTGATCAACTGTATGAGTTAATTGGATATACCTCCTCTTGGGAGAGCAAGACAAAAGAAGTTCAAATTGCCTTGTCTAAACTATCCAAAGACACACTCATTTACATCAACCATCTTTTCAAAACAGTGCAAAACCAATACCTGCCTTATGTACAACCTAGTCTTTGCCTTTTGCTGGTGCTCCAAGCTCATAAGGAGACGGGACATGGAGGCATTGCCAAGACCTATGACTGGCTCCAGAAATTTATTTCTGGGAAAACCTTTGCCTGCTGATTACATACATCATAGCTAGTTGCCACAATTTCCAGCTCCAGTAACCTCAAGCTGCCTCTCACAAGTTCAAGCTAGTTCCCCCTCAACACACATTTCATACTGTCAGCATTGATGCTGTGGGGCCTCTCCCCTGCTCTTGCTCTGGTTGCTGCTTTATCCTGATTTCTGTTGATCATTTCAGCAAGTGGGTAGAGGCTTGCCCTACAAAGGACATTACTGCCAATACAACTGCCACCTTTCTGTTGCAATACATATTCTTTTGCCACAGCTGCCCTCAATTGTTATTGTATGACAATGGGAATAAATTTAATGCCAAGTTGGTAACCTCTGTTATCAAAGCCTTGGGGTCTCACCAGTCTTTCTCTGCCCCTATAATCCTTCTACCAATGGGGCGGTTGAGCATGCAAATTTGACTCTGATTTCTATCATGAGGAAACTCACTTATTCTGACTCTGCCAACTGGGATCTATACTTACCTGCTGCTCTCTTTGCTTATTGCCTTAGCAAACATTGTGTCACCAGGTATTCCCCTTTTGCTATGCTGTACAGACAGGAGGCAAACACTCTGTTGCTACTGGGGTCCCCTCTACTCTCCTCCAATAAGGACATGAATCCTGATGACCATATCAAAGATCTAGTCAACCACATCATTGATATAAAGGCTACTGCATACACTTCTGCGTATAAGACCAAAGTGCTTGAGCTCTCTCATAACAATACTGAATACTCACCCTTGCCTGAGTTCAAAATTGGGGACAACATTCTCTACCATTAACATAGAGTAAGAAGAGGCGCTCACAAGCTAGATACCTTGTGTGTTGGACCTCTAGAAGTGACCTTCAAACAAGAGTCAGAGTATACTGCAAAACTCCTCTCCAGTGGTTGTCTGTTTTCCTGAGTGCATGCAAAGTTTTTCTGCAAGTACTACCTCCCTAAGGCCAATCTAGAGGGGGGCAAAGTCATGAATGCTGCCATTCATCATGTTTTTATTTTGCCTTTAATGGTTTATTTTGAGGACAAATCTCTCTCTTTTGCTTTTGCCCCTCAAAATGAGTCTGACTCCAAATTGGGAAATTCAATTTTTTGGTTTCCTGATTCTCCGCAACTCCCTTGCCTCACTCATGTTTGTGGCAAGTGATCCTACTGTCCTGGTAGTGTTTTGTGGTATTCCTAACCACTATATATTCCATTTCTTATTCACCAATAAAAATTAAGTTCTATTATCATTTTTGTCTTTGTGTCTTCAAGTACTTTGGTGCCTCTCTAGCCACCTCTAGTAGATATTATTCAATCAGGGCCACAAGGCAATTGTATAGCCTTCCTTGCCATTATAACCAAGACTTGGTACAAATCCAATCCTAAGGTTAGGATTCCCTGTTGTGTATCTGTGCCGCGCCTCAGAACACAACAGCTATTCTAATTATTGGGAAACAGGACATTGGGAGCGGGATTGTTCAATTGCGCAATCAGGCGCTTGATTGCTTGCGTGATCTATAAATAACGGTGAAATCTTGGCATGCTACAGTTCAAGAAAGGTTTATGTTATACCAACTGTGATGATTCACACGTTTGGTGGTTTGCAGGTGGGGCTTATGTTGGCCAAGTGAAAGTTTAGTGACTGTTGTTGAAGAAAGCTGGCTGGAGGACCAGAAGATGATGGTGAAAAACTAGTGGTCCAGAGAAATGAACCAAGATTTTGCCAAATTGATTTGCCAAAGTGAGAAGATGTGGAATATTTTGCCTTGGTTTATTATGAAAATCAAGAAGGAATGTGGATAGAAGCTTGGGTAAGATATATATTTATTAAGTTCCTAGGATAGATGAAGGTATGTTGCTATGAGAGCGAGATACAAGGTTGTTTTGGTGGGACGTTTTCCTTGGACTTTACTATATTTGTAAATATATGGGGAAAATGTTGAAGAGGTCCAGAAAGAACTTTTTAAATAGTATTCTACTATTTAAAGGGGTTTGGGTTGAATGCAGGAAGAAATGGTGCCAGAATAATGGACTGGTTAACGCTTTGGTGCGCAAAGAGTTGTTGATTTGAACAGTTTGAGCTGTGGAAATGAGTTTCATAGTTGGATCCCGGTGGAACTTCAGAATGGTCTTTCCGCGCTCTGCATTCATTGGTTGAGTTCTGGCAGGATTCCTGATGAAAATGATTGGTTGGAAACCAAAAGCTTAAAGTATAAGCAAGGAAATAGTGAATTAATACTTTAAGCTTTTGAGAAAGTAAGTATGTGAGCTTAAGTTATTATAGGTAAAAGTGAGCGGCAATGGTTTAAGCTTATGAAGAAAGCCATTTTGAAGGCGGAACTGTTAGGAAAAGGACACTATAAGAAGGTGGCTGGCTGGAAAGTTACAGGGTCTTTTGACGGGTTTTTTTGGAGGTCAATCCAGGTCTTTGAGAGGACACTTCTGGGTCTCTTGAGTTTCTGCCAAGAGATTTTGGAAGCCTTTTGATCACCAGCAGGAGCTTGGTTAGAGCTGAAGCCCAAGATAACAGAGCAGGAGCCCAAGAATAAGGAGCTGGTTCCTAAGCGCGGTGCAGAAGTTTGATTCCAAGGAGCCTAAGTCCACATTTGAGGAGCAGGAGTTCAAGTCTAAGGAGCAGACGTCCAAGACAAAGGTGCAGGAGTCCAAGAGCAATTACAGGGAGTCCAAGATATTGTTAGAGGACTCCAAGTATTGGAAAATCCTTATTGTTTCCTTGACCCCCCAGGCCGTAACCAGAAGGTTTCTAAGGGGATCTTCCTTCTGAGAGTGAATAAAAGCCCATTTTGACCCCTATACATATTTCTGAGATACATTTTCCCCTTACTAAAGAATGACAATCCCTTCCAGCCAGTCCCTGGCTACAATCCAGGACACACTTGGGGACTGGCGGACAGGAACCCCACACCAACTAATAAGCACACACCCCCTGGTCCAAGTACACAAATCTCAGTCAAATTGTAAGTTTAGCTGAAATTGATGCCATCAGTTCTCTGGTGGCACAAAAGACCACAAAACTACCAGTAAGTATAATTAGTGAGGAGTAGAATCCCTCCTCACTGTTGACATCTTAATAAAACGAGTTTATGCCCAGAAATTCATATCTTATTGCAGGAATTATCTATTTTTGCTCAAATAAAACTATCTCTTTGCATCTAATTGGCAATCCACAACTCAATATAAACTTGCCTATCTATACCCTCCTGACTAGACTCCTGCTACCTCAGTCAATCCACCCTGTGCTCTTGACTTGGAGTATTTCCACCCCCATCATCTGGATCTCCCTCCTGGATGTGCTAAAGAGACCATCCTGCCTGCGGCAACTGTGGTAAGTTTGACTACCTTAAAATTGACTCCCTTGAACTCAACACTATAGTAAAGTGAGAATTCAGCTTTTGCCCTGATCAACAACTGGAAATTGACACTTTTTTAAATAAAAGATCTTGATGTAATGAAAACTTTTAATATAAAAATTAAGCTATAAAGCTATGGTATACTAAAGTAACCCCAGAAAACTCAAAAATGCAATAAAACCAGTACCCTAATTAATAAAAAAGGAGAAATAGGCAATTATTTCTCATTTTACTATGTAATTTACACTCTTCATTATAGAAAATATTTTTTATTACCATAAAAAATAAAATTCCAATGAAACAAAAATAAAGATAAATACAACAATATACTTCATTCAAAATATAAAGAAATATTATATTTATTTAATATAGTTCATATAAGCACAACTGTAAATACCATATGTTTTATTTGGAAATTAACAAAAATTAAGATATTTCACTTACTTCCAACTATAAATATTCATCCCAAACTTACCATGTATACATAGAACAATCACTGCTATCTAATTAAGTTAAAAAAACTTAAAATTAAAACTAAAAACTAAATGATCAAAGCTAATACGTAAAAATTAAAGTTAAAAAGTTAAAAGTTAAAATCATATAACTGAGCAAGCAAGCAAGTTCATTCCTTGTCATTATTTCCCTGTTTCATCTTGGCCCCTTCCAGGAGGGCAGTGGCAATAAGCTCAAGCTGCTTCTTAAGCTCATAGGCCTTGTATTTGTACTTGGCCGCACCCTGGATGGCCTTAGTGAAGAGGGTACAGCGGGTTGTTGGCTTGGTGGGGGGACACAGTTGGAGAGATCACGTAGCTTGGAGATGGGTTTCTCCAGCTTGTGCTGCAAGAGGGAAAAGAACTTATTGAATTTTGGGTGGAGCCCAAAGTTGGCCTTGAGGTGCTTGTGGTAAGCCTCTAGCGCTGAGGTGGCCTTGAGCTCACCATTCACTGCCACCTGGTACACATTCCAGCTGGCCTTGGCACTGGCCTTTCCTTGCCTCTGCGTGACAACCTTCCCAATCCACTGGGGCTCAAAGTACTCAAGGAAAGGCTTGAACTACGGGTGCTTCACTATGTAGGGATCCTTTGAGAGCACCTCAAACCCCATTGCAGTGTGATCTGGCTTTAAAAAAGCCAAGGCACTAAATTGTGCCAGCACAAATCTGCAGGTGCCCAAAGTATCCCTCCGGCTCACCCTACTAAGCTCTGTGTGGGCCTGTACGTTACAAACAACTGATTGATGGAAGTGGCACCCCTACACCTTCCTGTTAAACAGCTGCTCAAATGCATTGAGCTGAGCAGGCTCAAAGTCCATAATGCATATGCGAGGCCCAAGAGCTCAGAGCCTTGTCTTTTCCTCTGAGTCCAGGGTGGCCTGGTCCTTGTCAGAGGCAGGTGGGTTGGCGCAGGTGTGGGTGGGAGTCTTCTTGGATTAATCATCATTGGCAGGAGGAAGGAGGGCAATTTCTTGGCAGAGGATGGAGAACGCGGGGTATAGATGGCCTCAGTGGCCCCAGGAAGAAGGAAGAACATGAGTGAATCACCTGGATGTCAATCTGGGCATGAACCATCCAGAGCTGCTTGAACATCCGGGGGCAAGTGGCAAAGATCCCATCAACTAGCCAGGTTGACACCTTTTTCAACTCCATCAGGTTCTGCTGAGTTGAGTAGCAGATTAATTGATCCTTGGCTGCAGGCCCATCATAATGAAGCAGGAAGCGCTCCCCACTAGGAAGCTGCTTAAGCTCATGAGTGAGTGTGAGCTCAGAGAGGACGTCAGAGGCCTTGGGGGAGGGGGATTGGCAGCAATACGCTTATCACTGATGAATTTGACTAACTGCTCCTGTGTTGGTACCAACTTAAGATTGTTGGGTTTGAGATGTTGGAGGGCCTTGATGGCCAGATCTGATGCGCAAAGATGAGAGGATGTGGTATTACTTGCACAAGGTACCACTTTAACATCCAAGTGATTAGATGAAGGGGGGCTCACAAGTGTGCTCCCCCTTCTCCAATGTTACTTGCTCCCAGCCCTTGGTGTTCAACCAGGCCCCACAAGTCTTATCCTTGCAGACAAAGTGCTTGCTTTTGGTCTGCCGCTTTTGGTTGTTGCAATTAAAGATATAATTGTTGGCAACGTAACCAGGGCTGTCCTTTACAGACATGATTGGAAAGTACCAGGGGAAGCGCTTGGGAACTTTAAACTCTCTGTCCACGTTGCAAATGTTGTGGATGGCCAGTGGATCCCAAGCCACATGACCAGAAGCTTTAAACTTATTAGAGTAATCCTCCAACTCATCTTGGGGGTCAGATGAAGAAGGAGGGGAAGAGCATTTAGAGGGGGAGGGGAAGGATTCTTTGAGGCCTGCTTGGATGCCTCCTTTTTCTTACCAGAAGAAGAGGTGGGCTCCTTGGCAGCCTTTGCCTTCTTAGTCTGGCGCTCCTTGGTAGGCTTGGAGGCAGCCTCTGAGTGATAAAATGAGTGGTTGGTAAAATCACCATCAGATTTATTGGGGGAGGATTTTTGGGGGGAAGGTGAAGGGGATGTAGAAGATGAGGGTGGAGGGGGGAGGAGTGGGAGGAGATGGGGTTGGAGACTTTGCCTTTGCAGGCTTCTTGGCACGCTTGGGGGTGGAGGCAGTTTCTTTGGAGCCTTTGGAGGCTTGGCGCTTAAGCTGTTGGCTGTTATTGCTTGATTTTGTCAAAAAAAGTTTAGCATTGTAAATAAAATGATTGAGAAGATATTGCAAACACAAAGAGGTAGAGAAAAGCAAAAGTTGAATGAAAAGTATGCAAATAAAGTTTTATTTATAAAAAACATAAAAAAGTAAATAGAAGCAAAATAGAAACTCAAAGTGTAGATATAAAGGTTAAAACATAGAAAATAAGTGAATTTATGATAAAGCATCAAAGATGTTAGGTTCAGCATAACATCTTAGTGTTAAATCAATGTAAATGTTTAATTGAAAATCAAAAAATATATGAAAATTATATGGAGAGCAGCAGAAAAAGTAGTAGATTATAATAGCAAAAAAATATTATGTAGATTTTTTTATTGAGAGTTGAAAATTCAAAACATAGTAAAGTGTCAAGTTTGGCACTGTCAAACAGCCAGAAAAAGCTGAATTCTCACTTTCAAGTATGCCAGAGTCAAGCAGAAACATCAAATTTACTATTTTTTACATATAAAACTTGCTTAAATTTAAACTGGGTTCAAAAGTTAACCCAAAAGCAAGGCAGTTTTGTATGCTCAAAAATAAAAAAATACAACATAAGAAAAAAGTAAATGAATGGGAATGTGTTTATTAGTGTTTAAGTTATGCTGGGGGGAGCTGGGAGTAAATTATTTACCATAGTGTTGGTTAAAACGTTAAGAAGCTCTCTGTACTAATCCCCAAGTTAAAGTGCCAAGTGGGTGAGTGTCAAGTGGCGCTCATAGTGTGTCACATTAATTTAGCCTTAATTCTGAGCCTTTGATTAGTTAAATCCAAAACCAATCAGGTGTCAAGTGGATAGAGTCAAACAAAGAAAGTGTCAAGTTTCAGTTTTTTATAAATTACATATGAAATCTCTTAATAAATTGGGCTTACTTTATGTGGCACCACTTAATCCAAAAACCCAGGAATGACATAATGTAAAACAAGTGGGGTATTTGATTAATATCTGTACCATTAAATCCAGTATAGTGGTGCTTGGGAGCCTAATCAACAACTATGGACACTAATAATAAAAATATAATATTAAATAACAATTTTTATATAAGCGCATAAGTGTTTTATTAACAAAATTAAAATTTGGCTTAAAAAGTGTCAAATTGGTTACTTTTGGGTTTAGAGTGTCAAACACAGGTTTTTTATTTCTATTAGTAAATTTACTTATAAATTGCCCCATGAATCAGTATTTTAGCTAACCAATTTATTAAACAGAGTCAAGTTCAAGTAAATTTAACCTTGGTTTTTGGTTTCAAGCCCCTAAATTACCAGTAAAAATTAGCTTAAATTGGTTAAGCCAAAAATACCAATAGATTCACATATGCGGCACTTGACTCCCTGGTACTCAACAAAGTGTCAAGTTTAAGGGAGTCAAGTTTAAGGGAGTCAAACTTACCATAGTTGCCCTGCCTGCTATTAAGGATATTCCTACTTCTCCCCCTACTCAACGCGCCTCCTGTCCAGGACTTCAGTAAGTTGGGGTTTGTCTACATTACAGTATTGGGGCTGGCTGACCAGGTCATGCCCCATACTGTAAAGCCCCAGAATATGAGTGAGTATTTTAGCAAAGTAGGGTATCAAGTTGGCAACTTGGAATCCTGTGAGCGCCGTCACAATGGGGTAGACCGTCATCATCCATCTGAAGACCTTGGTGTGTACGTTAAATCTTCCAAAATTACCAGTGAAATATGTAAGCATGTAGTATACACAGGTGTATATAGCTACGTGCTGGGTGGAGCAGGGCATCACCAGCGTGGGCCAGGAGTACTGCTCAGAGGAGTTTAGCTGCGCTGGCTCCTTGTAGAAGTACTTGTCTGGTGGTTTATTGTACGGCCCATGCTGGTGATTGTATTGGTGGCCCCTAATCCTGAGGCAGGCTGTGAGTACAGCTGAGAAGATCAAGTGGTTCATTTTCTGGTCCTGGGAAAGGGCAGACAAAGCTTAGTGTTTTTAACTTTCTTGTAGAGTAAAAGTTCTGGTTTGATTTATATGATACTATTGAGGGGTAATTTCACTCAATGATAGCACAAACTACCATCAAGTGAATTGGCTTTATTATATACTATCATCCTTGTGGTGGCATGAATAGAGTAAAACACTGGACAGAGAATCCCAAACACTTGGTGTTGTCTGGAATTCCCTTTTAGGAGGGGAATTGGTAGTGGTGTGCAGGCAATGAATTGTTATCTCTGGGCTTACATTGGCTTGGTGTATTATCTGATGCTTTCATGCATCCAATTTTGAATTCTGCAGTTAATGCAGGAATGAATGGATTGAGCAGCTTGTCAGCCCCTCCCAAATTTGGCAAATTCCAAATTTGGTCAGCCTTTCCCCTCCATTTGGATTTGGGGAAATTGCCTTTTTGGGTTTCTGATTTTGGAAATTTCCCCATTTGGCGGCCTGGGTGGGGGACTGGCTGGCGGTGGCGGGTGGGTGGGCAGGGGCTGGGGGCAGGTGCGCGCAGGCAGCCGCCAGGCTTGGCGTGCAGCCTGCGGATGGGGTATAAAACCTGTCCAAATTTAAATTCTCATTTTTAATTCTTGTTTTATGGCCCGGGCTTTCTGCAGCAGTTTCCCCAATAAGGGGGGACTGCTGCCATTTTTATTTTGTTTTTTACAATTAATTGTACACAAAATATTTTTCTGAACCACAGTATTGTCAGGAATATTCCTGACAGTTGCTTCTCCTTCCCTTCTTGGCAAACCTGTCCGTTGGCAGTACTGGGCAATAAGGTCAGGAGCGTTGGCAAGGTTCTTTACTGGTTTCCATGTATTTGATTCCAGTGGGTACCCTACCCATGAAACTAGGTACTGGACCTGGTTGCAAACTTTCCTGTATCCTAGTATGGCCTCCACTTCCCACTCTGGGGTGCGTTATAGGATTGTTGGCGGGGGGTTGCTGTCTTTAGTCTGATGAGCGTGGGGACTTCATCTTTCTGCCTCTAGTTTGGATACATGGAAGACGTTGTGGGCACTGGAGCAATCAGAGAGCTGTACGCTGTGTCAGAGATTTGCTGGAGTACTTTGAGGGGGCCAATGCGGCGGGGTCCTAGCTTTCTGCCCACTTGGTTAATCTTGAGGTTCTTGGTGTCAAGATACACGTTAGAGCCTACTTCAAACTCTGGGTTGGCACGTCGGTGTTTGTCAGCTTGGACCTTGTACTTTTGTTGGGCCTCTCTGAGGTTACTCTGTAGATGTTTCTGGGTATCCCTTATGTTTTCAAAGTACTTGTTGGCTTGAGGTACGGTCCCTAGGCAGTTTTTAGTGAGAATTCCTTGCAGAGAGACGCCATAGTTGGCCGTGAATGGGGACATCTTGGCTCCCAAGTGGTAAGGACTGTTATAGCTAAACTGGGCCAAGGGTAGTAGTTCTGCCCAATTATCTTGCTTGGTGTAGACGTAGGCGCAGAGATAAGTTTCCAATATAGGTTGACTTTCTCTGTTTGACCATTGGTTTGAGGGTGGAAGGCTGTTGACAGGTTGAGCTTTACTTGGAGTTGTCACATTATTTTGCCCCAGAATTTGGAAGTGAACTGGGTTCCTCTGTCTGAGAAAATGTCTTTTGGGAGACTGTAGTGGCAATAAATGTGGTTAAGGAATAACCAAGCTGTGGCTTTGGCCAACATTCCTGATGAACAAGCAATGAACTCTGCAGCTTTGGTGAGGCGGTCCACAATAACCAGAATCCCTGTGAACCCTTGACTGGGAGGTAGGTCTGTAATGAAATCCATGGAGATGGATTCCCATGGCATAGATGGGATTGGGAGGGGTTGAAGCAAACCCTGTAGCTTCTGTGTGGAGTGTTTGTTCCTCATACATGAGACACATTGTGAGATGTAGTTTTTTACTTGGGGAAACATGAATGGCCACCAGTAGCTGATTCAAAGACGCATCATAGTTTTCTTGATTTCTCTGTGATCACCTAGCAGGGAGTCATGTAACTCCTGTAGGACCTGATTCTGAATGACTCCTGGGGGGACTACCAATCTATTGAGTCTGTAAAGGAAACCCTTGTGGATAGAGTAGTTGGGGTTGGGTTTTGCGGAGTTCATTTTGGCAATTAGGTCCTGGATGAGTGAGGAGTCCTTCTGGGCATTCTTAACCTCCTCCTCAAAGGATGATGTGGTTGGGAGGCCCCAAGGACAGCCATCAGAAACTGATTGGTGTCTAGGACTGGCCGGGTGTTGAAATGGCTGTAGGACTGGTCTCTGTCATTGTGGTCTTCTTGTCTGCTCAGGGTGTCTGGTGCGTCGTTGGTGTGCCCTGGGATGTAACTGATTTTGAAGTCATAGGAGGACAAATCCAGAGCCCATATGGCAAGTTGTTGGTAGATCTTCCTCTTTTCTGTGAATTATAAAAGGTTCCTGTGGTTGGTACAGACAATGACAGTGTGCTTGGCTCCTTCTAAGTATTGTCTCCAGTGTTCA
This sequence comes from Entomophthora muscae, assembly GCA_014839935.2. Classification (NCBI taxonomy): domain Eukaryota; kingdom Fungi; phylum Entomophthoromycota; class Entomophthoromycetes; order Entomophthorales; family Entomophthoraceae; genus Entomophthora; species Entomophthora muscae. Next base: position 397,662 of record QTSX02006436.1, on the reverse strand, counting down.
AAAGCTTTAACTATGGCCATGAGTTTCTTTTTGTACATATTGTAGTTTTTTCACAATCCAGCAGCTTCTTAGAGAAGTATGCCACAGGGTGGTATACTCCAGGCTCTCCTTCCTTAAGCAAGGCTGCGCCTAAGGCAAAGTCTGAAGCGTCAGTCTCCAAAAAAAATTAGAGCTTGGGGTCAGGTTGTTGGAGTATCGGGGCTGTTATGAAGGCGGTTTTGAGGGTCTCAAATGATTTCTGTGCCTCCTCTATCCAAGTGTAAGATACACTTTTGGCAGTCAAGGACGTGAGGGGTTCTGCTATCTTTGCAAAATTCTTAATGAACTTACGGCAAAAGTTAGCCAACCTCAGAAAACCTCTCAATTTTGATTGGGTGTCTGGGATCTGCCATTTAATTACCGCTGCAATTTTAGATGGCACAATGGCAAAGCCGCTGTGGAATTCCTAGTCACCAGTCCTCATAGTGTGACCTGGGTTGTAGCCAGGGACCGGCTTGGAGGAGTTGTCATTCTCCAACAGGGATGAAGGGTTGGTGAGAAGCTTATACTTGGCTTGCATAAGGGCAAATTCCTCAAGTACCTTTCCAATTACCAAGCGAGCGTCTCCCCTGTATACCTGGACTTCAGCAGGCGCCTCCCTCCTGTAGGCCAACACCAATCCTGTAGTAGTCTTGCAAACTCTTCTCCAATGAACTCTATTCCTCTATTTGATATCTCCAAATGCCTTGTCACCTTGTACCACTCCTCCTGGGCAGATTTACTAGAGGCAAACTTCCTGCACTCTAGGCCGTATGATTTCTCATCCCCTGGGCTAGGGTAGAAAATATGGGGCAATTGACTCATGAGACTTATATACTCTTTTTACACAGAAAAATCAGATAGGGGTTGTAATAGGCGCTTTATTCTCTGTCAGAAGGAAGATCCCCTTAGAAACCTTCTGAGATATAGCCTTGGGGTAGGGAATAAGAAAGGGTTTGTGCAAAAATCTTGGACTCCTTTAACAATATCTTGGATCCTTGTACTTGGTCTTTGACTCCTGCTTCCTGGTCTTGGGCTCATTCACTTCAGTTGTGGGCTCTGTTGTCTTAATCTTAAGCTCCTGTAGTCTGTCCCAGCTCTGGATTCCTATCCTTGGTCTTCTGCTCCTTCTGTAGCTTTGGTGGCCTTTGTAATCCACTTGATCCAGTCTCTGAAGAGTCTCAGATAGCTCTCCTTTTTATAGCCCCTTGTTTCAGACCAAAAACCTCTATTAGAACTCTGGTTCTTCAAAGCTTAAACTATCCTGTTTTTCTTCTTCTATAATATGTTAAACTTTTAAACTTACTTCAGCCAATGAAAGCCCTGAATTTTATGCTTCTGCTCCCCGGTTTTTAGGCTTTAACTCTTAAGTTAAAGCCCTTAAAAAACTGATTAAGTAGGCTCCAGTTTGCAGCCAATCAAATGCCTTGCTTCAATGGTTTCGCCAAATCAGTTTATCCAGATGACCCGTCCCTGACCCTGGTTCAAACCTGAAGCTGTCTTGCTCTGGGTAAACGGCTGCTCCGTGTTTCAAACGGTTTTGCCGTAATTCCCGTCACGTTTCCCCAGCAAATCTCAAGCGCTTCCACATATGTTTTACTTAGGCAATTTTTGACCCTTTGATTTTTCAATGTTTCTCGCGTTTTTCCGTGTTTCTTTCAACGTTTTGCACCTTCAAACCTGCCTGTTGCTCGCCCTTTTGCTTTTCCTAGTTGTTCTTGGCAAAATTTGCTCTTTTGCCCTCACAGTTACTCCGTTCTTCTTCCAGCTTCTTTCTGGCCCATTTCCTCTTAAATCCTTTTTCTAAAAATAACATATAGTTCTAACAAACTATAGGTTATTTTTTCTTCTCTTTTTTTACTTTTTATCTTTTCAATCATTGTTTAATCATAATCAGGAAGTATTTAATTATTCTTTAACTGCTTCTTTATATCTAAATTTCTTCTCAAAAGTCACTAAACCAGCTCTTCCAGCCTCCGCATCCTGTCCAGCTAGGTCATCCTCTCAGCTCTTCAGTTCTTCAGCACCAATTTCTGGTCCTTTGGCCATCCTACACCATGATCTGCTAGTCCTTCATCATGTCTTCTTTTCCTTCTGCTTATCCCTAACCAGTTCCTTGCCAAATCCTCACTAAGAACCTCATTTGTTCCTTTAATACACTGAACCATCTTGGTCCATTCCATTCAATATTAATTAACAGTTTATCAACTAGCCTTCACTATGACCAAACAGTCCCTCTTGCTATCTTTCTCTGCTAATTCCGTGAACCACCTTGGTTCTTTATCTCAGCCCCCATTACCAGAACTTGTAGACCCAGGTATGAGTCTACATTGAACTGGTGTTTGACTGGGCCCTTGCAAGTGGTAATCCACTTAGGCCATTCAACCATAAATCTATGTCTATGTGTTGTCTTTACTCACCCAGGTGATGAAGTCTGGGCTTTTAGTTTCATAGTAATCAGCTCTACTTCTCAGAAGCCTGATCACACCAAGTTCTGCAGCTTGCTTCCCCAAGCAAGCCACCTTGGTGACACCTCTGAACATGCCTATACCCTCCAATGCTCACTTTGGGTTTCCCCAAAGCTCCCATAGGGGCATAAACAAGAACACCCTACCAGTCCGTTAGGCAGGGTGCTTGCTCACAGACCTCCTGTAAGTGTATTAGGGTACATTGAGCCCTCAGAGCTCTTCCCCTCCCTGACAGCCTGTGTTACCTGCCAGGGGTCCAAACCTACTCCCCCCAGACAGAAAAAGTTACCTACTTGCTATTTCAGTCTTCACCCTCCCGCAGCCATGGTTCCCTGCTAGATGAAGCACTATAGTCCAAAGCAGCCAACATCTTCTGCTGGGTGGAGGCAACATCTGCCTCTGGTAGTCCTTTGTTACCTACCAGTCAGGCCTTACTTACCCTAGTAGACCATGTTACCTACTAGGCTCCCCTTACTTACCCTAGTAGACCTTGTTACCTCCTAAGCTTACCTCACTTCTCCTAGTAGACCAGGTTACCTACTAGGCTCCCCCTTAATTACCCCTAGAAGCCCTATGTTACCTACTAGTTTACAGTGTTGCTAGCTAACCACACATTGTCACTCTTAAGCATATTGTCTTTATTTGAATCCAAATAAACCCTTGCCTGCAAAACAGCACACATGTGGATCACCACAGCCGCCTTCCAGATTGTGTACCCCAGGAATTCTACCTCTTGTTTGAGGAACTCACATTTCTCCCTTTTGCAGTATAGCTTGGCCTGGCGTAAGCGTTCCAGGACCTTCTTCAGGTCACAGAGGTGTGAGGCGTTATCCTTGGAGTAAACTAGAATGTTGTCTAGGTAAAACACTACACAGCTATCCAAGAGGTCAAAGAGGATCTTGTTCATCAGGGCTTGGAAAGCAGAGGGTGCATTGCAGAGTCCAAATGGCATGACCAGGTACTTTTAAAGGCCAAAGCCTGTTCTGAATGCTGTCTTCCACTTGTCCCCTTTCGCAATTTAGACCTGATTGTAGGCATTGTGGAGGTTGAGTTTGGTAAATACATAGGCTCCTATCAGGCAATCTGTTAATTGCTCTGCAGAGGGAACTGGGTAGCAATCCTTCACTGTGATGGCGTTGAGTGGACTGTAGTCTACACATGGGCGTAGACCTCCATCCCCTTTCTTAACAAAGAAGATTGGTGAAGAGCAAAGAATTGAGATTGTCTTGTGTCCTTTGGCCATTAGGTCCAAGATGTATTCCTTTAGTACCAGACCTTGCGCATGTGTGGTGGGATAGACTTTTCCCCATTTTGGGGTTTCACTGGGTAGAAGGTCAATCCTGAGGTCACTTGCTCTCCGCTTGGGGAGACCTTGCATTGGGACTTTGCTAAAGACGTTGGTATACTCTTCTAACATCTCATCTAGGTGGGGAATCAACAATATGGGCATGACCGTGCTGGTGGGCGTGGAGTTGCTCCCAAGTGGTGCTGTGTCTGTCTGGCCCTGAATGGAGATGTTGACCTGATGTGTGTCCTAATCAATGTTGCGTCTGGCTTTCTGCCACCAAGGCATTCCTAGTATGACGGGGAAGGCAAGGTTCTCTAAGGAGGAGAAGTTTAATTCAAACCTCATCCCCCTGATTTCCATGGCAGTTGGTTCCATGACCTGGTACACTGGGGGAGTGATCCCATTGGCCAGCTTGGCGGTTCCCCCTGGTATGGCCTGCTTGCCAAGACTTTTTACCAGGAAGTGGTCAATGAAATTTCCCATGGCTCCTGTGTCAAGTAGGGTGGTGGTGTATATTTTCTGGGTATTGAAAGCCAGGGTGATGGGGACTTTGGAGTCGAGAGAAGTAGTTGCTTTATTACCTTGTTCCTCAGCTGCCATAAGGGGCTGGGGATTAGAGGGAGGTTTAAAGGGGTTGGGTCAGGTGGTGGAACAATTCATCACTGTGTGACCTGCAAGACCACAGTACAGACAGAGATCTTGTGCCACACGGCAGGCCTTCTCTTCATTGGATAGCATAAAGCCCCCCAGGTCCGGGGATCACCCCAAGACGGGGGACTTTAGCGGGCAACTGTGGTAAGTTTGACTCCCTTAAACTTGACACTTTGTTGAGTACCAGGGAGTCAAGTGCCGCATATGTGAATCTATTGGTATTTTTGGCTTAACCAATTTAAGCTAATTTTTACTGGTAATTTAGGGGCTTGAAACCAAAAACCAAGGTTAAATTTACTTGAACTTGACTCTGTTTAATAAATTGGTTAGCTAAAATACTGATTCATGGGGCAATTTATAAGTAAATTTACTAATAGAAATAAAAAACCTGTGTTTGACACTCTAAACCCAAAAGTAACCAATTTGACACTTTTTAAGCCAAATTTTAATTTTGTTAATAAAACACTTATGCGCTTATATAAAAATTGTTATTTAATATTATATTTTTATTATTAGTGTCCATAGTTGTTGATTAGGCTCCCAAGCACCACTATACTGGATTTAATGGTACAGATATTAATCAAATACCCCACTTGTTTTACATTATGTCATTCCTGGGTTTTTGGATTAAGTGGTGCCACATAAAGTAAGCCCAATTTATTAAGAGATTTCATATGTAATTTATAAAAAACTGAAACTTGACACTTTCTTTGTTTGACTCTATCCACTTGACACCTGATTGGTTTTGGATTTAACTAATCAAAGGCTCAGAATTAAGGCTAAATTAATGTGACACACTATGAGCGCCACTTGACACTCACCCACTTGGCACTTTAACTTGGGGATTAGTACAGAGAGCTTCTTAACGTTTTAACCAACACTATGGTAAATAATTTACTCCCAGCTCCCCCCAGCATAACTTAAACACTAATAAACACATTCCCATTCATTTACTTTTTTCTTATGTTGTATTTTTTTATTTTTGAGCATACAAAACTGCCTTGCTTTTGGGTTAACTTTTGAACCCAGTTTAAATTTAAGCAAGTTTTATATGTAAAAAATAGTAAATTTGATGTTTCTGCTTGACTCTGGCATACTTGAAAGTGAGAATTCAGCTTTTTCTGGCTGTTTGACAGTGCCAAACTTGACACTTTACTATGTTTTGAATTTTCAACTCTCAATAAAAAAATCTACATAATATTTTTTTGCTATTATAATCTACTACTTTTTCTGCTGCTCTCCATATAATTTTCATATATTTTTTGATTTTCAATTAAACATTTACATTGATTTAACACTAAGATGTTATGCTGAACCTAACATCTTTGATGCTTTATCATAAATTCACTTATTTTCTATGTTTTAACCTTTATATCTACACTTTGAGTTTCTATTTTGCTTCTATTTACTTTTTTATGTTTTTTATAAATAAAACTTTATTTGCATACTTTTCATTCAACTTTTGCTTTTCTCTACCTCTTTGTGTTTGCAATATCTTCTCAATCATTTTATTTACAATGCTAAACTTTTTTTTGACAAAATCAAGCAATAACAGCCAACAGCTTAAGCGCCAAGCCTCCAAAGGCTCCAAAGAAACTGCCTCCACCCCCAAGCGTGCCAAGAAGCCTGCAAAGGCAAAGTCTCCAACCCCATCTCCTCCCACTCCTCCCCCCTCCACCCTCATCTTCTACATCCCCTTCACCTTCCCCCCAAAAATCCTCCCCCAATAAATCTGATGGTGATTTTACCAACCACTCATTTTATCACTCAGAGGCTGCCTCCAAGCCTACCAAGGAGCGCCAGACTAAGAAGGCAAAGGCTGCCAAGGAGCCCACCTCTTCTTCTGGTAAGAAAAAGGAGGCATCCAAGCAGGCCTCAAAGAATCCTTCCCCTCCCCCTCTAAATGCTCTTCCCCTCCTTCTTCATCTGACCCCCAAGATGAGTTGGAGGATTACTCTAATAAGTTTAAAGCTTCTGGTCATGTGGCTTGGGATCCACTGGCCATCCACAACATTTGCAACGTGGACAGAGAGTTTAAAGTTCCCAAGCGCTTCCCCTGGTACTTTCCAATCATGTCTGTAAAGGACAGCCCTGGTTACGTTGCCAACAATTATATCTTTAATTGCAACAACCAAAAGCGGCAGACCAAAAGCAAGCACTTTGTCTGCAAGGATAAGACTTGTGGGGCCTGGTTGAACACCAAGGGCTGGGAGCAAGTAACATTGGAGAAGGGGGAGCACACTTGTGAGCCCCCCTTCATCTAATCACTTGGATGTTAAAGTGGTACCTTGTGCAAGTAATACCACATCCTCTCATCTTTGCGCATCAGATCTGGCCATCAAGGCCCTCCAACATCTCAAACCCAACAATCTTAAGTTGGTACCAACACAGGAGCAGTTAGTCAAATTCATCAGTGATAAGCGTATTGCTGCCAATCCCCCTCCCCCAAGGCCTCTGACGTCCTCTCTGAGCTCACACTCACTCATGAGCTTAAGCAGCTTCCTAGTGGGGAGCGCTTCCTGCTTCATTATGATGGGCCTGCAGCCAAGGATCAATTAATCTGCTACTCAACTCAGCAGAACCTGATGGAGTTGAAAAAGGTGTCAACCTGGCTAGTTGATGGGATCTTTGCCACTTGCCCCCGGATGTTCAAGCAGCTCTGGATGGTTCATGCCCAGATTGACATCCAGGTGATTCACTCATGTTCTTCCTTCTTCCTGGGGCCACTGAGGCCATCTATACCCCGCGTTCTCCATCCTCTGCCAAGAAATTGCCCTCCTTCCTCCTGCCAATGATGATTAATCCAAGAAGACTCCCACCCACACCTGCGCCAACCCACCTGCCTCTGACAAGGACCAGGCCACCCTGGACTCAGAGGAAAAGACAAGGCTCTGAGCTCTTGGGCCTCGCATATGCATTATGGACTTTGAGCCTGCTCAGCTCAATGCATTTGAGCAGCTGTTTAACAGGAAGGTGTAGGGGTGCCACTTCCATCAATCAGTTGTTTGTAACGTACAGGCCCACACAGAGCTTAGTAGGGTGAGCCGGAGGGATACTTTGGGCACCTGCAGATTTGTGCTGGCACAATTTAGTGCCTTGGCTTTTTTAAAGCCAGATCACACTGCAATGGGGTTTGAGGTGCTCTCAAAGGATCCCTACATAGTGAAGCACCCGTAGTTCAAGCCTTTCCTTGAGTACTTTGAGCCCCAGTGGATTGGGAAGGTTGTCACGCAGAGGCAAGGAAAGGCCAGTGCCAAGGCCAGCTGGAATGTGTACCAGGTGGCAGTGAATGGTGAGCTCAAGGCCACCTCAGCGCTAGAGGCTTACCACAAGCACCTCAAGGCCAACTTTGGGCTCCACCCAAAATTCAATAAGTTCTTTTCCCTCTTGCAGCACAAGCTGGAGAAACCCATCTCCAAGCTACGTGATCTCTCCAACTGTGTCCCCCCACCAAGCCAACAACCCGCTGTACCCTCTTCACTAAGGCCATCCAGGGTGCGGCCAAGTACAAATACAAGGCCTATGAGCTTAAGAAGCAGCTTGAGCTTATTGCCACTGCCCTCCTGGAAGGGGCCAAGATGAAACAGGGAAATAATGACAAGGAATGAACTTGCTTGCTTGCTCAGTTATATGATTTTAACTTTTAACTTTTTAACTTTAATTTTTACGTATTAGCTTTGATCATTTAGTTTTTAGTTTTAATTTTAAGTTTTTTTAACTTAATTAGATAGCAGTGATTGTTCTATGTATACATGGTAAGTTTGGGATGAATATTTATAGTTGGAAGTAAGTGAAATATCTTAATTTTTGTTAATTTCCAAATAAAACATATGGTATTTACAGTTGTGCTTATATGAACTATATTAAATAAATATAATATTTCTTTATATTTTGAATGAAGTATATTGTTGTATTTATCTTTATTTTTGTTTCATTGGAATTTTATTTTTTATGGTAATAAAAAATATTTTCTATAATGAAGAGTGTAAATTACATAGTAAAATGAGAAATAATTGCCTATTTCTCCTTTTTTATTAATTAGGGTACTGGTTTTATTGCATTTTTGAGTTTTCTGGGGTTACTTTAGTATACCATAGCTTTATAGCTTAATTTTCATATTAAAAGTTTTCATTACATCAAGATCTTTTATTTAAAAAAGTGTCAATTTCCAGTTGTTGATCAGGGCAAAAGCTGAATTCTCACTTTACTATAGTGTTGAGTTCAAGGGAGTCAATTTTAAGGGAGTCAATTACCAGGGCGTTGATTTTAAGGGAGTCAAACTTACCACAGTTGCCCTTTAGCATTGGCAGGTTGTCCAGCAACCTCAACATAAACATAGTTGAGGTGGGTGGCCTTGGCGGGGAGGGTATTTTTATACCGTGCTCCCCAAGTTTGAACGTCTTGGATGTCCTCATTGTATGTCTCAGGAAGCTTATAGTAGAGGAGGAACTCCTGGACTTGGGGTGAGAGCCCTGCGTAATACAAGTAGCAGGCTTTATCACTATCAAGGTCAAGAGCCTCCTTGAGCTTTGAGAACTGTTTGGTGTAGTGGGCAGTGGTAGATTTTCCTTGTCTCAGAGAGTACAGTTTCCAACAGGTATTGTTTAGATCCTCAGGGGAGCTGACTGAGTCCAACAACTTCTGACTGAAGGAGTTAAAGTCATGGCGTAACCCTGGCTCTTTTAGTACAATGGCAGCAAACCAGTCTTTCTGTTGACCAGTGAGTTGATTTGCCACATGAAGAACCTTTTGGACGTTGGTGGTAAAGCGGGCTGGCTCAGCTTCAAACAAGGTGTGCGAGAAGGAGAGCAGGGTGAATATTGCTTGTTTCTTGGAGGAATGGATTGTGTATTTAGAAAGTTTACTGAGGATAACATACTGAACCTGTTGGGTACTGGTGGGTTGTGTGGCCTCTCCTCTAGATTAGAGAGCCTGGAACTAGCAAAGACAAGTATAACAGACAAGTAGGAGGGAAATCAGGAATGTAAGACATATCAAGGTAAGATATCCAAACACGGTTGAGCCTGGGGCCGTTGGTGTAAGCCCCAGTGGTAGTGCTATCATAATGTAAAGCCCCAGAATATGAGGGAGTATTTTAGCAAAGTAGGGTACCAAGTTGGCTACTTGGATCTCTGTGAGCGCTGTCACAATGGGGTAGGCCGTCATCATCCATTTGAAGACCTTGGTGTGTATGTTAAATCTTCCAAAATTACCGGCAAAATATATAAGCATGTGGTATACACAGGTGTATATAGCTACATGCTGGGTGGAGCGGGGCAACACCAGCGTGGGCCAGGAGTACTGCTCAGAGGAGTTTAGCTGCACTGGCTCCTTATAGAAGTACTTTTTGGGTGGTTTATTGTACGGCTCATGCTAGTGATTGTATTGGTGGCCCCCAATCCCAAGGCAGGCTTTGAGTACAGCTGAGAAGATCAAGTGGTTCATTTTCTGGTCCTGGGAAAGGGCAGACAAAGCTTAGTGTTTTTAACTTTCTTGTAGAGTAAAAGTTCTGGTTTGGTTTATGTGATACTATTGAAGGGTAATTTCACTCAATGATAGCACAAATCACCATCAAGTGAACTGGCTTTTTTATATACTATTGTCAGGGCCCAGAGTACCCTGGACAGTCAGCTGGTCTCCTTAGAGGTGATTAAACATGCAGCTCGGAAACCCCCACAAAGCACTTTCCAGGGCAAAATACCCCGCTTTCAACTAGCAAATGGCCTGGGATTTGAAAGGCACACAATCCTTGAATCCCTGGCATTGAGCCTGCTATCAAATTTGGGCCACCTCCCTATTAAAAAATGGCACATCAGGAGTACAATTGCTTGATTGCACAATTGGACAATTTATTCATTGCAGGAGCTAAAAATAACTGTAGCACTTGCCATGCTGCAAAATTCAAAAGGTTCATGTTATAGCAGTCAATTAGATCTCACCCTCTTGGCCAAGCACGCAAATTCTGATTAAAATTGCAAATCCAACTCCAAATGATGCCATCAGTTCTCTGGTGGCACAAAAGGCCATAGAATCATCAGTAAGTATAAGTAGTGAGTGGGAGAAGCCCTCCTCACTGTTGACATCTGAATAAAGCAAGTTTATGCCTAGAACTTATTATCTTATTGCAGGAATTGTCTATTTTTGCTCAACTTTAATTATTCTCTTTGCATTCATTTGTAAATCCACTACTTAATACAAGCTTGCATACCCATATCCTCCTGGCCATACTCCTGTTGTCTTTGCCAAACCGCCCTGCTCCCTTGACCTGGAGTGTTTCCATCCCCATCACCTGGATCTACCACCAGTAATAAAGGATATACCAACTGCTCCTCCTCTCCATGACGCGCCTCCCACCCAGGACTTCATCAAGCTGGGGTTTGTCTATATCACAGTATTGGGGCTGGCCGACCAAGCTGTGCCCCATACTGGGAGTTGGCGTCCCCTAGCCCCTGCTCTAAACTACCTGGTCCGCATAGCGCCTATTGTGTACTGGCTTTTCAGGCCCAGCCTGCCTCCCCTATGGGAGTCCAGCTGGACTCCAGTATGGGCCGTGACAGAATGTCAATCATATATAAGCTAGTAACCCTGGGCCCCTATTCTTCTTTGATTATAGGGGCATCTTGTATGCTTTTATCTATGACCTCAGCTTACTACCTAAGACAGTATTTGACCAAGAAACAAGAAACAAACTGATGCCAAGAAAAAGCTGTTGCCAAGCCATCCCAAGTCCAGACTGTAAGAGAGGGGGGCTAGACTAACAAATTCTGGCTCCCATCCTGGTGGGGCCAACCACCAGGATGCCATCCAGTGCAAGACTGGGATAGTTGCTCAAAGGGGCCTCCCAAAGGAGACCGGATGTGAAAGGGGAGGGAAGCATGCATCCAAAGCCATGACCATGGCTCCAGTAAGTAACCATAGAGAGCAATCCTGAGTAAAAGGGGCCTCTGTATTTGACTCAGGGATTTGGCGCAAGGGTAAGGATTGACCAAGTCAGAAGAAGGAGTTTCAGTAGTCACAGATTCCAAAGGTGGCAACAACTCTTCAAGATGAGAAGATGACCAAGAGAACAACCCATAGGATCCTGGTTTGAAGGGAATCTGGGTGAGATTCTCAATTACATTTGTAAAATGACTAGGAATAAACTCAGAAGATCAAGAAATCAAGGAAAGTTTGCTCCAAAAGACTGGGTTTGAGGACCAGAACAAGAGGGAAATGGGCACCAGTATCCACACAGCCATCTTATATCAAGGTGACAACATGATTCCAGCAGGTATCCTTCTTTTTCTAAGAATACTGGGCGGACGGACCAGGTGCACGGGTAAATAATAAGAAATGATCTGAATTATTACTTGGAACAATTCCCAACAAAAAACAACAGGCAGGCAGGCAGGCCAGGGAAGGAGGTTGGCAGGGACAATTAAGTGCTTTGGTAAATAACAGGGAATGGTCCAAGTTATTGTTCTTGGAACAATTCACAATAAAAAAACAACGGGCAGACAAGCAGGCGGGCCAGAGAAAGCAGGAGGCGGGGACAACAGCGGGAGTTGGGATAAATACCTTTATTGTTAAACAAACTTTAAAATACAAAAGATTTGCAAAGTCAGGAGTTTATTCAACAATTGGAATTGGTAAGCAAGGGACCTGATGGCCCATGCTTCCATTTTATGCAAAGGGGGGGTGATAGGATGGGAGGGGTTATGAAAGGGGCTATTGGAGTGCAATCTAAAGGGGAGCCTATTAAAGAGTACTAGCCAATCTTATCTTGGTTTGAGACCCAGAAAATAGGGGCTGCGGGGCCAGATGTAAGACTCAGCCCCTTTATTGGCTAGGAGCCTCCCAAGGACTCAGGGTGTGCATTTCCCCTAATGCCTTCCTCTGAAGTCTCCACCAGAGAGCTCTGGAACCCAATTGTTTTGGGACAGGGGACTCCCAGACTGGAGGAATTAGCTACCTGGGACACCTCTGGTCGCGGGTTTTGGTACCCAATTTCCCTGGGACGCAGATTTGACCTTTCCAACTTCATGTGGCCCGCATTTTTTGTTGGTTTGCTAATTGTTTCAGGACCAGGCGACACCAGGACAACAAGCAATCCAACCAAATTAATGTCTCGTCTGCAGTTGGAGGGGACTCCAAAGGGGAAATGAGAACTTTGGCCAGGAAGGTCAACACAAAGCGTTTGTCTACCGTGTGAGCCAAGTCCTCCAGGTTTTGGAGGGGTTTTGCCTGCACACAGGCCACCTTTTTTAATGGTCTGGGAAATACATCCCAATCTAGGGCCAAAGGTGGGTCATGGAACTTTACACAGACTGTGATTATCTCTACCTCAAACCAGAATACTGCTGACCCCACAACCTTTCCTGACCTGCTAAAATTGGACTTGGCTGGTTTCAGAAAAGGAATGATCATGATAAACAATTTGTTCTTTGCCCACCCCAAGAGCTTCAGAGACAACACTCAGAAGGTTATGATGGTGGCCACCCAACTGAAGGATGATGCCAGAGAAACCTTTCTTGACCTGCCTTGAGGAAGACCCAGACCTCATACTTTCCTACGACTAATTCCTGGAGAGAATGAACTCTGCAACTACCCCTTCTGGGGCCAATACTCAAGCCTACATGGGGCTCATCTGCCTGACCCAGGGAAGAGACAACCTGGAGACCTATATACAACAACTCCTACGCCTGGCAGATGCAGCCAAGATTCCTGACAACATATCAGGCTTGCATTTCAGAAACAGTCTGAACCCACACCATGCCAGCCTAATGAGACACCACCAATGTGACCTTCCCAAAGACGAGCTCCTGGCAATTGCCAGAGGCATGGACTTCATCCAACTGCAGGGTTACCACGCTGGCCAATCCTGTACTAATCAAACCCCTGGTACAAGTAGGCCCCGCCTGAACATGACCCCTGAAGAGTACCAACGCCATGTCAGAAGTGGACTATGCTTCTATTGCCACCAGAGTGGCCACTTATCCAAGGAATGTACCAGCCACTCCAATAGAACCCAAGGAGCAACTATCTCAGCAATAAATAACGCTTCACAATCTTATCCTATCATTGACACTACCTTATTTTATAATAACCAGGAGGTGAACACTGTAGCTCTCCTAGATAGTGGGGCAATCCTCAACTACATGGAACATAGCCTAGCTGAGAAACTTGGTGTATCAATCCAGGGAAATTCCTGACTGGTAACCTTGGGTAACAAGACAACAGACCTGTCCCACAAATGTGAAGAGTTTGTCTCCTTAAAGTTAAACAAGAGGCAGCTTCTCACCAGATTCCATGTTATGGAGAAGCTTCCCAAACCTGTAGTGATAGGTTTTGAATGGTGGGATGACCACCAATTGAACTTGGACTATAAGAACCATCAAGTGACTGTCACTCATGAGAGCCAAACCTTAGAGGTCCCCTGCCTGAACCTCCAGCAGACCTCTGAGTTGAACAACATCACCATGGAACCCTGCAAAACCAAGATCCTAAATTTTTGAAGCCTTGGGAGTCTGTTTTCCCAAAGAAGAAACCACCGCCTTGCCAAAACATAGCCAGTTTAACCACACCATTGACCTCCTCCCCAGAACCCAATCTAAGCATGGACCATTCTATAGTTATAACATGAAGGAAAAAGCCTCCTTAAGAGAGTACTTGTACAAGATGTTGAAGAAGGGATATATATGTGTCTCCAAATCTCCTTGTTTGTCCCCTCTATTGTTTGTTAAAAAGAAGGGTGGCAACTTATGTCCTTGTGTCAATTACCAGGACCTAAACAGTATCACAGTGAAGAACAGGTACCCCATACCCAATGCCAAAGACCTCTCAGACCAGCTTTCAGGAGCCAACATTTTCTCAAAGGTTGATTTGAGGGACGCCTTTAACCAGATCTGGATCAGGCCTGGCAACAAATGGAAAACTGCCTTCAAGACTAGGCAAGGTCTTTTTGAATACTTGGTTATGCCGTTTGGGCTGTGCAACGCGCCCAGTACCTTTTAAACTATGGTGGATGTGGTCTTGGGAGGATCCAAGGACCAGTGTTGTGTGGCCTACTTAAATGATATCCTCATTTACAGTTGCACACCTGAAGAACATGTTGAACACCTTCAAGCTGTCCTACAACGCTTCAAGGAACACGGACTCTTTGTTAAGCTCCAGAAATGTGAGTTTTTTCAAGAAGTAGATTTCCTGGGGTACAATGTACTGAAAGGAGTTTTTGCATGACGCTTGATAAAATAGAGGCCATGACATCCTGGCCTGAACCTAAGAACTGCAAGGAAGTCAGAAGTTTTCTGGGCCTGGCAAACTTCTGCCAGGAATTCTTCTAAAAAAATTTCAATCTGCTTGCCCTTAACCCGCCTCACCTCCTAAAAACGCCCTTTTGTGTGGGATGATGCTGCCAAGTCAGCCTTTGAGTTGCTAAAGAACACCTTTGTTTATGCCCCTGTCTTGGTAATGCCAGTTTACAATAAGCCCTTCATTGTGGAAACAGACACCTCTGACTTTTCATTGGGGGGTGTTGCTTCAGGAGGGGCATGATAGTAAGCTGCACCCTATAGCTTACTACTCAATGAAGTTCACTCCGCCTGATTTGAACTACCCCATCTACAATAAAGAGATGCTTGTTATCATCCAGTCCTTGAAACATTGGAGAAGATACTTGTGTGACGCCAACCACCCTGTGAGAATCATGACCAATCACAAGAACCTGACATATTTCTTCAAACCACAACAACTAAATCAGTGACAAGCTAGATGGGCCTTATTCCTAGCAGATTACAACTTATCAATCAGTTACAAGCCTGGCAAGATCAACATTGTACCAGATGCCTTAAGCCAAAGAGCCAACATTTTTCCTAGTGCCAAAGAGATTGAAGAATTCAACACTAAACCCTGCTGTCCCCAAACATGATTGAGCCAATGCTCCTATTCCTGGGGCTAGCCAGTAGAAGAGAAGAAACCAACTAGCTCAGACTGTAGACCAGCACTGCATCTCCATCATGGAAGACCTAAAGAAAGATATCAACAGTTGATACTACCAAAATGGTTACTCCCTACATGGAAACACCCTGCAGCTACATGGACGCACCTATGTACCAGAAGGCCCAATGCGCTTAGAGATACTGAAGGAATACCACAACTTCCTCATGCTAGGACACCCTGGACGTACAATGACTCTCAAAGGAATTCAGATACCTACATGTGGCCCAGGATGAAGCCAGAGATCAAAGGATACCTCAGTGGTTATGAGACATGCGGACGTACCAAACCTAAGCAAGGAAAGCCAGAAGGATTACTACAACCCCTTCAGATTGCAGAAGGCCCTTGGAAGCCAGTTTCCATGGACTACATTGTGGAGCTACCAAATTCAAAAGGATTCAATTCCATCCTTGTAATTTTTGATTGCTTCACCAAGATGGCTCACTTCATTCCAACAATGACAAAAGTAACCAGCTTGGCGGGGTTTCAATATAAAAGGTTGCATTAAAAAAGAAATAGGAAAGATCTTCTTTATTTTGCAGGGTCAGAATAGATGCAGCAGGGTCACAGGAAGAAACCTCAGGGATGGCAGCTGAAGCCGCAAAGACAGGGAGAAATCCTGTAGAAGTGGGCCAGTTGGGGGGCTGGCAGGGGCGGCACATCACATTGATGGCAGGCGTCTTAGGAGGCTTGGCCGCGGGGACTTAGCCTGGGCAGACTTAGAGACCTAGAGATGAGCCAGCACACCAGACTTGGGCTGGTAGGCAAGCTTGGCTCCAAGCTTGCGGGCCAACGCAAATGCTTTCTTGAGGGAGGTAGGTGCTGGATCCCACGCACTCTTGTCAGATGAAGCAGCATCTAAGGAGTTGCATAACATGGCCACTGCCATCTTGGTAGGGAGATCCAGGGAGGCAGCTTTCACTGCAAAGCACTCAACATGGGAGGCAAGATCTGGGGCAAGGCCTTTGGAACAAAGGGTCTCAAATATAACTGAGGCCTTAGAACCCAGAGCAGCCACTGTAGAGGAAACCAGTGTAAGGAGGGAGGAAGCATCCCCAAGTTCCTGGCTTTGGCAGAGGATAGTGCGCACCCAGAGGCAGGCGTCTCCGTCAAGTGCATCTAAGAGAGCCATTGATCTCTGCGCGTTGGAGATAGGAGTGTCTGTAGACGCTGAGTCTGCAGAGAGGCAGAGCTGCAGCTCCCCAAGAGCGTCAAGAACCTTCTCATGGACGGCCACAGAAGGGGGTGCAGGGTGACACCAGGGTAGTATTCACTGCTGATGCGGTCAAGGAAGCTGTGGAGGGAGAGGCAGACTTCTTGGTGTAGCACAACTTGAAGAAGGACAGAAGTGACCACACGGCCCACACTGAGAGGAATCCAGCAAGGAGGGATCCCAAGCTGGCTCAGATGAGGGCAAGAAGTAAGCTCCACACCCAGTAGCAAAAGGCTTCAAAGGCAGAAGAAATAGGCTTGTCTATTATGTGAGAGAGGGGGGCTAAACTAAGTTTGGCTCCCATCCCAGTGAAACAAACCACCAGGATGCCGCCCAGTGGAGGACTGGAACGGCCGCTCAAAGGGGGGACCACAAGGATAACACAGGAGACATTTGAGAGAAATAGGTGTTCAGAACCATCAACACCAGTCCAGTGAGCAGCCAAGGGGTGCAGGTGGGAGTGAGAGGGGATACCACAGGGGCCACAAGTGGTACCAAATCACTTGGGGGCAAGCTGAGGAGGGGAGGCACAGAGGACGCATCCCCCTCAGAAGCAGGCAAGGAGTGATCTGCAATACCCAGGTCCAGGTTGTCACACGTTAAACTCTTAAACACAGCCTCTCCAGAAAAGAGAAGGCTGCTGGGGAGATTCCAGAGACTGGAAGGGTCTTCACCCACAAGACAGGCAGAGGAAGAGATCTTTCCCCGCAAGTTGGGGGAAGTAGACCACAAGAGCAGCAGAAATGGGGTCAAGGAAAATACCACAAATTTTGCAATAGGGAGTATCATCAGAATAACCAGCACAAAATTTAGAGGAGATTGGTACAAATTTCCAAACTGCAAACAATAAAATTTTGGGTAACCTGGGGACACGCACAAAGGAAACCCAAGCAGGAGGCAGCAGAACAGTCCTGGAGAGCTTGGTAATGAGCTCAGAAGGCTTGAGGAGCAATTAAAACAAAAAGCGGGTTCAAAAACCAAGAAATTAAAGGAAATTCAAGATAAAAGAAGATTTTTATATTGATTTTAACTTCAAATTTAGGTTTTGAATGTGAGTTTTGAAAGCAAAACAGAAGACAACAACAGCTATACGCTTGAGCCTGTTTAGGTGAAGCTAGATGAGAGCCCAAGTTCAGAACAGGACGTGGGAAGGTAAGCATAAAGGGTATGACTAACACTTTTTTAAAAATTTAGACAATAGGAACTCCAAGTAGGGGGCTCCAACAATCAGGGTTTATTTTGAAAAATGAAGTGCAATAACCAAAACTTTATTAAATTAGAAAATAGACAAGCAGGGGACTAAGAGTCCCCTTGCTGTGTTAAAAGGAAAAAATTGCAATGAAAGTGATCACATGACAGTTGGGCCGAGATTCAATTGGCTGGGAGAAAAACTTTGCTGGATAGGACCAGAGATATTGGAGGGTTTTACTCCAATTTCCGCGGCTCCACCTGATTGGCTGGAAGGCATCTCAACCATTTCAGATTCATTTGATTTTCTGGTTGTTGATGTGGCATCATTTGATTGGCCGTTCCTGATAATTTTTAAGAGAGGGCAACACCATGATAACAAACAATCCAAATTGATCAGTGTTTCTTCACAAGCCAGGACAACCAAAGCAGGGGGATCTGCAGGGTAGGCCTGAAAAATTCTCTCATCAACAGTGTAAGCTAAATCTTCTAGGGAATTTAATGGCTTGGCTGTTGTTTTTGGCCCTTTTTTGGTGTGGCAGGGGAAAACAGTTTGATCCAAGGCCAGAGGTGGCAGTGAATTTACAAAAGAGAGAATTGTGGTCAAGGACCCCAAGATAGAGGTTGTTGAAAGGCTGAGGGCGGCGCTCCTGTAGTGTGGATCCAATGTTAAAGAACATGATATCAGCCAGATGGATGTCTGTGTGGCCAGCTGGGTACACAGAGGCCTGGTGCCCGCGTTGCTGGATGGCCTCAAGGGCGGTGGCGCTACCCTCCATCTGGTGGCTCAAGAAAACCTGGTACTTGGAATTTGAGCCATTCCAGGAGTCAAGTAATCCACCAAGGATGTGGCTGTATTAGTACTCATTGATGAAATCAGAGTTTTTTCAATAGTAGACTAAATCCTTGGCTGAAACAGCCAGAAACGCACAAATGAACATCCCCTTCTTGACCTTCTTCCTTCTATTCTTAGTGGCGGCTTTTCCTTGCTCACCAAAATCATCAAAAGCTATTGATAGCTTGTAATAGTAGATGAACATGACATCATCAGTTAGACTAGTCAAGCATCAAACCAGGGTTGATTCAATTTCTAGATCATATGGGGAATCCTCAGCTCCATCCCATTGGTTGCCGGCAAAATTAGTAAGAACCCGTATTGAAGCCACCTTTCCTTACATCCAGAGCTGCACCATGCGCTCAGACACCCAAATGCCATGGTGCGCAGGTTGCTTCCGGACTTGGGTCAAGGGAAGCTTGCAATCCCGCTGGAGGAGGTCAAGCATGATTGGGTATGCCTCAGTGATTTAGGACTCAGGGGCCTTCTTTGGCTTCTTGGTTGTCCCAATCAGATTCCCCTTATTCATCAGGTTATTGAATTCCCACATGACAATAGCCAGGGTGAATTGTAATTGGCTGGCTATCTAAACCCAGGACAGACCCTGCAGGTTCAGTGCCACAATTTCCTGAAGAATTTGGGCAGTAATTATTCTGAGTTTGGGGTGCTGGGCCAGGGGAACTGAAGCCTGATTGGTTATAGGGGGCAGGTTGGTTAGCGGCAGAAAGTTGTTCCAAATCAAGGTTGCCATCCTGATTGGTTGATTGACAGGCAGCTTGTGTGGGGGTGAGTATGGGAGCAGGGGTAGAGCTAGATGCTAAGTGACTCTCAAACAAGTCAAAGCCATATGGGTCGGGGGACAGTAACAGGTCAGCTTCCTCATTATCTGCCTCAAAGGCTTGGGTGTAAACAGGTGCCTCCACATCCTGAGTCTTGCCTCTATTTAATATGGCTTGGCTGCTGCTGGCTTGGCTGCTTGTGTTGTTGAAGATGTTGCTAGTAAAAACCATTGTAAAAAACCTAGGATAAAATCACTAAAAGCAAAAATTTTAAAATTTAATGGTTTATTTTTATTGTAATCTTGAGTCCACATTTGGAAGGTTCTCAAACCCATTTTATAAAAATCAGGATCCAATAAAATAAATAAAATGCCTCTATTCTTAAATTAGATAGATGGTGATTGGCTTTTAAATTGATAGTTTTCTATTTTAGGCTGCTCATACTATACATCTTGTGTGAGTTCATTTTGTTTTGTTCTTGTGGAATCTCACTTCTAGATTGCTCAAATTTTGTTTCATTTTAGTCCTTCTGTCAGTGCCTCATATGAATCCTTATTGTATTATAATATAGTCTGGAACAGCATCCATCCATTTCACTTGTTGTGTCAGTTCATTTTGTTTGTGATTTGAACTACATTGCTTGATGTTTGTCAAGATTTTGGGATCTTGAGGAAGAAGAGAGATTATTTTTATTGTTCACATCAGGTATGTAGGGATATGTGAATCTGTATTAAGACAGATGTGCTTCTATTGGTGTGGATAGATGTGACAACGGCTGTGGTCTGTTGTTGGTTGATCTGAGAGATAGGGAAGTCCTGTGGTCCTTTGGAGACGCTACACCATCTGTGGTGGTTTGGCAGGAATTCAAAAGTATCAATAATTTGCTCTTATTGTACTTTGATACTACTACTATTTGGCTTAGTAGTAATTTTGTGGATAATTATTTGTCTTCCTTTAAGTGATATTGGAAGGGCTTCTTATAGTGTGAGAGCTAGAGGCCAAACTGACGTCTAGCTGTGGATAACTCTTACTAGTCAGCCTATCATCCCAAAGCTAATAGTTTCACCCCCAGAGTTGGATCCCAAATCTGAATAAGGTTTTGGGATGAGGTAATATTCTTGACTGATGGTACTCCTTCTTCAGCCTGGATATACCTTGACTTAGTTGAGGCCAACTAAGTTGACATCCATTTAGCCGGTCCCTTCTTTTGCTTGGTGTAATGTAAAATGCGCAAGGGCAGTCCGCCGTCTCACTTCTTGGTGAAACAGGATGCTGTAATTCTCTGTTTTATCCTCAAGGTTGGGTTTGTGTCAAAACAGGTTCCAGAATGCCTAGTATCTATTTTAGAAGCTTCTGGTTTGCCCTGTGACCTGAGACCCAGAATGTCTCAGGTGTCTTCTGGATTGTAAACTATATCAGCCTTGTTGTAGTTTCTCTTTATTCCAGAATAGCTGTTTCATTCTGGCTGTATTCTGTCCAGTATCAACTCATAGTTCTGTGATAGGAATATGGATCAGTCAACCCTGATAGATCAGGATTTCCTGACATTTCCCCCCACTTGACTGAGCTATATAACCTTTGGAGAACTTCTTTAGCCCAGAATATGAGCAATAACTCCAATTACTCTGGTATTAGCAATAAGACCAATGCCTTCCAAATGGTGGCGCAGATGTCAGAGGAGGACTGTTGACATTTACGTGGGCTGTCTAAGGAGGCCAAGGTGGTGTTGCTTTGTGGGCTCCATCAAAAGGACATGTGGTGATCCACATGTGTGCAGTTTGCAGGCAAGGGTGAATTTGGCTTCAAATAAAGACAATATGCTAAGAAATGACAGTGTGTGGTTAGGGGTAAGTGAGGTAAGCCTAGTAGGTAACCTGGTCTACTAGGAGAAGTGAGGTAAGCTTAGTAGGTAACAAGGTCTACTAGGGTAAGTAAGGGGAGCCTAGTAGGTAACATGGTCTACTAGGGTAAGTAAGGCCTGACTGGTAGATAACAAAGGACTACCAGAGGCAGATGTTGCCTCCACCCAGCAGAAGATGTTAACTGCTTTGGACTATAGTGCTTCACCTAGCAGGGAACTGTGGCTGCAGGAGGGTGAAGACTGAAAATAGCAAGCAGGGAACTTTGTCTGTCTGGGGGGGTAAGTTTGGACCCCTAGCAGGTAACGCAGGCTGCCAGGGAGGGGAAGAGCTCTGAGGGCTCAATGTACCCTAATACACTTACAGGAGGTCTGTGAGCAAGCACCCTGCCTAACGGACTGGCAGGGTGTCCTTGTTTATGCCCCTATGGGAGCTTAGGGGAAACCCAAAGTGAGCATTGGAGGGTATAGGCATGCTCAGAGGTGTCACCAAAGTGGCTTGCTTGGGGAAGCAAGCTGCAGAACTTGGTGTGATCAGGCCTCTGGGAAGTAGAGCTGATTACTCTGCAACTGAAAGCCCAGACTTCATCACCTGGGTGAGTAAAGACAATGCATAAACATATATTTATGGTTGAATGGCCTAAGTGGATTGTCACTTATGAGGGCCCAGTCAAACGCCAGTTCAATGTAGACTCATGCCTGGGTCTACGAGTTCTGGTAATGGGGGCTGAGATAAAGAACCAAGGTGGTTCACGGAATTAGCAGAGAAAACTAGCAAGAGGGACTGTTTGGTCATAGTGAAGGCTAGTTGATAAACTTTTAATTCATATTGAATGGAATGGACCAATATGGTTCAGTGTTTTAAGGGAACAAATGAAGTTCCTAGTGTGGAACTGGTGAAGGATAAGCAGAAAGACAAGAAGACAGGATGGAGAACTAGCAGATCATGGGTTAGGATGGCCAAAGGACCAGAAGTTGGTGCTGAAGAACTGAAGAGTTGAGAGGATGACCTAGCTGGACTGAATACAGAGGCTGGAAGAGCTGGTTTAGTAACTTTTGAGAAGAAATTTGGATATAAAGAAGCAGCTAAAGAATAATTAAATACTGCCTGATTATGATTAAAAAAGGATTAAAAGTTATATAAAGAAAAAAAGAGGAGAAAAATAACCTATAGTTTATTAGAACTATATGTTATTTTTAGGAAAAAGATTAAAGAGAAAAAGGACCGAAAAGAAGCTGGAAGAAGAGCGGAGAAACTGTGAGAGAAAAAGAGAAAATTTCACCAAGAACAACTAGGGAAGCAAAAGGACGAGCAGCAGGCAGGTTTGAAGATGCAAAATGTTGACAGAAACACGGAGAAACGCAGAGAAGCGTTGAAACATTAAAGGATTAAAAATTGCCTAAGTAAAACATATGTGGAAGCGCTCAAGATTTGCTGGGGAAACGTGATGGGAATTACGGCAAAACCGTTTGAAACGCGGAGCAGTGGTTTACCCGGAGCAGGGCAGCTTGGAGTTCAAACCATGGTCAGCAACAGGTCATCTGGATGAACTGTTTTGGCAAAACTGTTGAAGCGAGGAGTATGATTGGCTGCAATCCAAAGTCTATTTGATCAGTGTTTTGAGGGCTTTAACTTAAGAGTTAAAGCCTAAAAAATGGGGAGCAGAAGCAGAAAATTCAGGGCTTTTGTTGGCTGAAGTAAGTTTTAAAGTTTAATGTATTATAGAATAAGAAAATAGGATAGTTTAAGCTTTGAAAAACCAGAGTTCTAAGAGAAGATTTTGGTCTGAAACAGGGAGCTATAAAAGGGAGAGCTATCTCAGACTCTTCAGGGACTGGATCAAGTGGATTACAAAGGCCACCAAAGCTACAGAAGGAGCAGGAGACCAAGGATAGGGTGCCAGAGCTGGGTCAGACCACAGGAGCTTAAGATTAATACACCAAAGCCCATGACTAAAGTGCAGGAGCTTGAGACCAAAGCGCAGAAGCCCAAGACCAAGGAGCAGGAGTCAAAGACCAAGTACAAGTACAAGGAGTCCAAGATATTGTTAAAGGACTCCAAGTTTTGGCACAAACCCTTTCTTATTCCCTACCCCAAGGCAATATCTCAGAAGGTTTCTAAGGGGATCTTCCTTGTGACAGAGAATAAAGCGCCTATTACAACCCCTATCTGATTTTTCTGTGTAAAAAGAGTATATAAGTCTCATGAGTCAATTGCCCCATATTTTCTACCCTAGCCCAGGGGATGAGAAATCATACCGCCTAGGGTGCAGGAAGTTTGCCTCTAGTAAATCTGCCCAGGAGGAGTGGGAGAAGGTGACCAGGCATTTGGAAATGTCAAATCAAGGAAGAGAGTTCATTGGAGAAGAGTTTGCAAGGCTACTCCAGGATTGGTATCAGCCTACAGGCGGGCTGGCGCCTGCTGAAGTCCAGGTATACAGGGGAGATGCTTGCTTGGTAATTGGAAAGGTACTTGAGGAGTTTGCCCTTATGCAAGCCAAGTATAAGCTTCCCACCAACCCTTCCCCCCTGTTGGAGAATGACAACTCCTCCAAGCTGGTCCCTGGCTACGACCCAGGACACACTATGGGGACTGGTGACCAGGAACCCCACAGGACACTTGTTCACTCTGGTTTGGTTTAGAGAGCTTGGTACCGGGCAAGAATAGCAGTGAGATCCCGGTGGAGGATGATTCTGCAGGGTGTTCTTCTGTTGGTGGCAAAAAACGCCTTGCTGCGCCTCAGGCCAGTTCAGCCAGCACCTGCCCTCAAAATTTGGAGCAGGAGCCTTTGACTGCGGACCCTCACTCTGGCGCTTTTACTTATTGCTCAACAGACGCTAACCTGCCTGACTATGATTCCGTGCCCTTGCTTTGATTGGGTGAAGAGGGTTTTTCCATTTCCCAGCTTTATGTGGGAATGGATATAATTCCTCAATTCCTGTTTGTGGTAATGGCTCAGCGCCCGCGCCATGATCTTAAGCAGTGCATCAACCACTCCAGCAAGGGATTCCATAGCGTGGAGGACAAGGACCTGGCAGGGCAACTAGGCGAGCAGTTGGCAGAGCTCCTGGTGACTACTGGTGACGCAGGCAGGGTGAGCAAGGCCTGTCAAAGTTATGTGCTGGACTTTGGCTTGCGGGTATTTTCTTCTTGGTTTGGCGCTTTGGAGGGGTTTCTGACATTTTACTTGTCACTGGGTGTCAGGATCACTCCTGAAATAAGCTTTGAATAAGGATCAAAGCAAAAAAATAAGCACAGTCTAGTGCAAAATGGGAAGAATCGTGAAATGCCTGATTGAGATGCCATTGCTTCATTAAGCATGATGTCATGGTTGCATAGATGACATTTTTCATGCAATCATATCTCAGCTCTTAATCAGCGGATGCTGATGCCCAAACCTGCATTCAAGAGCTCTTAACAGCGCCTACAATTTATATTAATAAATTAAGCCAGGGCAAAAAGGCCAATCGAGAGCTAAATTAAGCAAAAGCGATTCCCCCTGCATGAACTCCTGTTGCATGAAATGATGTCATTCATGCAAGTGTATCTCAGCAAATACAAAATCAAAATGAATGATCAACCACTCATTTTGAAGCTCTTCGTTTTTATGCATCATTTAATAATAAATAAGTACCCATTAAAAGACCACCTTGCGCGTAAAATCAATTGGAACGCAAAACCTTGAGAGGAACCAATCAGATAAGTCCCAGAATTAGGGGATAAAAATAGAAGCAGGCCATGCAGTCCTTGAACAATTCAGGAACAAAATCCAAACCCTGGCCATCAATCCTAGAACTAATCAATGGGGATCCAGGGCCCAGACCACATGGCTTGTTCCAGACTCTTGCCAAACCTTACTACCCAGTCTAAAATTAGACCTTGAGGAAGACTTAGGCCTGTTTCCCCTCATGATAGTAAGCCATTGGATACAACCAAGAATTGATAATCCAGACCCAGATAGTAGAAGAACAAAGGTTTGACTATATTCCAAATACCTGATTTCAATCTTCATCACCCAGTCTTTTGAGATTCTCCATTCCCTGCTTGCACTCCCACTTGCAAAACTTTGCACAGAGGGAGATATTATAAATAAACACCCTATGAATATCTGATAGCTAAGCTATCATTGAAGTTCAACCCAATCTCTTGCTATCTATTTTTCTCTTCAATTATAGAAAGTAAGTTCTGCTGTGTCTTTACAG
The DNA here is from genome assembly GCA_014839935.2 of Entomophthora muscae. NCBI lineage: Eukaryota > Fungi > Entomophthoromycota > Entomophthoromycetes > Entomophthorales > Entomophthoraceae > Entomophthora > Entomophthora muscae. Next base: position 372,187 of record QTSX02006436.1, on the reverse strand, counting down.
CTGGGCTTTACACTGGGTGTAGATAACTCAGATGCGCAGGACAGCCGTATCTGTTGTGTGGTCCGGAGCATGTACGCCAACATCAATAGTGGCGCCAAACAGCAGGCGGTTTGTGGGATGGTGTTATGTGGGGACATAATACTTACCCCTGATCTTAGCTGTCAATGGCCAACGCTGACAACATGGCGGCGCAATGGGAGAAGGTTTGCAACAAGCTGGGCTCTCTTAAGGCGTCGTTGCCGTGCTGTTATTGATATATATCTGACTTCATGTTGGACTGTGTGGTCTTATCATGCGCTTTCTCTTTGGATGCTGGACTCTGGCAGATCAATGCTGTCTCTGGAGAGATCCCAATTCCTTTTGTTTGCTTCTTGCAAGTAACCCCCAGTGAGCGTAGACTCTGGCTGCAGGCCGCCACTTTCTGGTTTGCTGAGGGGAGGAAGTTTCCTTTTGTGAGCCTCTGGAGCCTGAGGCAGATGGTGCAAAGGTCCCAGAGAGGAAGCAGCCAAGTAGCTGGTTCTGTAAAGTTACACCTCCCCCTTAGGCCTTCACTTCAATTCCGGCCAAATGCTTGGGAATTTCTACCAAATTATGTTTGAATATTTATCTAAAAGGTCACCAAAAAAGCCCAAGAAAAGCCATCAATTTAATACCTTGTAATTATTCAGAAGATGCCTCCACCTAACCCACCCAAGAGACATCTCTGGTTAAATATCATGTGCAAGAGTGGCAGGGAGCAGTGTTAATTGCATCCAAAGCATATTCCTGATGTTAGTTGGTTCAGTTTTCCTTTTGACTATGTCTGTTCAAAATTTGTCAGTATCTTCCTGCCTCAAGAAATTCATTTGTATCTGCTCATATCATTGGTCAATTGGTTTGTGACATTTGATCTACCACCCCAATCCCATTACATCCCTTTAATGAATTCAAGAGTTGTAAAAGACCTTGCTTCATCATTCTCTAATCTAATAAAGTTTGAAATTTTTTAGTAATTTTGGTCATTTGGTTTTATCTGTTGCTTTGCAGTGTTCAGTTGACTCCTTCCCCCCTTTGACCTACCCAGGAATTGTTGGCAACAACCTTTTGGTTGTTGCTGAGACCACAATTTTTATTGTGGTTGAGAGCTTGGTTTTATTCCCTCTTAACCTGCTTCCCAATTCTCACAGATTCCAAAGGTGATGAAGAGGACCCCAAGTATCAATAAGGCGACCCCTAGTTGTTTTCAATAAAGTCCTTTCCTATTATATTTTATTTCTTTAGAATTTATTTAGTAAACTTTATTGTGAGCCAATATTTTTAATGGAAAATATGGCTTGAGGAACCTGGCGTGGACTCTATTGATGAGTTTTCTATTGGCCAGGTCCTTGATTGTATAAACATCTGGAGATGTCTTCTTGATGATTTTGAAAGGCCCTTTCCAGATGCTGTCAAGCTTATGAGCCCGTCCCACAACTCTGTTGTGGTATGAAACTTGAGTGCCAATTTTAAATTTGGCTAAGGCGCGTCAATTCTGGTTGTCAGTCTCATGGCCTTTGTTCCTGGTGAGGGAGGTTTCTGTGAAAGCTTTGGCCTGAAGCTTGATGAGCGTGTTGGCTGACCTAGACATATATTGTTGATATGTTATGTTACCTGGGTCCCCCATTGCTGAAAACAAGATTGGCAGGATTGCTGGATGACGTCCATATATCAGTTGAAATGGGGAGAAGCCGGTTGTGCTGTGAATTGAGATGTTATAGGCAAACACAACGGCATGCAGGAAGAGATACCACTCCAAAGTTTGGGAGTCTGCCAGTTTTTGCAGAATGTTAACTAAAGTGACATTAGCTCTCTCAACCATCCCATTTGATTCCAGATGGTACAGTGTAGAGAGCACTCCCCTCACGCCCATGAGCTCATTTAATTTTGGGATTATGTGAGCAGTGAAGTTTGTTCCATTGTTGGTAAGAACAAACTGGGGGCAGCCATGTTGATAGATAATCTATTCCAATACAAACCTGGCTGTTGATTTGGCACTGATGTGCTGCAGCGCTCTGGCTTCCACCCATTTGGTGAGGTGGTCAATTGCCACAATAATGTAGCGCAAATGACCAACACACATTGGCAGAGGCCTGACCATGTCTATGCTAACAGCATGCCAAGCAAACTTGGGCTCTACTGCCTTATATTGATTCTTACCAGTAAAGGGTTTCTCATGATGACATTCTGTACAGTAGGTCAGGGTTTCCTTCATGTCAAAGAGGAGTGACTCCCAGTAGTAATGTTGTTGAAGCTGGTGAACTGTTTTTCTTAGGCCACCGTGACCCACTGCCTTGTGGGTGGCCATTATCAGATCTGGGCGCTCTGAAGGTCTGGGGAAGATGTATTTGGTACTATCATGGTACTTATACAGCTTTTGGTTCTACACCTTACAGTCTTTGAGGAGCTTGCATAGGATGGCCTGTACTTCATCTGATTTGTCCTTGAACTTTTTGGTGAGCATCTTTTTGTATAGCAGGTTGGCCTGAGTTGCTACTATAGCAACAGTGGGAAGTCTTGACAAACAGTCCGCGTTCTGGTGGTTGGCGCCAGGACGGTGGACTATAGTGTAATTGAAAGCCTGGAGTTTTAATGCCCAACAGGCAAGGTGTCCTTCTGGTTCCCAAAGATTTTTCAACCAACTGAGGCTGGCGTGATCTGTGACCACAGTGAAGTGTACTCCGTGCAAGTATACTCTGAATTGCTTATAGGCGTAAATCACGGCAAGGCATTCTCTTTTGGTGACCATGTAGTTTTGCTCATGTACATTCAGGGAGCGGCTATTATAGACCACTGGGTGTTCTGCCCTGTGTTGTCCAACTGGGAAAGGACAGCTCCTAGGGCAGATAACAAGGCATCTGTATGTACAACAAAAGGTTTGCTGAAGTCCAGATACATTAATACTGGACTGGAAGACATACTAGTGCAGAGGGCGTCAAAAGCGTCTTGGCAGGCTGTTGTCCATAAGAAGGGGATCCCATTCTTCAGTAGGTGAAACAGAGGTTCACCAGTATAGGCAAAGTTGAGGATAAAGCAACGGTAATAGCCTACCATCCCCAAGAAGACCTGGATGTTGTGTTTGCTTTCTGGCCGCTTCATCTTGTTGATTGCCTCCACTTTAGCAGGCTGAGGGCGGAGTCCTGATGTATCCACCACAAATCCAAGGTAATATAACTGATCCTTGAAGAATTGACATTTTTGGGGTTTGATCTTCAAATTGGCATCCGCCAATCTTTTGAATACGGCCTCTAAATGCTCAAGGTGTTCAGTGAAGGTTTTGAGAACACATTGATATTGTCCAAGTAGACTAGGACGCAGGAGAGCTTGAGATCACCCAGTATGGTGTCCATGGCCTGCTGGAAGGTTTCAGGCGCATTGCACAACCCTTGTGGCATTTGAGTTGGCTGGAAAAGGCCTTGGGAGGTAATTATTGCACACTTCTCCTGTTCCTCTGGGGTAAGCTTGATTTGCCAGTACCCCAAAATGAGGTCCATGGCTGAGAAGTACTTGACCCCTCCAAGTCAAACCAGTGCATTGTCAATCCTGGGCAACGGGTACAAGTCCTTCTTGGTTATTAAGTTCAAGCGTCTGTAGTCTATCACTACTTGGTTACTCCCATCCTTCTTTTTTACTATCAGAATGGGTGACGCCCAGGGACTCTTGGATGGGATCAACATGCCTCTGTTAAGAAGTTGTTGGATTCCCTTGCTCACAGTTTCTTCACTGGCTTTTGAGCGTTGAATTGGTTGAAGGCAAACAGGTTTGTTTTCCCCCGTGTCAATGTGATGAGTGACTTCATTGGCGCACCCAAGTTTGAAGTTGTTCTCTGCAAATATGCAATGATATTTTTAAAAGGCGCAGTGGCTTGTTCCCATTCAGTGTCATTGAGGGAAGATAGATCAGCCAATGAAGTGGTTACATATGCAGCAACGTCAACTTGATCAGGAAGACCTATTTCTGACAAGTCTTTAATACACTCAAAGCTGTCCAGTTCTTCAACTGGTAGTAGATGGACGAATCCTACAATCTGGTCCTTTTTGATGTGGATATTGTGCCCTTGGAGATTGGCCAGTAGGACATGAATTTCACCATGGCCCAGAATGATTATCCCAGGGGCAATACACGGTTTGAACCTTGAACGTCCCCATGGCTGATGAACTTTGCCATATAGTCCTGCAGGAATATCTAAGGTTAGTCCTGTATTCACAACCTGCTGTTGGCCAGAATCAAGTGTAAGAGTTGATCTTGAGAGGAGCAGGATTCCTTTGTGCTCCTTGATCTGGGTGGGCAACCATTTTCCCTTTTTCCCTGTACAGGTGTAGGGAACTGCCACCACACCATTCTTATACGCCAGATTGATGCTAGGTTTTACCTTAGCTGGTGGTTTTGCGTCCTGTGTATAGTACAGTGGGATGGTCTGGCAAAGGATAGTCAGAGTGTTGTCTTTCATGTCCAATCTGACCCTGTATTTACATAGGAATGCAGTACTAATGAGCACATTATAATTCTCACTGGGTAGGACTACAGCAGGAGAGGACACAGCAATGGAGCCAAAGCACATGGGTAGAGCACTGTAAGCTCCTTCAGACGTGGTGGTGTGTTTTCTGGCAGTACCATATACTCTGGTGTGCGCAATGTCAGGTGCAATACCTAGCTTCCTGAAAAGGCAGGTGGACACAATATTAATAGGGGCACCACTATCTATTATGGCGCGCACCTTGACTTTATTAAAAGAGATATCTGTGTATGTATATTTAGAGTAGAGTTCAGAGTGTAAGTTTAATATGTGTACACCCAAAGGTGCCGGAGTATCAAAGTACTGTTTGAGACTTTGGCCTATCTCAGGGCAGTTGGCCTCAATGGTCTCAATGGGAAGGAAGAATTGAACTCCCTCTAAGGAAGGTAGGTTGCTGGCTACGCTGGGATCCAAGGCAAGGCAGGTTTATTGTACTTGAGCTGTGTACAGTTTGGAAACTGTCTCTACAGCGTTTGGTGCAACCTTCCTTTGGCGTCCCCTACCTCTAGCAGGAATAGCGTAAAGGTTGTCTGACACAAGCATGTGTAGGGGATCCTCTTTGAACTCCTGCTTGGGGGCAAAGTGGGACAGCTGATTGGCCAAAGGCGGGTCCAGTATTGATGCCTCTGAAGTTGTTGTCTCAGGATGGGCTGCATTGGACTCAGCTACCTCTGGATACTGGTGGTCTAGTTCTTTTGGAATTGGGGAAATGGCGGACTCAGTATATTCCTCTACTGGCCTGCCTTGGCTTTTCCCTGGTCATCCTGTTTTTGGTTGACCACCACATTTACTGAGGAATCACGCCCTTTCCCTTGCAAACGCTGGCCTAGTGTCCCTTCTTGCCACATTTGTGGTAAGGCCCAGGTGGTTCCTTGGCCTTGAAATTGCTTCCTGATTTATTGTTGGGCTCAGAAATGACATTGTTGGACTTGGGTTTGTGAGTCTTATCCTTGGTGGGGGTATATGAGCAATTATTCTGTCCTTTATTTGGAGCTCCAAACTGGGCCCCAAGGTGGCTCAAATAGCTGGTGATCCATTGGGTTGAGCTGGATTGATCCAAAACAGGGAACATGGCATTGGCTAATTCCCTGTATGGTTGCAGTGCACGACCCATGGTGATTCTGCAGTCCAACTCAGAAAGGACACCAGAGCCTAGAAGAACCTGAGCTTCATGATAGAAGTGTTCTGCAAAGTCTTGAACAGATTTGTATTTCTTGAACAAGATGTTACTGAACTCCGCCTTTTGAGCCTGTAATCTGTCTTGCTACCAAATTCCTCTATAACAGCCTGGCGTGCATCTTCATAAGTCCAACTGTCTAGTGGCAGGCGGAGCATGATGACATCTACGCAGGTGGGATCCAGAGTATTTATGAGGGTGGTTGCCTTCATGTGATCACTTGCACCTCTCATGGACATTTTAAAGAGGCAGATGAAAGTTCAAATGTTTCCATTTTTATCAAAATTTGGTAGGTTGAGCAGTTTAAACTTATGATCAGGGACAGTTAGTTTTGTATCTTCCTTTCTAGTGGTGTGAGTATTATTGGCATGCGGCACTGACAAGGGAGTGAGGGGTGGCAAGGCTGCTACTCCTCTCAAGACTATGTGGGTGTCACCTGATTCATTGCTCACGTTGTCAGGAGAGAGGTCAAAGAAGTCAGGTGAGGAAGAGTTCTTCCGCTGTTCTGGGCTTGATGGTGGTACAGGCAACGCTCTTCTGCCTGAGGACGTACTACTTTTAGAGGAGGCTAAACTTTCCAGTCTGGCTAGCATGTTAGCTTGAAATTCCCTACATGAGGTCTTGTTTCTATGTACCCGCTCTAGTAGAGAACTGTAGTTGTTCTCTGCTGTTAAGACCGTACTGGCTAAGAGATCCTGGCGGTTTAACATTTTTTTGGTCTGGAACTCAGCGGCAGCAAGATCACAGAAGCCCTGCTATGTCTTCATACAGCTCAGATGCTAAACTCTGCGCATCTTTTACTGTGTCTCATAGCTTTTCCTGGTCCTCAGCGTATTCCACGTGATTCAGGCAACATTGATGATCCTCCTGTTCATTGCAAACAGTGTGTTGGCTACGGCTGGTGGCCTTCATTTTGTTGACCATTTCCGCAATCATGTTGACATGGTTGACTACCTTGGAGTGACGTGTGTCCTGCTTGTTACAGTTATCTCTAATTGACTGGCGCAAGTCTTCCTGCTGGGTAACAAGATCAATATGATCTTGGTTGCTGGGCAACGTCTGTACATGGCAGCTTAATGTTACACAATGGTTTGTTACATCTGCAACCCATTGTGCGCTTAGGCCTCAATTATCCAGGACACTGCCCACAAGCTGATCAGCCTGGCTATTGGATTGGTTGACTATCTCATCTACCCTACCATGGGCAAAGGCGGTGGAGTCACACAGATCTGCTACAACAGTCTGTACAGTTGTGAAGCTGATGTTCAGTTGGCTGACCAAATTAAGGTTGGCTAACTGTAGCTTGGAGCAAAAGCAGTTGAGCTAGTTCAACTCCAGCTCCTGCCCAGCAACCAGTTGTTGGAGATGTTTGATTGCTGGGTACACAAAATATGCAAGCACTTCCTGGACCATGCTCTGATCCAGTTGGAGAATCTGACCCAGCTGGGTGCAAGTGACGTCCTGGTATCTGTGGAAATTGTTACTCAGGTTGTTGGTGGTGCCATCAATCTGGAATAAATTAAACTTGGCATCGCCCTGGGGGTTGTTGAGGTTATGTCTACTATGTTGCAAGGCTTGCAAAACAGCGTGTACCTCCTCTATGTTGTATTGTTGTTGGCCCATGGTGACGGCAGTCCCTGTAATGTTGAGCTGGATCATATCCAGCGGAAGCGTAGGTGCTTTGTATGGAGTCAGCTCTAAGCGGAAGGATTGGTCTTGCTCAGTGTTGCTGGTCTCCATGTATCCCCCTGTACTTATCAACAAAGCCAGGGGTCAACAATGGCAAGGCAGCGCCTTGACTTGACACCAATGGAAGCTTGTTTTTGTAGTGAGCACCACTGTCAAGATTTTGGGATCTTGAGGAAGAAGAGAGATTATTTTTATTGTTCATATTAGGTATGTAGGAATATGTGCTCTGTATGAAGACAGATGTGCTTCTATTGGTGTGAATAGGTGTGACAATGGCTGTGGTCTGTTGTTGGTTGATCTGAGAGATAGGGAAGTCCTGTGGTCCTTTGGAGACGCTACACTATCTGTGGTGGTTTGGCAGGAATTCAAAAGTATCAATAATTTGCTCTTATTGTACTTTGACACTACTACTATTTGGATTAGTAGTAATGTTGATGGATAATTATTTGTCTGCCTTCCAAGTGATATTAGAAGGGCTTCTTATAGTATGAGAGCTAGCGGTCAAACTGGTGTCTAGCTGCAGACAACTCTTACTAGTTAGTCTATCATCCCCAAGCTAATAGTTTCACCCCCAGAGTTGGATCCCAAATCTGAATAAGGTTTTGGGATGAGGTAATATTCTTGACTGATGGTACTCCTTCTTTAGCCTGGATATACCTTGACTTAGTTGAGGCCAACTAAGTTGACATCCATTTAGCCGGTCCCTCCTTTTGCTTGGTGTAATGTAAAATGCACAAGGGCAGTCCGCTGTCTCACTTCTTGGTGAAACAGGATGCTGTAATTCTCCGTTTTATCCTTGAGGTTGGGTTTGTGTCTAAATCAGGTTCCGGAATGCCTAGTATCTATTTTTAGAAGCCTCTGATTTGCCCTGTGACCTGAGACCCAGAATGTCTTGGGTGTCTTCTGGATTGTAAACTATATCAGCCTCGTTGTAGTTTCTCTTTATTCCGGAATAGCTGTTTCATTCTGGCTGTATTCCGTCCAGTATTAACTCATAGTTTTGTGATAGGAATATGGATCAGTAACCCCTGATAAATCAGGATTTCCTGACAATGTTCAATATAATTTTGTATAAAGGGCAAGTGAAATTTCTTTTTTTGTTTGACAGTTCATTTATTAACCAAAAATATTTAAATTATTTGAATCCTGAATCTTGCGTGACTTGGATTTTGTTCAAATCTGAAATCATTTTGTTTAAATCTGAAGTATTTTTGGTTATTGCCATAGCTTTTAAAACTACTGTAACAAAACAAATTTTAACTGAAACCAGGTGAAGGTTAATTTACTCAATAAAGTTTCCATTTATCTTTAGCCAGAAAAAAAAATAGTCAATCACACAACAAAAATAAAGTCAAATACTGAATTCCAAAAATGAGACAACAAACACATGGGAATCAAATTCAAAACGCACACAATCCAGTCACTTCCTGAATCATTCTACATCAAATTTGCTAATTAGTGTGTGGCAAATATGATAAAAACAGAAAACACATGAGGTTCAGTCACAAAATCTATGAGCTCAAACACAAAACAACTCATTTCTTGAAAATTCTGATTATTTTTGGGACTCAAATTGGAAATAGTGGATTTCATGAGTGAATTCACCAAAATCTATTCAGGGAACTACAGCATTATTTTCAATGTATGTGCTTCTAAATTTGGACATTTATGTCTGTGAGAATGTCTCAAAAAGAAGCACATAAAAAATAAAATTAATTTTCTAGAAATACTTTGCTTTTATTTTTTAATAGAATTCTAATTGTTTTTTATAATGAGTTTCACCAGCAAAGATAACTTTGACATCATTGAGGAGCAGTACCAGGAGCTACTCCAAGCCCATGCTACAGACCAAGGGAGCGTAACTGCCACAGCCCCCGTCTATACCCAGTTTAATGCAAGTTGTGAGGAGGCTGAGTTTTATGTGTCACCAGGCCCATCCATGGGTGGCTTTTCTGAATGCCAGTATGGTGTTCCCCAAGACCAGGCCCAACCTTTGCCTGTGCCACATTCTGGATACTGGGTTACTGTGGCCCCCTTCAATCTGGGAACAGCCAGCATTCAAACTGTCTACATGTAACATCCTCCATGTCAACAATATCAAATTTTATTTTGGCTTTATTTTTTACAATTTCATTTAAAACTTAAAAATTGAAATCAAATTTAACTTTTGTCATTAGAAACAATTATTTAAGGTAAAAAAATCAATAAATATGTAATTAAAATGCAAAAATATTTTTTGGTAATTGTCAACATGGAGGATGTTACATGTAGACAGTTTAAATGCTGACTGTTGCCTCCAATCCAATCCAAGCATTACTTGAGAGATTATGCCAATCAGAGCAAGCCCTTCCTAATCCAGTTCCCCTTATTCCTGAAGCACCACAAAAGTGTTGAATCATAACCAATGAGGTGATAGAGGAGATTGTGAGCCTCAAGCAGAGTGGCGTAAATTTTACCAAAATTGCCACTTGACTTCATTTTACCAAGACAGTGATCAAATGTGAGTTATGAGCCCTCTTGAAGAGAATTAGTGAAAAGCTGGCCAAGAAGCCAAAAAAGCAGATCAAATCCCAGATCATGGATGCCTATCCTCTAATGCTTGACATCCTCTGGCGGGATCAGTACCTCTGATTGACTGAGGTCTGTCACCTACTTGGGCTCCAGGTCATTTTCATTACCAGCTGCACAGCACAGCTCTGGATGCATGGGCTTGTAGTCAGTATCCTGATTCTGATCAATTAGCCAGCCAGCCAATGAGTTGGATGATGGATCTGATTTGCCCTATGACCCTGTTTTTTGTGCATTCCTTGCAGTTTCCCCAAAAGGGACTGTATTTTACCAAACCACAACCAGTTACACCAATGGGTACTGGTACATAAAATTCCTATACAGCCTGCTTTTCTCCTGGAGCTTGGCCAATTCCAGATTCAAAATTTTCCTGAGCCACTAAATGGAGTGCGCTGAAGTGGCCTCCAAGAAGATCCAAGCAGGTAGCCACAATGTCTCAATTTTCCCTGCTGGGCATGCTGATCTTCACCTGGGTGATGTGTTGTTCTTCAACATTGGGGACATTATCTGTGGGAGCAACCCCACAACCTTCATCCAGGTGTTTAGTGCAGCCAACAACCCCACTGTGCTGTTTCCCTGTCAGAAGGTTGCTGATATGTTTACAAAAATGGCCTTGAATGCTCTCGGCAGCAGCCAATTACCAAAGGACCCACAGCTTCCCTCTTGTGATTTCCTGGCGTACAAGTCAATTGCTGTTCTCCCTGAGTTGGAATATGATGACATGTAAAATCAATTTCTCTAAGCCAATCAAGGCACTCAATCACCACTGGGCCCTCCAGCCGCCCTAGTCCCCAGACAACCAATCCAGTTGTTTGGAACCCACCCACACAGCCAATTAAGTCCTCCCCCCTCAATCTAGCTCGCCAATTTGTTTGCCCCGCCCAATCTATTTTGCACAATAAAACTTTCCCCCAATAACTTTTATTTTTAATTTATATTGGTTTAACTTTTACGTATTTTTTATTGTTATAATACAGTAGTTTTTAAACCTACTTGAGATAAATGTATATTATTCAGTTTAGAACACATGAACTCAGTCTAAAAACAAAATCAAAGTGGATCCAAATCTATTGTAATTTAATATAAATTCCTTGATTTTTGATTTTGTTTTTAGACTGAGTTCATGTGTTCTAAACTGAAAAATATATGATTATCTCAACAGGTTTGAAAACTACTGTTTTTAGAGTGAAATAATAAGCTGCATGATTCAAGGACAAACAATAAGGATATAAAAGACAAATTGTGAGTTGCTTGAGCAACAGGATATCAATTCTGGAAGATGGCGTCAACATTTTGGAGCCAGCATTAGTGTAGCAGAAGATGGACAGCAAAATTGTTGCGGTCAGAGTGATTTGTAGGGGCAAATTAGAAGTTGAATCTGAAGGTGTCAATGTGTAGAGAGCAGGCCAAGATGCCAACATGGAATTGATGGCAACCTTTACCATGACAGAGGCTAGTTTCTCTAAGACAGGGGCAAACAGCCCCAGATGAGCAAACCTTTTTGGGGGGAAACTTTCTTTTATTTGAGTGATAATAAGCTATGTAGAAACAAGTTTCTAGAGGGGAAATAGGGAAGTCTTAAGGGAGTTCAGGATGGGGCAGGAGGGGATTCTGTGGCTTCTGATTGGCTGGTAAGAATATTTTCAGCAGTTGTTGGTCCTGCATTAGAATTCAAGTCAATGATGTCACAATTTGAAGAAAAAAATTGGCAACCAGCGGTGTGACAGTCCACATGTTTGGTGGTTTGCAGGTAAGGCTTATGTTGGCCAAGTGAAATTTTAGTGACTGTTGTTGAAGAAAGTTGGCTGAAGAACTAATAGATGTGATTAAAGAACTGGTTAAAGGACCAGAAAATGTGAGTGCAGGACCAGAAGATGACTTGGAAGGACTAGCCAGATTGGAGGCAGAGGCTGGAAAAGCTAGATTTAGTGTCTTTTGAGAGGAAAATGAATATAAAAGAAGCAGTTAAAGAATAATTAAATACTGCCTGAATATAATAAAAAAGATTTAAGATCATATAATGGAAAAGAAAGAGAAAAAAATAAGATATAGTTTGTTAGAACTATATGTTATTTTAACAAGAAGAATTAAAGAGGAAATAAGCCAGAAAGAAGCTAGAAAAAGGACGGGAAACTATAAGGGCAAAAGAGAGAATTTTGCCAAGAAAAATTAGGAGAGGCAAGAGGGCAAGCAGCAAGCAGGTTTGAGTTGCAAAACGTTGAGAAAAACACAGAGAAATGTTGTAAAATTAAGGGGTTTGAATTTGCCTAAGTAAAACATATGTGGAAGCGCTCAAGATTTGCCGGGGAAACTTGACAGGAATCACAGCAAAACTGTTTGAAACGCGGAGCAGTGGTTTACCCGGAGCAGGGCAGCTTGGAGTTCAAACCATGGTCAGCAACAGGTCATCTGGATGAACTGTTTTGGCAAAACTGTTGAAGCAAGGAGTATGATTGGCTGCAATCCAAAGTCTATTTGATCAGTGTTTTGAGGGCTTTAACTTAAGAGTTAAAGCCTAAAAAATGGGGAGCAGAAGCAGAAAATTCAGGGCTTTCATTGGCTAAAGTAAGTTTAAAAGTTTAATATATTGTAGAGAGAGAAAAACAGGATAGTTTAAGCTTTTGAAAACCAGAGTTCTAAGAGAGGTTTTTGGTCTGAAACAAGGAGCTATAAAAGGGAGAGCTATATGAGACTCTTCAGGGACTGGATGAAGTGGATTACAAAGTCCATAGAGATAACAGAAGAAGCTAAAGGCCTAGCTGAAGGTGCAGAGACTCAATATAAGGCCGCTAGGGTTAGTAAGAAGGGGCCAAAGCTGGAGCAGACTGCAGGAGTTCAGGTTTACAGCGCAGGAGACCAAGTTTGAGGAGCAGGAGTCCAAGATTAAGGTGCAGGAGCCCAAGACCAAGTACAAGGAGTCCAAGATATTGTTGGAGGACTCCAAGTATTGGCAAATTCATATTGTTTCCTTGACCCCCTGGGCCGTATACCAGAAGGTTTCTAAGGGGATCTTCCTTCTGAGAGTGAATAAAAGCCCATTTCAACCCCTATACATATTTCTGAGATACATTTTCCCTTACTAGAGAATGACACCCCCTTCCAGCCAGTCCCTGGCTACAATCCAGGACACACTTGGGGACTGGAAGACAGGAACCCCACATTGCCCAGTCTACATGTGGATTGTTCTTTTGCAACCAGTCCAGTCCAAGCACAATTTCAAATTTGGGAAAATCAATGACAGGACCCTGGATGGTGGACTGCAGGTTCTCTAGCATGACAGAGAAGGGGGAAGTTTCCCTTGTCACAGCAATGTGATGTTCATCAGCTAAAACCATGGTTTTAATCCGCAAAGGATTAGTGATTATCTTGAACTTGTCTAAAAAGCTGCTGTTGACTAGGGTTTGGTCTGTGCCCAAGTCCAGGAGTGCTGAGCCTGTGTAACTGCAAAAGCAGAAAGGATAAGACATCAGTTTATTAGGATGTCTGGTGATGGTGTAAAGTACTGGGTCTTCTGAGGGCACTTGTATCATTGGGCATTGATCCACATTCTTGGGTTGGTACTCATTGTTGGACAAGTTGGGAGTTGTGTGGGGAGAGCTTGGCTTGCTTAGTGCTCTTCCCGGGCTTTTCCCTTGTCTTGATTGTCTTGTGTGGCAGAGATACAGAAATGGGTATAGTTTGACTGACTGTTGTTCTCATTCCCATGTCCATTTGAACCTGTGGGTTTGTGGTTCAAATTGTTGCTATTGTTCCCAGGTGGTGGTTGATTGGAGCGTCCAGTTGGGTGAGAATTTTGGGTTGCTCTCTTTTTCCAGTTTGCGCCTTTTGAAGAGTGTTGGATGTTTGTTCTGCTTTCTCTGCATTGCAATACAGGCTTTGCAAGTTGGTCACTTGTTCCAGGTTTACATGTCTCATTACATGTGATTTAAGTGTGTCATAGTACATGAGGTGTGTGGCTGGGGTATCAAAGGCCATGTCAGAGGGTGCACATAGTTGGAGTTCCTTGTAGGCGCAGGTGGGTTCCTTCACAGTGCCCATCTGGGTCAAGTTCTTTACTTGATGTATGATCATTAGCGCAGTGTCCTTAAGCACAAATCTTGCCAAGAAGTCTTGTTTGAAGGTATCCCAGTTCTTCTTGGTGTGTTCCTTGTGCCACTTGCTGCACCAGGTGCCAGTGTTGTGGGTCAGTTGTATGGAGATTTCTGTAATCCAAAATTGCTGTGGGCATTCCATCTGGGCCAGCTTGCTCTGGGCAGACTGGATCCATGCAGCAGCGTTGTTGTTGTTAGCCCCAGCAAAAGGTTCCTAGGCAGTGCTTCATAGTCTTTGGGCTACGTAGGCAGGCATGGTGTTTTTGTTGGTTGGTTGCAGAATTGTGGCAGCCATCTGGAAGAACCCTTGTGCAGACATGGTGTTGAAGGCGGGTAGTGGAATCACCATGTTCTGGTACAGGAAAAGCCATCAGGTATCTTGGTACCAGGGGTGTACAGGGTCCAGTCCAGCAGAAGGCCATACATTATTCTATCAAGAATTTGTTGGCTGCAGCAAGTACAGGCACCAGGCAGAATTTTGCAAGATAAGGTAGGATGAAAAACCTACCTGTGCTATCAATGTTTTAACTTTTCTGTTTAGCAGAGTTACAAGGGGGAAAATATTTGGAAACTAGATAATATTTTTTATTGGGAGATAAGTATTATATAGTCATTGTGAATTGTGGATAACAGGAACATGATAGCATTGATCACAGGGTGGGATGGTGAAGGGAGTGGCCTGATCCTGGTAATGAGTCCAGTGCCAAAACAAGGTATCCATCATAAGGAATCAGCTTCTGTTCACGTTGTTGGATTTGATAAATTTGAGTCAACTTCCTAACTTGGCTTCAAGTGACTGGATAATTGGATAGCAGGTTACAAACCTGCTTACTCAGAACCTTGCTGGCGGGTTGAGCCTGCTGTTTTGACAGTTGGAAGCCAATTTTCATACCAGGATCAATCACTTGGAACTCATTAAAAAATTTACACCTTGTGGAGACCAACATTATTCAGCACAATAACATTAGTGACACCCAAACTGGTTACTCAGAGGTGCTCCCAAACCAATTGGAGAAAATTTCAGGAAGGTCCTACTATTATGAGAACTCTTAATCATCTGGTATAGTTCAATACCAAGGGGACCAAGAAGAGCTACCATTGAGTAGGCAACAGACCAGACAGCCACACGTTGAGAAATGCTGTTCAATTTGCCTTTAGGAACATACTCATACTCATTGCACATTGAGGACGCAAAGGAGGACTTGTCAATGTAAAAGAACTTTCCTGTGCCCTTCTCCTTGAGAGCAGTAATCATTTTGGAGTAGTTGTGACGGTACTCAGTGTTGTCTGGGCTATTCCAATTGTACAGAAAAACTCTGAGTTTCTTTCAGGAGAATCTCAGACTCTTCACAGTGAAATAGCATGTGGAAATTGAGGCCTTAATCCCAAAAGTTGACTCAACCATTGACTGAATATTTTCCAGTTCAAGATGGCAATTACACTCAATCCACTGTTGGATGGCCCACAAGTGTTCTTTAACCAATAGAATTTGTTGGCGCTTGGATTTCTTCAAGAGTAGGACAAATCCCGTTTTTAGGTAGGTTTTACAGAGCCTATGAACGGTTTTATCTGAAATTCTAACAATGACTGTGGCCTTCTTGTAGTCTGGTATCTCATACATGAGTCTCATGCAGGTCTTTCAGGTGGCATCAGGGATGATGTGGTACTTGGGCTTTTTGGCAGTAGGGATTGACTCATTGGGATTGGGCACAATACAGGGCATAGACACTTGACTATAAAATGCAGCAACCTTCTTTAGCACCTTCTGCCCTTTTGTTGTTTGGAAATACTGGGGCTGTGTGTCCTCATCTTTTTCTTTGTTATCACTCATGTAAGACTCTTACTTGGTGTCAAGGACTGGCATAACCTTCTCTAGAATGGTAGCCAGAACATTATTGTGGCAGTATACAGGGTTGTACACCAAGGACACTCTCTCAGTGGTGACGTCATTTACCGTTTTGGTGGTGACAACCTTGGTGTATTTTCTGGTCAGCTTATGGACCCAGGGGTTGATGCTCCACCCCCTAGCAGCTTGTGATCTTTGAACCGGCTGTGTTAGTGCAGCGTCACTATTGAACTCACCTCTTCTGTCTCCTTTCTAAGTAGGCACTTGGGTTGCACTAACTCTGTTTTTTGACCCGCGGGCAACCACAACTGCAGCGCACAACAGGTCCATTGTTACTCTGTTATTGGGATAAGTCCATTTTGGTATAAAAGTAAAATAAACTTAGAACAGTTTATCTATATAATTTATTTATTTTAATTTTTATCTCTTCACATATAGTAGCATGAAAGTGTTGTAACTGTGCTGTTTTAGCAGAGTTACAAGGGGGAAACATTTAGAGGATAGATAATAATCTTTATTGTGAGATAGTGATTATATAGCTATTGTGAATCAATGGATAGCAGGAACATGATTGGTGATCACACGGCTGGATGGAAGAGGGGGTGGCTTGATCCTGCTAATGAGTCAAGCGCCAAATTGAGGTATCCACCATGAGGGATCATCATTTGTTCATGTTGATTGATTTGGTAATCCAAGTTGACTTCCTGGTCTGGCTTTGAGTGACCGGGTAATTGGATTGCAGGTCACAAATCCGCTTGGTTGGAACCTTGCTGGCGGGTTGAGCCTGCGGTTTTGACAAAAGCTTGTAGTCCCTACTGTTTATTTTAAAGTAGATTTTAAGATTTCTATATTAATTATTTTTGGTCATAAATGTGCACTATTAATCATGAGTTTGGATAAATTTGATATTTTTATTGATTCTAATTGCAAAGCAGACACTCAGAATATTTAGTTCCTACTTGTATTCTATATTAATAAGCTGGTAACAGTATTATAGATTCACTTATTTGTTTTGATATTTGATATTTATGTTGTCTGTTTCAGTTGCTATTGGGACTTGTTGTTGGATAGAGTTTGTAACTTTTGTGACTGATTTTCATGTGTTCACAAAAAACATAGTAAACATAGTAGATGTGTTCTGTGACTGAAACTCATGTGTTCTAGTTTTTGGTACATTTGTTGTTGAATCATTAAGCATTTGTTGTCAGGATACCAGGAGTACTGTGGAGCTCCAGCAGGTAAGGGAGGAGTCAAAGCAGGTACTGGCATGGCCCACCAGATGATGGGACCTAACTTTATCAGGTAGGAAAGGGCCTTTCCAGCCACAGCCCAAGGTCTAGCTGCTGGCAAGGCAGAGTCAATCAATCCTGTGAGCGCCAGGTAAAGCACTCCCAGGAATGACTACTCTGGCCAGTGGCATCAGAAGTGGGGGGTTGAGATGGTTGGTTTGGGTGTTGGGGTGGTTCCATGGGGACCAAGTAGGCAGCAGGGTTGTTGTACTTCCCGTTGAAGATCAAAGGATAGATAGTGATTGCTTTGCCGTCACAGACAATTTGGTAGGGTTTCTTGGGGGCGTTTGGGCGGGTGTACCACTACAAGTCTTCCAATGTCCAGGGTTTGGGGTCAGGGTTGGCAGGATACTCGGTAAAATGCACAGGGCCAAATGGAGCGTTGGGTGGGCAGTAGTAGTCAAAGGCTTCGGTTTTATCAACAGAAGTCTGACTATCTATCCCAGTAGATGGGTACTGACACTTGGGTGTATGAAGATGAAAGAGTATCAAAAATAGCTATGGAAACAGATTGGTGAACCAAAGGTTCATAACAACTTTATTTGGTAAGGATGACAATACAGAACTTTTTCAAGTGCTTCTGACTTATATACTTACTCACATGCAGGTGCCTCTGGGAATTCTTCTGGTGCTATCTGTGTGGCAAGGCTTGGCATCTCAGGTTCTGCTGTTTGGTTGGCTGCTTCATGGTTATTTTTGGGGTTTTCAGGAACAGTTGGGTCATTATTTTTCTTGTTATGCCTAGGCGCCAGATTTATTATTTTATAACTTAATCACATTATTCATATTCAAATTATTCAGAAAGCTTAAAATACAATCAATCCCAAAACTTTAATTGATCTTGGGCTTATGTGATTTTTTTAAAAATAAGTCATCAATTTTAGAATTGAAAATTGCAACTTATAGTATTACTGAAAATATCTTAAGTGCTACTACAAAATACAAACCAAAAATATTTATGATGAGTTGCATGGGAGAGTAATAGCAGCCCCAAAGCTATAAATGCTATTACCCTATCTTTGGCTCATCATAAATATTCTTAGTTTATTTCAGAAAAAAAGGTTGTTGTTTTTGAAAGACTGATAACTCTATTTAAAATGCACCCTCTAGTAAGCTGCCCTACTTCATGAACTTGCCCTAAAGCACCACTAGCATCTTCTGATATTTTTGTTTCTCTGGTATCATCACGTGATGTCAGGGCTCAAGGGCTTCTGACTCTGAACCATTAAATTGAAGATTGGATCTATTTGATTTATTTATTTCAAGGACCAAAAACAACCACAAATGAAGGGGAGAGAAGTCAGGCTCTTTTTATACCATTTGATCTGATTCTTCCAGATCATTCTCAGAGGTTCTTGGGTCTTCATCTGGGGGCTCATTCTGTGAGTCTGAGACATCAGCTGATTGTATGGCATCATATTCCTTTGAGAATCTTTGAACTTCACGCTTTGCTTCTGTTTATTGTCCAAAAATAGTCCAAATCAAAGCTCCTGCTTTGTGGCTTCAATTTGAGCGTAAAAACGTCCAAACCGGATCAGTATCAGCTGAGATACACTAGTATTTGTCCGCACAGTGTTGAACGTTGTCTTTGTAGGCCCGATACCTAATTGCATTTCCTTTTTGGGACGTATCAATGAGTTCTCCTGGGCTAAATATTCAAATCAAATTAACTTCTGAACCAGTTCACCTAGAGAGACCATCAAGGGCTCGTTTTGACAGCAAGGATCTGCTCTATCAGCCCAGGTAGTTAAAACGCAATTTTTATAAATAATAATGTCATGGCGGTTCATGACACGTGATTTCAAATGATAAGTTATCTCAGAATATTCTGAGAAACTTTCAAATGTTAAAGGTGAAGTATACAACTTCCCATCTTTCATCAAATATGAAATATTAATGCACAGATTTTTAACTTCAAGCTCTTTCCTTATAGGCCTAACTTTTCTCTCATAAATATAAAAGAATGACTTTTGAGAAATATTTGAGCCTGATAGCGCTGATTTATATAATTCTTTTCTTTTTTCTTCTTGCTCAAAAATATTTTTAATATCATTTATATTCTTAATATAAAGCTTATTTTCTTTCTCTTTTAAAGTTTTTGATATTACACCAAAGTGACCATCAACAAATCTTTTCCATGACATTCTACAAAACAATTATATTTTATAAACCCCTTAATATATTTAGGTCCCTCTTTAAATAAGTAATATAAAAATTCATATGATCTAAAATGATTTCCATTATCAGTCCATACTTTTATATTTTTTATTTTTTTAAATCTATCTAATTTAAGAATTTTTATAAAACACTCACCTGAAAATAAATAATCATGTGATAATATTTGAGACAAAAAATCATGATATCCATATTTAATTTTATTGTTTTCTTTAAAAACTAATGCAAACCCTAATAATGAGATTGGTTTTTTTGAATAAAAACAATTATTGGTCTCAATTGGACCACCTCCAACCTTTAAGTTTTCTTTATAATCTATAACTACAACTCAAGACTCATCATCTAATTCATTAATATCTTTTTTATATTCACAATTTTGATGAACATAAAAGTCTTGGTGCTGATTAATAGTCTTTAAGTCATTGTCTATAGATTCTGGTAATGATAAGGTTTTACTTTCATATTCTTCCTTCTTTTTTTCTAGTGATTTTTTTAAACTACAAATATTGCACATATCAGTTTGTTTTTTACTTTTTATTATATTTTTAGGGATTAATTTATGGTAAGTAGAAATTTAAACTGAAATTTCATTTTTTATTTTCATATTTTCATATATTTCTTTTTTTGTTTTAAGTAGAGAGTATTTAATTTCAGTTGAGTAATTACTCGTCTCTTTTTCTATATCTTTATAAATTTTTTCAGGCACTTTTTTTGTAAACTGGCTTGTTTCAAAAGAATTTTCCAGCAATTTTTTAATTATTTTTTAGTTATTTTTTTAATGAATAGTTATTATTTTTTTGGCTTTTTTTGTTTAAACTTACATTTTTAGTTTTATTTTTATTTTTATTTATTTTTCTGGAGTATTCAAACTCACTTTTGGTTATATTAAACCCCATATCATTAAGCTTTTTTAAAGAGTAACTGGAAGTAACCAGAGATCGCAAGGCTGGGAGATGCTTTTGGGGAGAAGATTTAATGAGATCCTTTAAGTTTTCAATGAACTCATTGCTTTTTTGATTTTGAATATTTGACAGGAACTGAACTTTCCCAAATTCAGTTTGAGTAAGGAAGTGCTTGATGAAATTATCAAGATCATCACCAGCAATAAAGAGGAATGCCTTTTTTAACATTGCAATTCTCTCTCTTTTTGTTGAAGCTCCCAAGGAAAAAGGGTAGCATGGCAGAAGTAAATTTAACTGAGGACATGGTAGTATTTTGAATCTGTAATTAGGTCAGATCTCTGAAATATGCCTTAATGATGGAGTAGTTATGATCAGAATGTGGCCTTTGAATGGGGTCTTCTGGATTAGAAGCTTTGGGGTGCTTTAGCTCTTATATACCAAGCTAAATGACACCATTCTGAAAGAAATGGTGTGATAGCTTTTACTATAGTTTGAACTTGAATTTATGTTTGCAGAATTAATTAAATATCCTGTTTTTATGCACAAGTGATATATGTGAAGCAGCTAAGCATTATTATTACATCATATCCTCTTTGTAATCAATGCAAATCAATTAAAATGATGTATTCAGTTAATTGTAACTCTTCCACATATTTTAAAATGATAAAATATTAAAGAATTCCATTTAAATAATGCTTAATTTGAGGTTCAAAGCTCACTTGAACCTTAAAATTAATCTAAACAGTGATAAAAACACCCTAACTTTGAACTATCATAAAATCCTAAAGAATTGAGCTTTTTAAATAAAATAAAATAAAATAAAATGCAAAAATAAAGCTCTCAATCTTATCTTTAATTTCTTTGAGTAAAAAAATCTGCTGTATATTGAAAAAAAGAGTATTTATTAGCTTTGAAGTGATCTACTTTATATCATTAGATATAATCATATAATAAAATCTTGATTATACTCTTTTGAATTACTTTTGCTTTAATATTGAGTGTATAGATAATGATATTTTTACTCCAATAAAAAGATAGGATTCTTAGCTTCATTTTGATAGTTTACAGTGTGAAAAAATGTTAATTTTTCATTGAGTTATTAATGTTTTAAATATAAAATGTGTAATTAGTTACTTTTTCAAAATCAAACTGTGTTATGCTGCGTCTTGAGCAGCATGTGTATTAGAAAATGGCCTAATCCCTAAAATAATGACCCAGTTGTTTGGCTTTTTGATGGTCTATCTTGGCTTGGCTGGTCATTGATTCTGGCAGGTTTGGCTTCTGGGGTTTTGGAGGGGTTTTCCCAATTTGATCACCATTTTTGGACTGTCTTGACAGGCTTTCCTGAGCCCAAAGAACTTGATTAAAAAAGGTGTCCCCAATTAGGGACCCCAAATTACTTAATAGAGGGTGGTCTTGATCTGGGTTTACTGGGCAGCTAAAAATAGCCTGCCCAGGCCCAGCCAAACCCACCAAGGCTTGGGCATAGCTTTTGGGGCCCAAAGCGGGGGCCTCAGCTACCACCAGGGCAGGAATGGTCCCTGCACCTGGATTCGCTTTGAAAAGCAAAAATCCAGGTGTGGGAAAATCTCCCCCGCCTGCTAGCCCCACCTGGTGGCTAGAAGCAGGTTCAATTCCCACCTGGGGCTTCAAAGTTGTTACTTCTGTAACATTTGTCCTCAGTTTACATTATTTGTTGTATGTCTGGACATTTTTGCCACTTAACACACATTTTTTGTTGAATTTACTCCTATTTTTATCAAAAAAAGTTGAAGTTTGTTATGTGATTGAACCAATTTGTTCTGAACTGGACCATTTTTGTTTATCTTAACAGGTTAGAAAACTATTGTAACTGTGAAAACTAATGTTCTAAAAAGCTGAATTTTGTTCTGAACAAAACTGATTTTGTTTTAGGCTAGCTCATTTTTGTTTATCTTACCAGGTTATAAAAAATACTGTACAGCATAAGAATTCACTATCTCTCCATATAAAGATTATCCTATCACAAGTCACTTTCCCCCTCTTAGGCTATTGTCTTTCCCTAACTTCCCAGCACTGAACTATAAATAGTTCAGTTACAACAATTAAGCATTTTATTATTTCAGTTTTCAAATATTCCAAAAAAATTATCCTGAAAATCATAAAAAGATCTTTATATAGAAGCTCTAGTTTAGCGATTATTTACATCTCTTTTTTTGAAACCCCATATTTTTAAAAAGGCAATCTAAAGTTGTTTTAACGATTATCCTAGTAAAGCAACATATTTCTTATTTTAGCATATTCTTAGAATTTTTGTAACAATTCGACTTATTTTAAAATATGAATCAAAGCTAACTAAATTTATTATCAAGTTTGTTCAAACTTCAGGCTGGTTCAGGCCAGTTATTTTGCATTTTTAGTCGAGTTTCAACTAACATGATCTTAAATCCAGAAAGACCAAAATTAATTATATGCTTTTAGAACACACAAACCCGATTCCGGAATGGTTTACATCCATCTTCTGAAGTGATTTTGAATGGGAATCAAGAGCCCTTAGCACCAAAAAGATCGGATCATTGATGTGGGTTTGTAACTGTTGGGGAGGCTTTACAATCTTCCTTTTTCTTTGCACTTGACAAAATACCGTCAGGCTTCTACCACTAAAATGAAGTTTAGCTCAGGTAAACAATATTACTTTAAAACTTTATTCAGTATATGATCTAAACGCAAAACAGATGTCACTTCTTCCCGCCGTAAGTGCCGCAAGGCTCATTTTCAGGCTCCCTCATCAATCCGTCATAAGATTATGAGCTGCAATCTCCACAAGGATATTCGCGAAAAGTATAATGTAAAAACTTTTTCAGTTCTTAAATTAAAATCTTCAGGTGCGTACCGCTCCCGTTCGTAAAGATGATGAAGTCCGTGTTATGCGTGGAAAGCATAAGGGACACGAAGGAAAGGTCATTCAATGTTACCGCAAAAAATACGTGATTTACATTGATAGACTTACTCACGATAAAGTCAATGGTAAAGCTAATAAAGTAAAACTCGTTGACAAATTTTCTAGGCGCTACCGTCAACATTGGTATTGCTCCCTCCAACTGCCAAATCATCAAACTCAAGTTAGATAAAGATCGCCTTCAGATGCTCAGCCGTCGCGACCGGTCTAAGGAAGTTAAAATGGCTTAAAAATAAAATGTCTTTTCAACAAGTCTAATTTTTAGATCTGTAATAGTAGCTATCTTAAATCAACTAAATCAATTAGTGGAATTCTGTTTTCCTTGTTCATCCTGTTATTGTATCTCTTTTACTAGCAAAAATTTAGACTTTTAAAGATCATGTTAAGTAAAAGTCAATCCTTTCATGTTGACATCAGTATTTCAAAAGCTTTTATTTAGATTTATTATTTGGTAGCCTTGCACTTTAGAAAAATTGTATATCACAAAAATAAAAAAGAGAGTGCTAAGTTGATAAAATTTGTTTTTTTTAGAAGATATTAATATAATAAATACTTGTAATATTAAAATTTTTGTTTTACACCTAAGTATAGTTTTGAGTAATTTCAAATGCTATGTAAAATTATATTATTTCACCTGTTAGACCCCTAAATTTTTAATTTATATAATATTATATATTAAATAATTAAATTATAATTTATTATGAGACAGAAGATAGCTTTTGGTAGATATAACAAAATAGATATGAATTAGCAGGATTGACTTATGTCAAATTAACTAGTATCTAAGCTTAATCAATTTGACTTGTTCCACCTTTCACCTAAGATTAAAATTGACTATCAATCTGAGCCTATCACAAGAATAAATTAAATAGTAAAAATATCAAGTAATGAGATTCTCAATAAAATGTAAAGATAAGTACCTCTAATATAGCTTATGATCAGTCATTTGCATTTTTCTTTGAAAATAAAACACCCAAAAATTATAAGCATTCTTCTTTATTAAAACTGTTGTCATGATGAAGTGTGTAGAAAGCTTATCATAATCAATTATATGAGGAATGTAGACCCAAATTAGGACTGCATTAAAAATCAAGATAAGATAATGAGTTAATATACAAAAAATATATTTTTAAAGTATAAAGTAAGGGAAAGTGTATATAAAAAAATGCTTAAGTGCAAGAAAAAATCAAGAGCTAATTTTGAGAAATTGAGTTGGCAGAGTATGAAGGGTTACATTATAAGTGTCAGTGTCAAGATTGACAATTTTCTTCCCCTTGAAACCCAGGCCCAAGGGCAGGATTTGAACCCTGACCCTGAGCCCCTACAGGCCGCCTACCCGTGTTTTCCTGGGGTCAAGCCCCCGCAAGCTGAAGCCAAGAATAATTGTCTAAAAAGATGAAGCTAGCCAAACCAAAGGAATTATTGCACCAAATGGAGGACTAATTAAGGTGCCTAATGAAGGCAACAGAATTCCTATCATCCATTTCATGGGATTGAAGACCGCCTTGGTAGCCAATCAGAATGTGTCACCTGAGGAAAGCACGGGCCCAGGGCCCGACCTCATGTTTGCGACCCAAGAACAAGATAATCAAGTCACCAATTTGAGATTTCTGACCAATAAAAGAACTTCCAGCCCAAGTGCCATTTCACCGCCTTTGAACCCAAACACCCAGATCCCCCAAACCTAGATTTTCTGATGTCCTGATGAATCTTCCATGAAAAATATTAAGTTTGAAGATGGGGTGCTATATAAACCAAAGAACCCCGCGCTCCAAACTTATTGCCATTTTTGAATAAAGGTTATGTTATTTTGGCTTACACAGCTACTGCCTTATTTTGCCTTTGTCATCTGTCAATTCAGTACAAGATCACCCAGCCCTCCTGCCCTTTTGCCTGCAGATTTCTGTCCTCTAGGTGTTCTCTTTGGTCCCTTCCACTTCATGGAGTACCCTTTAAAACCTGAGTATTGTTGCAACTGAACCAATGAGAGTTCAGTGTTTGAATTGGGGAAGACAACAGTCCAATAGAAAGGACAGAAATGAATATAATAATGTATTGTTTATTGTAGAATATTGTGATTAATATATCATATGGGAAAAGCCACAAGGCCACAAGAGGGTGGCATAGTGAGAAGTTCCATGTAAGGTTCAAAGCCAAGGAATAACTTGTGCAGAGATCAGCAGGTCAAATTGGTAGCACTCCTAATTAGGATGAAGTGCCTGCCATTTGATATTGCCATCAGATTGGTTCATGTTGTTAGATACGTTAGCAGACAAGTCTGAAAACTCAGTTGCAACACCCCCTTGCCCCCTGCTTGTCGTCAGACACCAGGATCAGAGTCTGCAAAAGATCTGGAAAGGTCTGCACAAACAATCTTTGTGTGAGGATGGCGCAGCAGGGGCACAAGTAATCGTGATGGAGCTTCTTGGTGTTCCCTTGGGTATCTTTGAGTTGGTAGATATGATTGTCATAGACTGCGGCTACCTTGAAGGGCCCTAGGTGATTGGGTTCTAACTTGGCAGAATTGGGGTTGAGGGTGTAGACGGGATCACCTACGGCATACCTTGCCTCAAGGTGCTTTGTCTCTCCTACAATTTGTTTGTGTTTGATTTCTTGGGCTTTGGCACGCCATTGGTTCAGGGATGGAATTGTTAACAGAAGGGGTTTTCTGGGAACTGTGGACTGTAACTTTCCCTGTTTGACTTCCATCAGACTGTCTGGTGTCCCAAAGGCCAAGGCGCTGGGGCTAAACCCGGTGCCTCTGTTAATTCTTGCTTGTAAAATAAGTAGAGCGGTGAGCAAGTGTTCAGTCCACACGGTATTGGGTGCTCCTGTGAGAGCTTGGCAATCAGTTGAACCAATGAGCCATTTAATTGCTCTACGCGTCAATTGGCTTGTGAATTATAAGAGGTTGTGACTATCTGTTGGAGTGCATTCTTGGTGCAGTACACCTTCATGACATGCCCAACAAGTTTGGGGCCACCATCTGTGATGAGGCATTTGAGCCGTCCAAAGCAGGTGTCATGAAGTGATTGGTTGTAAACTAGCCGTCACTATAATCACACATTTGATCCATTAAGCTCAGTGAGCAATGGAACAATGGTATTATTGCCCTGGATGATAAAAAGGTTGAATGATCAACTAAGTTGTGTCCTAAGTTCATATTAACTAATGATCAGCCAATTGTTAGCTTAATAGTGGGCAAAGGATAGAGGAAAACAAGGCTGTAACCAGAGGATCCTGGCGTTGTGTGTCTCTTGTCAATCTCTTCTGACTATATAACTCCCTTCTTGATTTATTAAATAAAGATTGAATTTACATACTTTAACT
This sequence comes from Entomophthora muscae, assembly GCA_014839935.2. Classification (NCBI taxonomy): domain Eukaryota; kingdom Fungi; phylum Entomophthoromycota; class Entomophthoromycetes; order Entomophthorales; family Entomophthoraceae; genus Entomophthora; species Entomophthora muscae. The sequence goes on along the minus strand of QTSX02006436.1, from coordinate 345,651 downwards.
TTATTATACACATTAGGCTAGATACTCATCTTGACCTAATCTTTATTAATAGAAGAATCATATTTTGAGTTAAGTGAAAGCAACTACCAGCTCTAAGCAGAAATACGACATTGGTGCTCACTCATAGCATGCATCAGTCTGATGATAACTGTTGCCCTGCTGGGGACTTGTCTTTTGTGCGGGGAGGTGATGGAGATAATCTTCTCCACGCTTTCCTTTGCCACCTTCAGGACCACCCTGATGGGTTATTCTTGGAGATCAATTGTCTTGCTGGAACAAGGGATGGTCTGCCTAACAAAATCATGGCTTTTGATCAGTTCATGACTGATGTGCAGCATCCCCAGCTAATAGAGGACCAGTCCTCCCTACACCTCAATGTCCCAGTGCCTCTAGAGGTAGATGGAAACGCAGAGCCAAGCCAGCAACAGCTAGAGCAAGCTATTAGCGGTATGGACCAAGGTGTGTACCAAAATGGGGAAGCCCACAAGAAGCTTGCCGTACTACCCTTGTACAGCACTACAGCCAAAGAGAAATTCCAAAATTTCACAGGGATAACTCCAAACCAGCTTTGAATACAGATGAAAACAATCAAACAAGCTAAGGAGTATATTCACAGCTTCACACACCCTGCCATCTGTCACAATTGGACCCACCCGGGTTATCAACTATCCCTGATCTTGAATCAGGGAAACTTGATAAACAATCAGCAGGCTTTCCTCTGTTGTCTGTACGGCAAAATTACAAGCTCTATGGCCAACATCAGCCACCAATTGAATCACTTGGCAATTCACCAAAACTTCACGGCAAACAGGCCAACACAGCTTGAGGAACGCCTGACAAACTATGTGTCCACAATGGTTGGGACTGTGCTGGAGCACAAAGGGTTGGATAATAATTGGCTAGGCACAGTAACTCACCACGTAAAGGGTGCAGAAGCCACCTTTTGCTACCTATGTAGTGAGGTAGAGTCGCTTGGCCGCTCTGTAAGACTGATAGAAGACAGGGTTGCAGTGAAAGGCAATAAGAAAGTTACCACCATTATCCAACAGGACATGGAGGAGCTATCCAAACATGTCAGAAAGATTGACAAAGGCCTTTGGCAATTCCTCTCTGACTGTAATCAACTCAACATGGAATTTTCCAAATTGGTAAAATTGATCAACCACAACCATGACTGCACGGAAGATAATCATGATAACCTGGCAGCATTAAGCAACAACTATTGGGCTATGCAAGAAAAGAACAATGTGACATTTAAAAAACAGGATTCATGTATGGAGAAGCTCAAAGATGAATTACATGTGGCTAATTGTACAATAAAAGACCTGGTGCAAAAAGTACAATTGCAAGGCAGCAATATTCTGCATCTACAAGGGCAAGTAGAGCAGTTACTTCAAGTTTACTCCAGCCAAACTGTGATGGAAACAGGCCTACAGAGGACCACAGGTAGAAGTCAAAGTGTCCTGTCCACAGTCAGCCAGGCAATTTCAGAAGACCACCGCTCCTTCCATAGTTATGAGAGCAATGAAGACAACATAGGCTGTACAATGAGGAAAGTCTATGTAGCGGAACCAGTCCTGGATAGCAGCAAGACACCTCTTCCTGGCGCTGCTGCCTCTACTTCCAGGACTAGCAACAACGCCAGAGATGCAAATTCAGAAGCACAGTTTTATGCTTCAAACCAGAGAAATACCTCACCCCCGCCCAGAAGAAGTTATAATTTTAGCACTTCTGCTGTGATCCCAAATTTCAAACCAACAAACTTATCAAAATTTGATAAAAAGGCCAATGTCCACATGTTCCTCTGGCTATACAATAACTTTATGTATGGGGCAGACAAGGCCATGAAGAATGCAGCTATCTTTAATTGTTTGGATTTGGAGACCCAGACAATAATAATGCCAAGACTTCTGGAACAAGGCTGAACTTGTGAGAATGTATCCAGAGCCCTTATTGCGGAGTTTGGCAGCAAAGAAGCCTTATTTTGCTGCAAAAAAGAGTTCACAGAAGGAAAGATAAAGAAGGGGGAAAGCCTAATGGATTTCTCAGAACACTTTTACTTGAAAGCACAGACACTAGTCTCCATGGGAGCCGCCACTTTTGTTGATATAAAAGGAGCACTTCTTAACTATGTATATCCCAATAGAGAGCTTTTGATTGCTCTCAAATCTGGAATATATAGTGCAAGAACAGTCCCTGAGCTCATGCGCCATTTGGGATCTTTTAAGGAACAGTTTGAAGTCCCCTTTCCCAACTATAAGAAAGCCACTTTGTCCTCTTCTACAGATTCTAAAGGTAAGACTTGGGATAAGGACTCTCCTAGAAAACCTACAATAGTAGCTATGCCCCCAGTCAACAACACAACAAACAACTGCACCTGCTACAAGTGTGGGCAATTAGGACATCTTTCCTGGGACTGCAAGCAACCCAAGTCTAATGTGCGCCACTTGAATCAGGAAGACAGTGTGGAAGATGAGCGTGACAATGAGGATGAAGAAGATGACAGAGAAGAAGACAGTGAGGAGTCAAAAAACTGCTAAGCAGTCAGGTTGAGGAGAAAACCCTGACTGCTAGTAGTTTCAGACCCTCTCCACCAATTGGCCCAGATCCCGCCAATCCTGACCACAACATTGGCCTGTTGGACCAAGAAGCCTGCCCTGAGAGATACTTTCCTGATAAAGAAGAAATAAATGAAGACTTTCTACATAGAATTTTGGCTGTCAACGCAGTTACAAGGAAGCAAGTAATCCGTACAGAGGGTATACCTTCCAAGGAAGCCGTTGACACCATCTCTATACCCTACGCTGAACAACTTTGCATGCCATACACTGAGGTCACCCACAAGAGTGATAGTGTCAAAAAGTTGTCTCAACTATTGAGGTTGGTACAAGTCTCCACAAATTTGGATACCTTGAAATCCCTGAAGCCCAACTTAACAACTGCACTGGAGTTGTTTCTTGCTCAGTTTAAAGGATTGGATGTTCACAAGGTTACTAAAATTACCTCCCCTCATTATGGAGAACAACACAATTGCACCTACATTGAACTGGTGGTTCATAAACTTTGAGTACAGGCAATTCTGGACTCTGGAGCTCCAGGAAACATCATGTCAACCAGGCTAGTCAAAAAACTGAAACTTGCGCCTGATCTAGACTACAATGAGAAATTTGGTACTGTGGGACCTAACAAAACAAAGGCTTTGGGAGCCTATTCATCCTTACCACTTTGTTTTGGTAAATTGGTGGTAACAGCCCCGGCAATAGTGTTGCACAACAAGAGCTATGATATCTTAATTGGTACCAGCTTCATGGCAACCTACAGAACTATCATCAATCATCAGGATAGCACCTTCAGCATTCTGGGTCACTCAGTACTAATGTTCTATCATGGTGACGGACCAAGAGACCTCCCTACAAAGAAAATCCATTATATCAATATGGAATATACTGATGAAGATATGCCAGTAGCATACACTTTGCATCAATGCAAAATAAAGGTTCTACCTCTGGCCACTAAGGAGTACAAAGGTATCTCCTTATATTCCTCTAGTGAATTCTCCATTCCAATTGGGTCTCAGGTGATTCATAATACAGGTCTAAGTCTCAGTTTTCCTAAAGGTATGCATGGTGAAGTATTTGGGCTCCACAATGGTTTGCAACTGGAACCCTGGATTCTACCCAGTATTGAAATGCCATCATCAGAAGAGATTCTAGTACTCTTAGGAAACCTTTCTGATAAATTGCTGAAGGTGAAGAAACACCAACTTCTAGGCTACATGAAGCTGGAAGAGAACTCTGGTCTTATGGATGCCACCCCATTTGGTGAGTTCAGTGAATTTGCACTACCTTGCAACCAGCCAAGCGTTCTGTTGCTCATTCCACGCAAGTATTTAAATAGAATTACTGAGGATTAGAAGAACCAAGCTATGCAACTCTTTGAGAAGTACAAGGACGTCTTTGCAGAGAACAACAATGACCTAGGAAAAGCTCTGGGGGTTGAACACGTGTTGGATACTCAAGGTACTGCTCCTATACACTCTAGACCAATAAGGCACAGTCTGGCCAACCAAGCCATTTTCAATGAAGAACTACAGAAGTTACTTGCATCTGGCCTTTTGGTATCCAGCAAAAGTCCTTGGTCTTCTCCATTGCTAATTGTAAAGAAAAAGGATGGGTCAAACCGCGTAGTAATGGACTACCGCAAATTGAACTCCGTTACAAAAAAGGACTCTTATCCATTGCCTTGCATAGATGACACATTGGACAAGCTGGGTGGTGCAAAATACTTCAGTGCAATGGATCTGATCAGCGGATATTGGCAGATTGACCTTCCAAAGGCAGACCAGGAAAAGTGTGCCATTATTATGGAGCAAGGCCTTTTTCAACCTACCAGGATGCCACAAGGACTCACAAATGCTCCTGAAACTTTCCAAAGGGCCATGGACTCTGTGATGGGAGACCTCAAGTTGACTTGTGTTCTGGTTTACCTTGACAATATTGACATCTTTTCTTGAACTTTTGATCAGCATCTGGACCACTTGGAGGCAGTATTTCAGCTTCTGATTGCTGACAACCTCAAGTTAAAACCAAGAAAGTGTAACTTCTTTAAGGAGCATCTGGAATTTCTTGGTTATATTATCAGTAAGGATGGCTTGCGGCCTGTTCCTGCCAAGGTCAAAGCTATCACATACATGCAAACGCCTTCCAATAAGAGAGATGTTCAGGTGTTTTTAGTGATGATCGGCTATTATAGACACTTTATACTGAACTTTGCCAGCCTAGGAGGACCATTGTTTCACTTGTTGAGAAATGATGTTGAATTCTCATGGACAGATGAATGCCAGAAAGCCTTTGAGGACTTGAAGGCCATCCTAGTGACAGAGCCAGTACTCTCATATCCTAACTTTGAGTGTCCTTTTGTCGTACACACATACGCCAGTTTGACAGCAATTGGCGCTGTTCTTTCTCATCTGGACAATGATGACCAAGACCATCCTGTAGGGTATTGTTCCCTCACACTTAATAGTCACAAAAGGAATTACACAGTCACCAAGAGGGAATGTTTAGAAGTCATTTGTGCCTGTCAACAATTTAGAGTGTACCTCCACATAGTACACTTTATGATGATAACAGATCATGCCTCACTTAAATGATTGAAAACCCTGAAGGATCCAGAAGGACGTATGGCACAATGGGCTATTAAGCTACAAGCCTATGATTACGAGATAATCCATCATGTGGGAGTCATGCACCAGAATGCAGACTGTCTTTCCCGTCTTCCTACCATAGCTTTGGTCTCCTCAGCAGTAGACAAACTTTATGGCAAACTGATGTTGAAACCTTCTATGTGGGGGAGGAGCCGCTCAAGATTCAGAAAATTCTGAGGTCTCTTGCGGTGGACACCTGTGTCAAGAATAATCAGCTTTTTAAGTTATATAAAGGGAGGTGGCTACCATACATTTGTCCATCTTTATGTACAGGTGCAGTAGTATCAGCTCATTGTACTGTGAGACATGGTGGTATTCATAAGACCCTTAATATTCTATAACAGCATTATTACTGGAAAGGTATGCACTCAGACGTAGCAGAAACCCTGGCCGCTTGTCATGACTGTACAATCAAGCGACCAAAGATCTCGCGCTATCAGCACCGGCTAATTTGACCTGGCTTTGCATTTCATACTGTTGCTATAGATGTAGTAGGTCCCCTTCCACTTACCGCTAGAAAGAACAAGTTCATTATTGTAGCAGTGGACCAGCTTACAAAATGGGTAGAAACAAAAGCAATTCCTAACCAGTTGGCGCTTACCACAGCCAAATTCATTTCAGAGAACATACTCTACAAACATGGCTCCCCCCAGACATTGCTAACAGATAATGTGACCAACTTCACGGGATACATGATACCCAGACTGAACAAACTTATGGGTATCTGTGGTACCCTGTCAACACCATACCATCCCCAAACAAATGGAATGGTAGAAAGGACAAATGAAAGCCTGGTACAGATCTTAAGGAATCTTAGCCACCAGCATGAAATGGAATGGGATACATATCTTCCGGCAGCTACCTTTGCGTACAACATAGGGTTACATAGAGTTACTGGAAAAAGTCCTTTCCAGCTCCTTTATGGTTGACAGCCAAGCCTTCTGCCACACCTCTACAGTTTAGTTAAAACTAATGATCTCCTTATTCCCAATGCTTATTTGAAGAGACTAGCACAGACTATAATCAAGTTAAAGTCTGAGGCGTACTCTACCAACTTAGCAACAAAGGAGAAAGATATGGATTGTGCGGTAAAAACCCAACCTGCCCTTCCTGCATACAAAATAGGAATCTTGGTATACTTCTACAGCAATTGAGGCTACAGTTGCATAAGAAAACTTGCCTCATTATGGCAAGGTCCAGTCAAGGTAGTCCAGAAAGTGGGAGTAGACAGTTATACCCTTAAGGATCTGGAAACTGACCAACTGATCACTCAAGTCCATGCACAGTATATGCGCAAGGCTCCAAGTGATTGAGCATAAACCCCTTTATGAATAACAGTTTGGAAAAAGAAAAACCTAATGAAAATAGTCCATGTGTTGTTATCCTTTTTGCATCAAGAAGCAATAAAGCTTATAGTAAGAAGAATTGTTAGGGTTAAGCAACAGGTTCTTTATTGAGATACTGTTGTCTCTAATCCCAGACGCAACTGAATGAGGACTTTTGAAATGGCCGCGTAGATTATCCAGACACTAGGTAGCCAACAGAATGCAAATGGAAGAAAAGGAGAATTGTCAACGGTGTTAGGAAACCAGTCATAGGCAGAGGCATTGGGCGGCTTGGGGTGAGGTGCAGTTGAGCTGGCAGGTAGGGCCCACCATAGAATGGGTGCTAACTTGATAATATAAGATAAAGATTGCCTGAGCAAGGACCAGGGTCTGGAGTTGGGGACCACGGAATCCACCAATTCTGTCAAAGTAATATAGAGTACTCCAAACAGTTGGGTAGATGTGGTCTTGGCAGCGGTGGTGGGTTCCAAGGGGCGGTCTGGTTTTGGGGTTAAGGGCAGAGTCATGGGAACAAAGTACGCTGGCAGGTAGTTGTACTTGTCCTTGAATAATAAGGGCGGTATCTTGACTCTCTTCCCTTTACGTCTGATGTATTTGGTACTTCTAGTTCTTGCCAAAGGGTTGACAATGAGGATGGTCTCCAAGTTGTACTCCAAATAGGCCGGGTTGGGGGGGTACTTGGTAAAGTGCACAGGTCAAAGGGAGCTCCTGGGGGGCGGTATGATGCCTGGGGCAACTTGGCAGGTTGGGCTTGGAAAGGGGCGGCGGCCTGGTAGTCTACTTGACCCAAATTAAGATGGAAGATCACTAAGACTAGATAGGGTAAGATTTGTTCAAACCAAAGGTTCATAAAACTTTATTATTGAAAATGACAATGGGGTCTTTGCCGTAGCGCCAGGGTTTTTATACCCTGGGACTTTGCTTCTTCAATTTTTGCAGGGTTCAGGTTTGCAGACAAGGCACTGGTGGGATGTGGGTCTTGGCTTGGGGTCTCAAGGGCGGCAGATCCAGGTTGTGCCTGTTCTGGCAAATTGGAAAGGCGATGCTTTGTCTCGCCGCTACTGTTCACTATGTCACCTGAGTAGTCCAATTGTACTACCCCTTCAGGATGGGAGACTGGCAGTCGCTGGTGGTCATTGGCAAGGTTAAAAATAGGTTTTGTCTTAACTTCCTTAAGGCAAGCTTCAACCTCTGCATAGGTTCAGGTCTTTGGTGGCTCAAGGTTGGCATCAATCTGATGAACATTTGGGGAATTGTCTCTGGGAGGCTGGCAGGTCTTGGAGTAACTCATTAACTTGGGTTTGCAATTTAACAAGTGGGCGGTCTCCTGTCCACTTTGTGTGACTTGAGTAGTCTTTGGAGGGTCCTCTGTAGTAGGCTGGCGGAACGCAGAGTAATTTACTGGTTTGAGTCTGTGATTTAACAGATTGGCGGGTTCTGGACTGGTCTGGAGGGTTTGATCTGCCTTCTGGGGACTGGGGTTCAACTATTGGGTTTTCAATACAAGTATTGAAATGTCATTCATGACATCATCCCCTTCCTTCCCAGGGGTCCCTTCCTTCCTGGCCTTCTTCTCAAGGTATTGTTGGATTGCTAGTTGGGCGTTGGGTAGGTTGCTTAATGGTTCCCAGGTGCTTTCCTTGGGTGGATACCCTTCCACTTGACGTAGTGCTGGAGGGTCTTATAGTAGGTACGGTCTCCATGAACATATTCAACTTTGTATTCTTCAGAGCGTCCTACTTGGATGGGAGGGGGATCAGTCTTGAGTTTCTGGTGGGGGAGGGAGTTTCCCTCTTTCTTGAATATAAGCGCGCGGTGGAAGACATTATGTATTTTCCATGAGGGGGGTAATTCTAGCTCAAATGCTACCTTGCCTACTAGTTTGGTGATCTTGTAGGGGCCACTTCTTCTGTGGGCTAACTTTTGACAGGGAACAGTCAGAGGCACATTTTGAGAGTCCAGATAGACTTTGTCCCCTACCTTCAACGTTTTCCCAGGAATCCTCTTTTTGTCAGCAAAAGCCTTATAAGTCTGGACAGCGCAGGTCAGGTTCTTAAGACAGGTTTGTTGGGTGTCATGTATCTGTTCAATCCAGGTTTGTCCTGACGGGTTTATTTCCTTACTACCAATACTGGGATCCAAAGATGGATCAAACCCATAGTTGGCCTTGAAGGGGGACATTCCTGTGGAGGCGTGGTCTTTGCTGTTGTAGGCATACTGTGCCATGGGTAGCATCTTGGCCCAGTTATCTTGGTTGGCGTTGGCGTAGCATCATAGGTATTGTTCAAGTATTTGGTTTACTCGTTCAGTCTGGCCGTTGGTCTGTGGGTGGTAGGAGGTTGATACACAGCACTTTACCCCCAAGTCCTTCATCACCTGAGTCCAGTATTTGGAGGTGAATTGTGGTCCTCTATCAGTGATGATTTCCGCCAGAGTGCCGTGTTGAGTTAGGATGCAGTTGTGGAAATGTCTAGCTGTCTCCGCGGCGGTGCAGTGGGTGGTGGTAGGGACAAAATAGGACATCTTAGTAAATCTATCTACCATGACCAGGATGGCGTTAAACGCGTTAGAGGGGGGCAGCTCTACAATATAGTCCATTGACACGGACTGCAAGGGCCCTGCGGGTATGTCTAGTGGTCTTAGCAGGCCTTCAGGTTTGGATCTACGGGTTTTGGTTCTTCCACATATCTCACAGCCTTTGATGTAGGCGGCCACATCTTTGTCCAGTTGGGGCCAAGCGTAATTCTTCTTGATTCCTTGGAGTGTCTTGAGTCTGCCAGGGTGGCAGGCCATCTCTGAGTTGTGGTAGTCAATGAGTACTTTGGTCCTTGTCTTGCCTTCTGGTACATAGATCCAGTTGTGTAGTAGCAGGGTAGATCCTTTCAGCGAGAATCCTTTCATGTGGTGGCGGCTCTCTGGGTCTGAGGTCAAGTCAGCAACAAGGTCCGCAGAGTATTTGTCTTGTTTCTGCGCCTCAATTACGTCAGGTTTGCGGGCCATGATCTTCATGTACATAAGTTGGATGCCTAGGATGGCCAGGTCAAGGAGTGCATGTGTGTTGTGGTCCTTGGTTTCTGTAGAGGAAGGCATCAGGTCAGCTCTTCTACTCAGGGCGTCAGGTACCACGTTCACCTTCCCAGGCTTGTAGTCAATGGTCAAGGTATAGTCAGCTAGTTCAAAGGCCCATCTGGCCTGTCTCTGGTTTAGCTGTCTGGGTTTAAAGAAGTAAACCAAGTTCTTGTGGTTGGTTAAGACCTTTACTGGAAATTTGGCACCACATAGGTACCGGTGCCAGTGTTTCAGGGTCTTCATTATTGCAAGCATCTCCTTGTTGTAGATTGGGTAGTTTCCTTCAGCAGGCAGCATATCCTTGGAGTAATATGCTAAAGGATTTAGCTTACCATCCCCTCCTTCCTGAAGAAGAACCCCACCCACCGCAAAGTCAGACACATTGGTTTCCAGTACAAATGGCTTGGATGGGTCGGGCATGGCCAGGAAAGGGGCAGAGGTGAAAGCAAGTTTCAAGGTTTCAAAGGCAGTGGCACATTCCAGAGTCTAAGCAAAGGTAACCTTGTCAGAGCAAAGGCGGGTCAGGGGCAAGGTAATCAGAGAAAATCTTTGGATGAAATCTCTGCAATGATTTGCCAGGCCCAAAAAACTTCTCACATCTTTCCTGCATTTGGGCATCGGCTAAGATGTTACTGCTTCTACTTTGCCCTGTGCCATGGCAAACCCGCCGGTCTTCACTATGTATCCCAGGAACTCAACTTCAGACTGGAAGAATTCACACTTCTTAAGTTTAGCATGTAAGTTTTATTGGGAGAGTTTTTCTAGTATAAGGTCCAGATGGCGCAGGTGTTCCTCGTGGGTCTTGCTGTAGATGAGAATGTTGTTGAGATAGGCCATACAGAACTGGTCAAGGTATTCACCCAATACAGTGTTTATCATGTGCTAGAAGGTGCTGGGGGAGTTGCATAGTCCAAACAGCATCACCAGGTATTCATAGAGTCCATACCTGGTCTTGAACGCCGTTTTGTATTTGTTGCCCTCTTTGATTTGGATTTGGTTGAACACGTCTCTTAGGTCAATTTTTGAGTACACCTGGGCTCCAGTTAGTACATTGAAAAGGTTGTTGGCGTTGGGGATGGGGTAACAGTTCTTCACAGTAATATCATTCAGCTTCTGGTAGTTCACACAGGGACACATTCCACTGTCCTTCTTCCCTACAAACAGCATTGATGACAAGCAGGGGGCATTTGATACTTGGATGAAACCCTTTTTTGTCATATCCTCCAAGTAAGCTTTCAAGGCCGCTTGTTCTCAGTGGTTGCAACTATAGATGGGGCCATGGTGGGGTTGGGTACCTGGTAGTAGGTCTATAGCGTGGTTGAAGATTGAGTGGCTGGGTAGTTTTGTGGCTGCTTCTTTGCTAAATATGTGGTCCCACTTCTGCAGGGGAGTAGGTAGTGTCCCAACACTGGGTTTCATCTTTATGGTTAAGAGTTTGTTGGTTGGGGTTCTGCCGGGACTCATACGGAACGGAACGGTGTTGCAAGATTCAGGTTGTCCTAAGGTGGCGGTCTGCTCACAATAGTTTAGAATCAGACCATGTCTGTTGGACCATGAGTCCCCCAGTACTATGGGATGAGGCAGCCCCGGCAAGAGGATCAAGGGAGTTGGATACACGTTCTGTCCAATTGTCAAGGGAAGTTCCTGTTTGCACTTGTAGCCAGTGTCCAGGGAACTGTTTCCCATGGTTACTTGTAGGCTACGCTCTGAAGCGGTTAGTCCTAGTTCATTTGCCAGGTTGGCGTCAATGAAGCTTTCATCAGCTCCTGTGTCAATAAAGGCCTCTATCTGGCGCTTGATTCCTATACAGTCTATGGTCACTTGGATGAATTTATAAGATTTTTCAGAGGTGTTTATTTGTGCCAAGGATACAGGAGGTGTATTCTTCTTAGGGCATGCTCTGGTTAGGTGCCTGGCCTCATGGCAGTAGAAAAATAACCTATCTCAATAGTGGCATTGTAACTCGTCAGGGGAAATTCCAGGTTGATTGGGCATCATGGCCCTGCCGGCTCAGACCAGGTTCACGTTATGTCCTTCTTGGTTTAGACTCAGACCTTTGCATAGGGGCAGTAATTCCTCTAGGCTCAGTGTAGGCGGGTGGTGCTTCAACAGGTCTTTCATGACTGAATTGACTCCCTTTCTGAAGATAATGGCAGATAATTCATCTTCAAGTTAGGTGTGCATTTTCAGTTTAAGGAACTTGTCAATATAGGCTTGGATAGGGCGGTCCACTTGTCAGATCTCTAACATAGAGTTCAGTGCATAGTATCTGGTGCCTTGGTCATTGCCAGTGCTCATGAGTTTGGCTTCAAATTTTGAATAGTCAAGGCAAAATTCAACATCTTTGGCGGTGGCTTTCACAAACTAATCCATTGCGTCTCCTGATAGCATGGCGGCCACCCCCAAGACTTTCTCAGTGTCACTGGGGTAGGCGTTGGCGTTGGTTTGGAAGTAGAGGCAGAGGACTGGCATGGCTTGGCGGGCTTCTTCTAAGGTGAGTTTGCCCATCTGGGGCATATCCACCTTGGTTGTGGTCTGGTTCACTATCACATTTTGCACTTGTGATGTGGCTGGGTTCTGGGGTTCTGCACCAGGTGCAGGGTCTTTCAATTCTTTGGCGGGTTGGTTCTTCATCCATGGGAGTATCAGGGAGGTAAGTGCCTTATGGGTGTAATAAGTGATTATCACAAAAAAGAACATACAAGTTTCCCAAAGTGTTAATAACATCTTGGGGCCCAGGTTACCATGTTTGTAAAAGATTGTCATAATGTCAGGAAACCAGTCATAGGCAGAGGCATTGGGCAGCTCGGGGTGAGGTGCGGTTGAGCCGGCGGGTAGGGCCCACCATAGAATGAGTGCTAACTTGATAATATAAGATAAAGATTGCCTGAGCAAGGACCAGGGTCCGGAGTTGGGGACCACAGAATCCACCAATCCTTTCAAAGTAATATAAAGTACTCCAAACAGTTGGGTAGATGTGGTCCTGGCGGCAGTGGTGGGTTCCAAGGGGCGGTCTGGTTTTGGGGTTAAGGGCGGAGTCATGGGAACAAAGTACGCTGGTAGGTAGTTGTACTTGTCCTTGAATAATAAGGGCAGTATCTCAACTCTCTTCCCTTCACGCCTGATGTATTTGGTACTTCTAGTCCTTGCCAAAGGGTCAGCAATGAGGATGGTCTCCAAGTTGTACTCCAAATAGGCTGGTTTGGGGGGTACTTGGTAAAGTGTACAGGTCCAAAGGGAGCTCCTGGGAGGCGGTATGATGCCTGGGGCAACTTGGCAGGTTGGTCTTGGAAAGGGGCAGCGGCCTGGTAGTCTACTTGACCCAAATTAAGATGGAAGATCACTAAGACTAGATAGGGTAAGATTTGTTCAAACCAAAGGTTCATAAAACTTTATTATTGAAAATGATGATGGGGTCTTTGCCGTACTGCCAGGGTTTTTATACCCTGGGACTTTGCTTCTTCAATTTTTGCAGGGTTCAGGTTTGCAGACAAGGCACTGGTGGGATGTGGGTCTTGGCTTGGGGTCTCAAGGGCGGCAGATCCAGGTTGTGCCTGTTCTGGCAAATTGGAAAGGCGATGCTTTGTCTTGCCGCCACTGTTCACTATGTCACCTGAGTAGTCCAATTGTACTATCCCTTCAGGACGGGAGACTGGCAGTTGCTGGTGGTCATTGGCAAGGTTAAAAATAGGTTTTGTCTTAACTTCCTTAAGGCAAGCTTCAACCTCTGCATAGGTTCAGGTCTTTGGTGGCTCAAGGTTGGCATCAATCTGATGAACATTTGGGGAATTGTCTCTGGGAGGCTGGCAGGTCTTGGAGTAACTCATTAACTTGGGTTTGCAATTTAACAAGTGGGCGGTCTCCTGTCCACTTTGTGTGACTTGAGTAGTCTTTGGAGGGTCCTCTGTAGTAGGCTGGCGGAACGCAGAGTAATTTACTGGTTTGAGTCTGTGATTTAACAGATTGGCGGGTTCTGGACTGGTCTGGAGGGTTTGATCTGCCTTCTGGGGACTGGGGTTCAACTATTGGGTTTTCAATACAAGTATTGAAATGTCATTCATGACAGACAGGAAGGAAGTTGACACGGTTAATGCCAATTGAATAAGGGAATGCAAGTCCAAGTAAGATGCACTCCCAGAGAAGGCTTTCCCGCTGGGCATACTCCTCAGGTGTTTTGCCTCCTGCTGAGTACATTACTCCCAACAGCCATTCAATATATTCAGGCATATGGTGAAGCCTTTGGTGATACACAACTTTGGAGCCACTAAGCACCAAGTTTCCAACCAGTGTCATGGATTGTCTACCACCTGCTTGATTGTAACTTAGGAGCTCTAGTGCAGTACCCATTGCTCTTTGCAAATGGTATTCATGGCTATCCAACCCATGCCATAAGTGCACCAGGCCAACAGCAGACCAAGGGTCAGACCATGCCAAAAAGACCAGTTCCAGAAATTTGAGGGCACAAGAGATCTGATTATCTGTCAAGTAGTTCCCATCAAAGGAGAAGTCCTGTAGGCATAATTGGGCGTATCCTACAAGTTTCACCCGAGGTATACACCAATGAATATTGTTCCCTGCTTTGAGTCTCTTTGTCAAGATTACATAAGGATTCTTGAGAGCTAGCATAAGAGTAGACCACATAACCACTGGGCCATGGAATTTAAGGATGGGAAAATTCTCCCAATGAAGATAGATGGCTAGTTTGATATAAGAACCTTGACTATCTTCTTGGACTGTTATGGGAGTATTGCTCACCTCATTTTTGTTCAGAGTTTTGAGTAGATTGGCTAATTTTGGAGCAAATTCATCAATATTATCTGTTGGAGTGGTGGAAGCTATCTTACTTTTGTTACCACAACTTCTTTTCTTGGCAATTGTTGAAAGCTAGTTGGACGTGGGCATACCAGAGTCTTGTGTTCCTGACTTACTTGAAGAAGTACTGGGTTTTTGAGAGACAGTACTGGAGGAACTACAGAAGTCTGCATCTATCTTGCCTCTTAAAATTTTGGTAAATTCAGTTTCTTACAAAGCTAGAACAGGTGAGTGTTTGTGAGCAGTTACAACAGGAACTTTGGGTATTCTCTTTTGAGCTTGGTTGATCCTCTGTTTGGGTATATCAGTATAACGCACTACTGGTTTCCTATTCCTTTTTGGGCGGTTTACCATACCAGAGAAAGTTAAAAGAATTTTACGGTAACGTCTAGTTTAGTGGGGGAAAATGTTGTGAAGTGATTGGTTGTAAACTAGCCGTCACTATAATCACGCATTTGATCCATTAAGCTTGGTGAGCAATGGAACAATGGTATTATTGCCCTGGATGATAACAAGTTGAATGATCAACTAAATTGTATCCTAAATTCATATTAACTAATGATCAGCCAATCATTAGCTTAATAGTGGGCAAAGGATAGAGGAAAACAAGGCTGTAACCAGAGGATCCTGGCGTTCTGTGTCTCTTGTCAATCTCTTCTGACTATATAACTCCCTTCTTGATTTATTAAATAAAGATCAAATTTACATACTTTAACTTTATTATACACATTAGGCTAGATAATCATCTTGACCTAATCTTTAGTAATAGAAGAATCATATTTTGAGTTAAGTGAAAGCAACTATCAGCTCTAAGCAGAAATATGACAGCGGGCCACAATTCCCTTGCCAATGAAGCAGGTGATGGTGGTGGCGGTGTGGTTAGTTGTTGCCCAGGCTACTGGCCAATGAGTGAAGTAGTCAATGACAGTTATGATGTATTTCTTCCCCAGCCTGTCCTCAGGGAGGGGCCCCACAATGTCAAGGGCCCACTGTTTGAAGGGCTCTATGGCTTCAATGGGAAGAACTGACTTTGGGGGTGCAGGTTTGGACATATTTTTTTGCACAGCACACATGTTTTGAGGAGGTCCAAGATGTCTTGACACATACACAGTCACCAAACCTTTTGTTTCATGATCTCAAAGAGGATACACCCTCTGATGTGACCCAGGGTTTGATGATAATGTAGTATGGTGTCTCCCCGTTGTGTGGTGGGAATGTAAGGTGTCTTTTCACCTGTCTCTGCCCGGCGGCAGATGTTGCCAGCATTAGTAGTGAACTGACTTTTGTTATCTTTCAGCTTGGAGATGGTTACTGAGTTAAGGCCTTCATAGCAAGTTGCCTCAGGACAGAGGTAGAGCATGGGCCAGTCTGGATCCAAGCCGTCATCTCTTGTGATAGACGCTACGTAGAGGCACAAGAGAGCGTCAGCTGTGACAAGTTCTTTCCCAGGCTTGTACTCAATGCACAACTGGTAGGAGGATAGGCGCTTGACCCAGCCTGCCTGGAAGCGTGTCAAGTGGGACTGCATGTTGAAGTACTGAAGTGACTTGTGGTCTGTCAGAACGCGGGGTGGGAAGGTAGCATCTTCCAGGTAACAGCACCACTTCTCAATGCAGTGTACAATGGCTGCCAATTCTTTATTGTGGATGGGGTAGCGTTGTTCTGAGTCAGTAAGCTTCCTGGACTCATATGCCATGGGGAGGAAGACACTATTGCCAGTTTCTACCTGTAGCATGCCCCCTATGGCCCTGTCAGAGGCGTCAGTCTCAAGTTTGTACTGGCAGTTCCAATTGGGGAACTGCAATACAAATGCAGTTGTAAGTCTCTGCTTCAACGTTTCAAAAGCTCAATCTCTGATAGTGGTCCAATGGAAGCGCTGTTTGGTGTTGAGGAGCTCAGTGAGGGGTGCAATTAGTTCCCCACAATTGGGAATGAACTTGCACACGTAGGCAACCATGCCTAAGAATGTACACACCTGGCCCACATTGGTGGGGGGCGGCATGGTGGTGATTGCCTTGATTTTAGCAGAGTTGGGCTTTATCCCTTGGGCAGAGATGGTGTGCCCAAGGAACAGCAGCTCTGACTTGAGGAACTCACATTTGGAGGGTTTAGCTTTTAGCTGATTTTTCCAAAGGGTGTTGAGGACAGCATGGAGGTGCTGGAGGTGCGTGGTTTGATCTTGACTGAAGACAATAATGTTGTCAAGGTACACCACCACACATTTTCCAATCAATTCCTCAAATGCTTTGTTCATCAATATAGCAAAGATAGAAGGAGTGTTGGTCATTCCAAAGCTCATGACCTGACACTCAAAAAACCTGTAGCGTGTGTAGAAAGCAGTTTTTGCCTCATCCCCTGGTGCAATGTGGACCTGATTGTACCATGCAGTGAGATCAATCTTACTGAAGACCTTCACACCCGCAAGTGTATCAAACAAGTCATCAATCAACAGCAGGGGGTACTTGTTCTTAACAGTCACCTCATTTAAGGCGAGGTAATCTGTGACCAGGAAAAGGGAACCATCCTTCTTGGATACAAAGATGACAGAAGCTCCATATGGAGAGAACAAGGGGCAAATGAAGCCCTTGTCAAGCATGTCCATGAGGTGCTGGCAGAGGGTCTCATCTTCTTTTGGTGTAAGACAATATAAGGGGCGTGCCTTAGTTAACAACCCTTGGAGTTGTACTGCATGCTGGATCTCTTGAGGAGGGGGTAGTTGGTCCAGTGTTTTCCTGAAGATGTGCTTATACTCTTTGAGAAGTGTGGCAAACACTGGTGGAGGTGAAGTGGTCAAGGGGGGGGCCACAGATGATTTGGCGCAAATAACTTTGACTGAGCATTAGTTAAAGTCTAGTTTTCTCCCTTGAAGTTGTACAAGCCTGTCTCTGTTATTCTAACAAACACAGTGTTGTGGAGTAACTTGCTCATTTTAACAGGATAGATCTGGAAGTCCACCCCATTTCTATTGAGGGTGATAACAGATGTATCCCAGTTGATGTAGGGACAGTTGTGCTGAAGCCAGTCAAGGCCAGCAATTACGTTGTGGCTGAGCCCTGCCATAATTGGTCCAAAAAGTTTAACCTGGAAGTTCCCTATTCTCACAGAGAAGGGTACTGTCTCATGGGTGATTGCCACTCTATGGGAGTGTGAGGTTCCTGTCTGCCAGTTCCCAAGTGTGTCCTGGATTGTAGCCAGGGACTGGCTGGAAGGGGGTGTCATTCTCTAGTAAGGAAAAATTTATCTCAGAAATATGTATAGGGGTTGAAATGGGCTTTTATTCACTCTCAGAAGGAAGATTCCCTTAGAAACCTTCTGGTATACAAATCAGGGGGTCAGGGAAACAATATAGATTTGCCAATACTTGGAGTCCTCCAACAATCTCTTGGACTCCTTGTACTTGGTCTTGGGCTCCTGCACCTTTGTCTTGTACCCCTGTGGTCTGTTCCAGATTGGGCTCCTTTATCCTTGAATCTGCACCTTGGTCTTGGTCTTTAACTTGTTCTGTAGTCCTTGTGGCCTTTGTAACCCACTTGATCCAGTCCCTGAAGAGTATCAGATGGCTCTCCCTTTTATAGCTCCTTGTTTCAGACCAAAAACCTCTCTTAGAACTCTGGTTTCCCAAAGCTTAAACTATCCTGTTTTTTTCTCCCTACAATATATTAAACTTTAAAACTTACTTCAGCCAATGAAATCCCTGAATTTTCTGCTTCTGTTCCTCATTTTTTAGGCTCTAACTTTCAAGTTAAAGCCCTCAAAACACTGATTGAATAGACTTTGGCTTGCAGCCAATCATACACCTTGATTCAACGGTTTTGCTGAAAAGGTTTCCCCAGATGACTTGCTCTTGACCCTGGTTCAAACCTGAGGCTGTCTTGCTCTGGGTAAACAACTGCTCTGCGTTTCAAACGGTTTTGCCGTGATTCCTGTCACGTTTCCCCGGCAAATCTTGAGCGCTTCCACATATGTTTTACTTAGGCAAATTCAAACCCCTCAATTTTACAACGTTTCTCTGTGTTTTTCTCAACGTTTTGCAACTCAAACCTGCTTGCTGCTTGCCGCTTTCCCTCTTGCCTCTCCTAATTGTTCTTGGCAAAATTTGCTCCTTTGCCCTTATAGTTTCTCTGTCCTTCTTCCAGCTTCTTTCTGGCTTATTTTCTCTTTAATTCTTCTTGTTAAAATAACATATAGTTCTAAAAAACTATATCTTATTTTTTCTTCTCTTTCTTTTCCATTATATAATCTTTAAACCTTTTTTATTATATTCAGGCAGTATTTAATTATTCTTTAACTGCTTCTTTTATATTCATTTTCCTTTCAAAAGACACTAAATCTAGCTTTTCCAGCCTCTGCCTCCAATCTGTCTAGACCTTCCAAGCCATCTTCTGGTCCTTTAACCAGTTTTTCAATCACATCTCCTAGTTTTTTAGCCAAATAGCCATCAGTCCATCTTAGTGCTCACAGCAGCTTTTCCTGCATCCAGACCGGCCATTTCTGCATCCAAATCTCCTGGTCCTCTGGCCATCCTTCATCATGATCAGCTAGTCCTGCATCATGATCCTGCAGTCCTTCAGCTTATCCTCAACCAGTACACCAACAAATCCTAACTAGGAACCTACTTAGTTCCCTTTGCACACTGAACCATCTTGGTTCCAAACTTTCATAAGAACCACTTGGGTTCCCAAATTCAATATGAATTAACAGTCTGTCAACTAGTCTTCACTGTGACCAAACAGTCCCTCTTACTAGTTTTCTCTGTTAATTCTGTGAACCACCTTGGTTCTTTATCTCAGTCCCCATTACCAGAACTTGTAGACCCAGGCATGAGTCTATATTGAACTGGCGTTTGACTGGGCCCTTGCAAGTGGCACTCCACTTAGGCCATTTAACCATAGATCAATGTCTATGCGTTGTCTTTACTCACTCAGGTGATTAAGTCTGGGCTTTCAGTTGCAGAGTAATCAGCTTCACTTCCCAGAGGCCTGACCACACCAAGTTCTGCAGCTTGCTTCCCCAAGCAAGCCACCCTGGTGACACCTCTGAGCAATTCTATACCCTCCAATGCTCACAGACCTCCTGTAAGTGTATTAGGGTACGTAGAGCTCTCAAAGCTCTTCCCCTCCCTGGCAGCCCGTGTTACCCGCCTGTGGTCCAAAACCTACTCCCCCAGACAGATAAAGTTCCCTGCTTGCTATTTCAGTCTTCACCCTTCTGCAGCCACAGTTCCCTGCAAGGTGAAGCACTATAGCCCAAAGCAGCCAATATATTCTGCTGGGTGGAGGCAAAATCTGCCTCTGGAAGCCCTTGGTTACCTACCAGCCAGGCCTTACTTACCCTAGTAGTCCTCTGTTACCTACTAGGCTCACCTTACTTACCCCCTAGTAGTCCTATGTTACCTACTAGATAGGCCTTACCTATCCCTAGTAGTCCCATGTTACCTACTAGCTCACAGCGTCCTCAGCTAACCACATATTACCACTATTCAGCATATTGTCTTTATTTGAAGCCAAATCAACCTCGCCTGCAAAACAGCACACATGTGGATCACCACAGTTTTGCTGTAGCGGGACTTCACGGCGTCCCAGAATGCTGCCCAGGTGACCTAAATTTCCTGACTGGCCCATTTGGTAAACCACACAGCAGCGGGCCCCTTGAGGCGCCCAGAGGCAGTTGCAACCCACATGGGTTTGGGAACCTGGCAGATACAAATGCAGGTTTTGGTGGATTGAAGCCAAATGACAATGTTAGCTCCTTTAACCCCACCCACAAAGGATTCCAGCTGAAGATTGAGCATGTGTTGTGAAAGGTCTGACTGGGGAGGAGTGACTCTGGCGTCACACTGCCCAAGGCAGAGCCAATTATACACACTTGTAAGAACTATCTGGTCTTGATAAATAACATACCCGTTGGGGATGTCCCCCTTGGGGATTGGCAGGAAAGTCTATGAATGGGGAGTAGCCATGCGGCCCATACTCTGTCCTTTCTTAGGGGGAATTTTTTTAGGTAGGTTGTAAACCTACTTCTGCTACCACTGTTGCAACTGAACCAATGAGAGTTCAGTATTTGAATTGGGGAAGACAACAGTCCAATAGAAAGAACAGGAATGAATAGAATAAAGTATCATTTAATGTAGAATATTGTGATTAATATACCATATGGGGAAAGCCACAAGGCCACAAGGGGGTGGCATAGTGAGAAGTTCCATGTAAGGTTTGAAGCCAAGGAATAACTCATGCAGAGATCAGCAGGTCAAATTGGTAGCACTCCTAATTAGGATGAAGTTCCCATCATTTGATATTAACATCAGATTGGTTCATGTTGTTAGATACGTCAAGGGGTGACTCATTGAGCGCCCCCTGTGTATTGTAAGATATGTTAGCAGGCAAGTCTAGAAATTTAGTTGCAACAGTATAAAGACTACACCCTGGAGAAAATACTCAAACTAGATCCTTTGGCCTGCATAAAATCAGCAGTTAGATACAACTGTCAAGCCCCCTGGATCCTATTGTCACCCAAATTATTTAGAGGCAAGATCAACTACCTGCCTGCCTATAAACTTGATTGAAACCACCTGTGACCCCCAAGCCAATGCCTGCCTCCTTGCCCAACCTTCCAACTGACTACACTAGCAAGGTGTTTGGGATTGTGTATATCACCCTCACAGGGGTGATTGCCACTATAATTCCGGCCAATGGCCTGTGGTCCTGGGTGAGAAAGTCCTTCTCTTATCTTTTTAAGTTAGCTCCTCTCTTGTGGTGGGCTCTGCCTACAAAAAACCCTGCCCGCATAATCCCAGAAAATGACGGGCCAGTTGCCTAAGCTTGAATTCCTGACAATCATAAATGATGTTTTCATTTCTGAAACCCAAGGGTTGGAACAGAATTCAAACTCTGATCAATATAAGATGTTAGCTTCCAGCCCTAAAGATCAAGCACTCATCTGCCCACATTTTTTGGGTATCAAATTCTTCTTGATTCAATTCACTGATGCTCACAGTTACACATAAAACCCTGTAAATACCCCAGAGATGGCCCTGATGAAGCCCTGCAGTCACTGGCATAATGTGAAAGAAGAAGCTGCAGCCATTAGTCTGATGAGCCTTGAATTCACCCAAGCAGCCAATCAAACTCTCTCTCATGAAGAGAATACCAACTTTCAGTCCATTTTGAAGAATGCTGCTTCAGAACAGAAGTGCTGTACAACCCTTCTATGTGAACTAACTAATGAAAGCCTGTCCTGCACCAGTGCCATTTCACTGCCTCAAAACCTGGACAACCCTCTCAGCTGAGTTCCTGTTTCACAATCATTAAATTCCCAACTATTAGAGTGTTGCTTTCAGGGTTGAAAATTCTTTCCACCTGGAAACCCAGGCCTGAGAATGGGATTTGAACCCTGACCCTGGATTCCTGCAGGCTGCCAGCCCTATAGACCAAAGGGCTGCCTGCCTGCGCTTTCCTGAGGTTGAGCCCCCGCAAGCTGAAGCCAAGAATGATGACCCAAATGAAAAAACAAGCCAAACCAAAGGAATCATTGCACCAAATGTTTCAGTGCCCAGTATGCTCTGAACAACCAGCTGGCCTTATTAAAGGCCAAACAACTCACAGCCTGAAAATCTTTACCAATTGTCTCCCAGAGCAAAAAAACCCCTCTTGCAATTAACAAATGGCCCAGGGTTTGAGAGGCACACAAGTCTCAAATCCCTGTCTTCAATTCCATTAACAAATTTGGCCCTCTTAATTATAGGGAAATAATAAATCAGGAGTGCAATTTTTTGATTGCACAACTGGGCGCTTGATTGCTTGTGGGTCTTCTAAATAGCTGTGGCACCTTGGCATGCTGCAGCTCAAGCAAGGTTCCTGTTATGCTGACCAAAAATCATCTATCCCTAAGATCTAGTATGCATTCCCATGCAAAAGTGTCAGTTTGACTGAAAATGATGCTACTAGATCCCTGATGGCACAAAAGGCTGCACTTTCACCAGTGAGTATAAGTAGTGAGGGCGGAAAGCCCTCCTCACTGTTGACATCATAAAATAAACGGTTTATATGCCCAGGAACCATTATTTTCTTGCAGGAATTATCTATTTTTGCTCTAATATAATTATTCTGTTTGCATTTATTCATGAATCTACTACACACTATAAGCACACCTATTCATTCCCTCCTGGTTCAGCTCCCGTCCTTTTGGTCAAACCTTCTAGAGTTCTTGACTTGGAGTTCTATCATCCCCACCACCTGGATCTTCTTCTGGCCACCCAAGAGTGATTGCCACACCTAGCATGAAGGAGATACCTACTACTCCCCCTCCACCTAATGCGCCTCCTGCTCAGGATTTCAGTAAGTTGGGGTTTGTCTATATCACAGTATTAGGGCTGGCCAATCAGGTTGTGCCCCATACTGGGAGTTGGCATCCCCTAGCTACTGCAGTAAACTACCTGGTCAGAATTGCACCTATTGTGTACATGATCTTCCAGGCCTGGTCCGCCTCCCCTGTGGGAGTCCAGCCAGACTCTGGCATGAGCAGTGACAAAATGAGGGAACAATCAAGGCGCCTAATGGAGGCAACAAATTCTGACCATTAGCTTCATGAGCTTGAAGGCTACACCAGCAGCCAATCAAGAGTCACCCCCAGGAGAAGGCACAGGCCTGCAGCCCAACCCCATGACCACAACTCTAGAGCAAGATAATTAAGTAGAAAATTCAAGAATTTTGACCAACAAAAGAACTCCTGGCCCAGGTGCCATTTTTCTGCCTTTGAACCAGAGCACCCAGAACCCCCAGGCCCTCCTTTTCTAATGCCCTGATGAACCCCCCATGGAAAATATTAAGTTTGGAAGTGGAGTGCTATATAGACCAAAGGACCTGTGCCCTAAACTTATTGCCATTTTTGAATAAAGATTATGTTATTTTGGCTTACACAGCTACTGCCTTATTTTGCCTTTGCCATCTATCAAATTAGTACCAGATCATCCAGCCCTCCTGCCCCTCTTCCTGAAGATTAATGTCCTCCAGGTGTTCCCTTTGGTCTCTTCCACTTCATGGAGTACCCTTTAAAACCTGAGTATTGTTACAACTGAACCAATGAGAGTTCAGTGTTTGAATTGGGGAAGACAACAGTCCACAGTTAGATACAACCGTCAAGGCCTGTGGATATTCTCAACACCCAAGTTGTTTAGAGAAAAATTCAACTACCTGCCTTCCTAAAAACTCTTCATGGAACCACCTGTGACCCCCAAGCCAATACCTGCCTCCTCACTTGACCTTCCAACCAAACACACTGACAAGCTGTTTGGGATTGTGTACATCACCCTCACAGGGGTGATTGACACCATAATTCCAGCCACTGGCTTGTGGTCCTGGGTGAGTAAGTCCTTCTCCTACCTATTTAAGTTAGCTTCTCTCTTGTGGTGAGCTTTACCCGCAAAAAACCTGGCTTGAGTGATCCCCAAAACTGACGGGCTGGATGCTCAAGACTGGATCCCTGTGGGTGGGAAAATGCTTCACACAGCAATTGAGTGTGTCAAGGTGCAATTCCTTGGGATACATCTTGTCTAGGACACACACTCAATAACTCCCTTTGGGGGGTAAAACAAAAACTCAAAGACTGGATCCCTGACAAAAAGATTCAAGCAATATGCAATATGCTACCACCCAAAAACAAAGCCAAACTCTGTACCTTCCTTGGGATAATTGCTTATGTCCAAAGATTCATACCTAACTGTGGTGTTCTGACGGCCCTCTTCTCATCAATAACAGGCATCAACTTCAAATTTTTGTGGACTCCACAGTGTGACTTTTTCTTCCGCCGCCTTAAAGAAAAGCTGATGTCTGCACCCATCCTTCAATACCCAAAACAAGATGGAGATTACCAGATGGAAACTGATGCCTCAGACACTTTCATTAGAGGTGTACTTAGAATCAAAACAGATAAAAGTAAATTCCTCCCTGTGGCCTACAAGTCCCACAAGTTAACTGATGGCAATTGTTGCTACCCAATCCACAATAAGGAGCTGCTGGTCATTGTTCATTGCCTTGTAAAATGGGCAACCTCCAGAACTAACTCATACAGAATCAAACATCCTCTATGTTGACAATTCTCAAAAATATTTTTCTTATTTTCAATATTAAAGATTATTTTTTCTTGATTAAATAATTGACACTAATAATAGAAGCAATGTCTGGTTTTTATTTTGAGCTTTTAATTGAAATTATAAAAGATAAAGCAATTTTTTTTTGAAATTGTTGATATAAGGATGTTTTGTTCTGTATGAGTTAATTCTGGAGGTTGCCTGTAAAATGGCGCTGCTACTGCAAGCGCCAGGAAGAATTCACTCCCTAACTGACCATAAGTCCCTCATTTACTTCAAAACCCAGGCCAATTTGTCCAGGCGCCAAGCACGCTGGATGGAGTTCCTGGAAAAATTCAACATAAACATTCAATATAAGCTGGACCTGAGCTAGTCATAGATGAAGCCCTTTTCTGCTTATACATCAGGGTCACCAGAGATAAAAATGGGCTGGACCTGGACTGGCTCCTCCTAGTATTCCAAACCAAGGATGCGAGTTTTCCCCCAGGCGCCACCAACATTATAAAAGAGGCTTTCATTAAGAACAAACATCTCTTTACAGACGTGTATGGAACATTGTGCTGTAACTGTGCTGTTTTAGCAGAGTTACAAGGGGAAAATATTTAGAAACTAGATAATAATCTTTATTGAGAGATATGAATTATATAGTTATTGTGAATCAAGGATAACATGAACATGATAGTGTTGATCACATGGCTGGATGGTGAAGGGGGTGGCTTGATCCTTATAATGAGTCAAGCGCCGAAACAAGTTACCCACAAAGAGTGATCAGCTTTTGTTCATGTTATTTTATTTGGTAATTTGAGTTGTCTTCCTAACTTGGCTGAAAGTGGATGGGTAATTGGATTGCGGGTTGCAAACCTGCTTACTCAGAACCTTGCTGGCGGGTTGAGCCTGCTGTTTTGACACCCCCTGGCTGAGAGTCAGCCTCCTCTGGGGGCAGGTTGTCAGGGAGGTCATTGGGATCCTGAGCCCCATACTGGACTAACTGCTGTTTGGTGGTGGGTAACATGGTCTCTTGTTGCTTTTGTCTTGCCTTACAGGGTCTGAGGCAATCATGGTGGAGGACTTTGTCCTGTCTATGTTTCCAGAGTCCTTGCATGAGGTAAGTGTTGTTGTAGTTTACCTTTAGGATGATGGCAGGGCCAACATTTTCTGGTTGCAGTTTATTCTTGTTAAGATTCATGACCCAGACTTTGTCGCCAACCTTGTGTCTGTCCTTGATGGGGACAAAAGTCTCTTGTAGGCGCTTTTCTTTCTTTTCTGATTGGTTGCTATTGGCCTGTATGACCTGAGGATATGATTGGGGGAGGACCTTGTCTGGCATCTCCAGCTTAGGTCCTGATAGCGCCTGGATGATATTGGGTTGTGTTCCATAAACTAGCTCAAAGGGGCTTTTGCTGGTGGATCTGTTCACACAGGTCTGGCATACAAGTAATTCAGTCAATAGCTGCTTGTACCAGTCCTCAGGTCTCCTGGCAGTGAGCTTGGCCAAGGCTTGCACAAGACTGCCATTCAGCTTCTCCATGCATCCATTGGACTGAGGATGGTAGGGTGTTGTCACTGTGTGTTGGAATCCATTCTTGGTAAGGTATATGTTGGTATCTTCAGAGGTCAATTATTTGCCTCCATTGGTTATCAGGAGTTCTGGCTTTCCAAACTTGCTGATGATTTCTCTTCCTATGAAGATTTGTACATCATTGACCGTATATGTTTTAACTGCTTGGGCTACTGGCCAGTGCGTGGCAAAGTTGATGGCAGTGATAATGTACTTTTTGTTGTTATGTTTTTCTGGGCATGGGCCCCACAATATCCAGGGCCCACACTTTGAATGGTAATTACGTGCAGATGGGTAGTACTGCTTTAGGCGGGGTCTCACTCTTTGAAAACTTTTCACACACCTCACACTGATCAAAGACTTCTTGGACGTCTTGATACAAGGTTGGCCACCAGGCCTTGTGTTTCAGGAACTTGTTAAGGTTTCAACTCTTTGTATGGCCAAGGTCTCTGTGATAGCGTAGGATGGTATTGACTTGCTTTGTGTGGGAATGTATGATATGGTTTTCCCATCAGACATTTTTTGGTGTAGGGTTCCATAGACGTTGGCAAATAGGTGTTTGTTTTTGATAACAGTTTCCTTTGTGATATCTGTAGTACTGGGGGGAATCCTTCATCTTTGGTACATAGCACCAGGAGGGGCCAGTCTGGGTTGAGCCCATTCTCACCTCTTGTGGCTCTGACATATAGTCAAGACAATGCATTGGCCATGGCCAGCTCTGGGCCTGGCTTATACTGTATAAGCATGTCAAACCTTTCCAGAAGCTCCATCCATCTGGCTTGTCTGCAGGATAGGTTTGCTTGGGTTTTGAAGTAGATGAGTGATTTGTGGTCTGTCAAGGCTGTGAACTCTTCTTGTTGTTCTAAGTAGCAACACCATTTGACTAGGCAGTGCACAATTTCCAATAGCTCTTTGTCATGTATGGGGTACCAGCACTTGCCATTTGTCAGCTTGCGTGATTTGTAGGCCATGGGTAGGGAATCACCAACATTGTTTTTGATTTGTAGTGCCCCTCCAATGGATGCATCAGAGGCATCTGTATCCATTTGGTATTCCCCATTGCATTTTGGATATTAGAGGATGGGTGCCGTTGTGAGTTTTTCTTTAAGGCGTCTGAAGCAAAGGTCACATTGGGGGTTCCACACAAATTTGAATTTGGCGCCAGTTATGGCAGATAGAGGGGCAGTCAGGACGCCGCAGTTGGGTATGGATTGTTGTACATAGGCAAGAATTCCCAGGAAAGTACGGAGTTCTGACCTGTCTTTAGGCGTGGCATTTTGAAAATGGCCTGGATTTTCTGACTGTCAGGTTTAATGTCGTCTTTCAAAACTATGTGTCCCAAGAAGGGTAGTTATTTGCGGAAGAACTGGCACTTGGAAGGTTTGGCTAGCAGCTTATGTTGCGCTAGGGTGGCAAATACTGCCTCCAGATACTTGTGATGCTGTTCCACTGATGGGCTGTAAACAATGATGTTGTCTAGGTATACCAGTACATGCTTGCCAATGTGGGGGACAAACACCTTGTTCATGAAGATTATGAAGGTTGACAGGGCGTTTGTCATACCAAAGTTGAGTACCACACACTTGTACGAGCCATATTTAGTGTGGAAGGCTGTTTTGGGAATGTCTTCCTCCTTGATACGGATCTGGTTATATACTGCAGTCAGATCAATCTTGGAGAAGACAGTAGAGCTGCCCAGGGCATCAAAGAGATCATCAATAGGTGGTAGTGGGTAACAATTCTTGATGGTAACTTTGTTTAGGGCTTGGTAGTCTGTGATTAAGCGTAGGGTACCATCCTTCTTTGCTACAAATAATACAGCAGCACCAAAAGGGAACTGTGAGGGGTGGATAAGTCCTTTCTCTAATTCCTCTTTGAGGTAAGCACACAGGGTGTTGTCCTTGTTTGTGGTGAGGCAATAAATGGGCCGTGCCTTAGGTACTGTTCCCTTGATTTGGATGGAATGTTGAATATGTCTCTCTGGTGGCAACCCGGGTAGAGCTTCTTTGAAGATTTCTGGGTGTTGAGCTACAATTTTGCAATCCTGTGGAGTGGTGGTGTCCTGGTGATCTTTGAAATGGATAATCTTGTATTGGCAAGAGTCCCAGTCAATTGTCTTGAGATTCTCCTGTTTGTCCAAGGTCTCTGTGATACATAAAAAGACATGGTTGCACAGGAGTTGATCCACTGAGTCAGGATAGTTTTGATGGTTGACACCCTCACGTTTTATGGTTAGTACTGAGGTTGCCCAATCTACATGAGGGTTGTTCTTTTGCAACCAGTTGAGTCCCAGTACAATGTCAAACTTGGGAAAGTCAATGACAGGACCTTGAATGGGGAAATTTAGGTTCTCTAGCATAACAGAGAAGGGGGAAGTTTACCAAGTCACAGCAATGTGGTGTTCATTGGCTAAAACCACGTTTTTAATCTGCAAAGGATTAGTGGCTAGCTTGAACTTATCTACAAAGCTGCTGTTGACCAGGGTTTGATCTGCACCTGAGTCCAGGAGAGCTGAGCCCATGTAACTGCAAAAACGGAAAGGATAGGACATCAGTTTATTTGGGTGTCTGGCAATGGTGTATAGTACTGGGTCTTCCGAGGGTACTTGAATCATTGGGCATTGATCCACGTCCTCTGGCCAGTACTCATTGTTGGGTGAGTTGGGAATAGTCTGGGGAGAGCTTGGCTTGCTTAGTGCTCTCCCTGGGCTTTTCCCTTGTCTTGGTTGTCTTGAGTGGCAGTGATACAGAAGTGAGTTTGGTTTGATTGGCTGTTGTTCCTGTTCCCGTGTCCATTTGAACCTGCAGGTTTGTGGTTGGTACTGCCGTTATTGTTCCCAGGGAGTGGTCTGTTGGAGCGCCCAGCGGGGTGAGAGTCCTTGGGTTGTTCTCCCTTCCCTGTTTGTGCCTTGTGGAGGGTATTGGATGTTTGTTCCGCTTTCTTGGCCTTGTGGTATAGACTTTGCAAGTTGGTTACTTGATCCAGGTTCACGTGTCTCATTATGTACAACTTGAGAGCGTTGTAGTACATGAGGTGAGTGGCTGGAGTGTCAAAGGCCATATTGGAGGGGCGCGTAGACAAATTTCCTTGTAGGAGCGGGTGAGCTCCTTTATGGTACCAGTCTGGGTCAAGTTCTTCACTTGGCAGATAATCATGAGTGCGGTGTACTTCAGCACAAATCTTGCCAATACATCCTGCTTGAAGGTGTCCCAATTCTTCTTGGTATGTTCTTCATGCCATTTGTTGCACCAGGTACCAGCATTGTGCGTCAATCAAATAGAGATATCTGCAATCCAGAATCTCTGTGAACATTCCATCTGAGCTAGCTTTCTTTGAGAAGATTGGATCCATGCCACAGTATTGTTGTTGTTGGCTCCTGAAAAAGGTTCCAAGGAAGCACTTTGAAGTCTTTGGGCTACGTAGGCTGGCATGGTGCTTTCATCAGTCAGACAAGGCATAGCGGGGGTAGCCTGGAAGAACCCTTGTGCAGACATGGAGTTGAAGGCGGAGAGCAGGATTACCATGTTTTTGTATAGGACAAAGACATCAGGTATTTTCATACCAGGTGTGTATGGGGTCCAGCCTAGCGGGAGGCCAGACATGATTCTATTGAGGATTTGTTGACCGCGGCAGATACAGGCAACAGACAGAATTTTGGGGAATAAAGTAGGATGAAAAGCCTACCGTTGCTACCAATGTTGTAACTGTGCTGTTTTAGCAGAGTTACAAGGGGGAAAATATTTAGAAACTAGATAATAATCTTTATTGAGAGATAGGAATTATATAGTTACTGTGAATCAAGGATAACAGTAACATGATTGTGTCAGTCACACAGTTGGATGATGAAGGGGGTGGCTTGATCCTTGTAATGAGTCAAGCGCCAAAACGAGTCACCCACTGAGAGTGATCAGCTTTTGTTCATGTTATTGTATTTGGTGATTTGAGTTGTCTTCCTAACTTGGCTGCAAGTGGATGGGTAATAGGATTGCAGGTTGCAAACCCGCTTACTCAGAATCTTGCTGGCAGGTCAAGCCTGCGGTTTTGACAATTGCATCAAAAAATGACCAACATAAACACCATTCCATACATTCCCACACATCATAGGGTTGACACCATCTTTTGTTACCACCAGAACTTAGGCCACACAAAAAAAGCTACAATCTCTACAAGTTTCTGAAACACAAGGCTTAGTGGCCGACTCTATATAGGGCCGTAAAAGAAGTTCTCAAACAATGTGAAGTATGCAAAAATTTGCAAATAGTGATACTATCCCAAATTCTGTGTTGCCAATCTGTTCTCAATTATCATTCAAGGTATAGGCTCTCAACATTTTCAGACCAATGTCAGGGAAGCATAACAACAAGAAGTATATCATCACTGCCATTGACTTTTCCAAATGCTGGTCAGTAGCACAAGCAGTGAAGATACATACTGGAAATGATGTCTGATGATTTGTTGGAAAAGAGATTATCAGCAAGTTCAGTAAACAAGAACCATTGATCACAGATGGAGGCAAAAATTGACCTTGAAAAGTACCAACATGTACCTCACAAAAAATGGGGTCAAACACACAGTAACCATGCCATATCATCCTCAGGACAATGGCAGAGTCAAGCAACTAAACAGCAGCTTAGTGCAAGCCCTCACCAAACTCACAGTTGGAAGACATGAGGATTGGCACAAACAACTAGCAACTACACTCCTTGTATGTTGCACTTGGGTGAAAAGACCCACCGGAAAGAGCCCCTTTGGGCTTGTATATGGTACACAACCAAACATCATCCAAGCCCTTACAGGACCCAAGTTGGAAATAACCAACAAAGCCCCTCCTCATTCAGCACCCCAAGTATTAAAAGCCAATAATGACCAAGTTGTTGCAACCAAGTTTCCAGACTTGCCTGCTAACATATCTCACAATACACAGGGGGCGCTCAATGAGTCACCCTTTGACGTATCTAACAACATGAGTCAATCTGATGGTAATATTGTTGAAACTGCAGGCTCAACCTGCCAGCAAGGTTTCAACCAAGCGGGTTTGTGACCCCAATCCAATTATCTGATTACTTGAAGCCAGACTAGGAAGTCAACTTGAGTTACCAAATCCAACAACATGAACAGACAATGATTCCTTATGGTGGATGCCGCCTTTTGGCGCTTGACTCATTATCAGGATCAAGCCACCCCCTTCACCATCCAAACCGTGTGATCACCAATCTTGCTCCTACTATCCACTGATTCACAATAAGTATATAATCCCTATCTCTCAATAAAGATTATTATCTAGTTTCCAAATATTTTTCCCTTGTAACTCTGCTAAAACAGCACAGTTACAACAATATCAAATGTCAGGCACTTCATCCTAATTAGGAGCTCAGACAATTTGACCTACTGATCCCCGCACAAGTTATTCCTCGGCTTCAAACCCTACATGGAACTTCCCACTATGCCACCCCCATGTGGCATGGTGGCTTTCCCCATATAGTATATTAATCACAATATTCTACAATAAACAGCACCTTATTCTATTCATTCTTGTCCTTTCTATTAGACTGTTGTCTTCCCCAATTCAAATACTGGATCCTCATTGATTCAGTTGCAAAAAAGCGGATAGGGAAGGAAAACAATTACAAAATATGTTTGTTCCTACCCAAGCTAGGCACAAAGTTGGGGACAAGGTCTGGGTGATGAACACAGACAAAAGTAAGCTTCAGCCAGAAAAAGTAGGCCCCATCATCATACTAAAGTTAAACAACAACAACAACACTTACCTGATACAAGGACTTGGCAAACATAAACAGGACAAGGTCCTACACCACAATTGGTTACACCCCTGTAAGGCCCAACAGTGACAACGTGAGGCCACCTTACCCGCAACCAAACATCAACTGGTCCAGTATGACGCCCAAGCTCCTGACAACCTTTCAGATGACCTTCCTCCAGAGGAGGCTGACCTTCAGCTGGAGGGGGGTGTTGAAACAGCAGGATCAACCTGCCAACAAGGTTCCAACTAAGCAGGTTTATGACCCACAATCTGACTTCCCAGTGACCCGTAGCCAAGTAGGGAAGTCAACTCAAGTTACCACAAATAGCAATATGAGCAATTGATGATCCCAAAGGATGGATATCCTGATTTGGCGCTTGACTCAATATCTAGATCAAGCCACCCCCTAAACATCCAACCAATTGATCATCACAATCATGTTCCTACTATTCACAATTCACTCACACTATATAATTCCAATATCTCAATAAAGATAATTATCTAGTCTTCAAATATTTTTCCCCTTGTAACTTTGCTAAAACAGCACAGTTACTGTTACGGTGGAAAATCAAATGAAAGGGAGAGTGCACCCTTGTAAAACCCAAAATTGGCAAAGAACCACAGCCAAACCCCTGAAAGAAATTGACAACTTAAATGCTGTTATTGACAAAAAATGAGGCAAAGCTGGGGTTGCTCAAATAGCCCTGGAAAATCTGGATCTGCCTTATTTTTATCCAAATAATTATGACAAGAAAATTACACATTATACACTATTTGGAGATGGCAGCGCTCAACCCGCTGGTCACCAATTTTTTCAAATTATGACATCATTGACTCAAATTCCAATGCAGGACCACCAACTGCTGAAAATATTCTTGCCAGCCAATCAGAAGCCGCAGAATCCCCTCCTGCCTCATCCCAAACTCCCTTAAGACTTCCTCATTTCCCCTCTAGAAACAAGTTTCTAGATAGCTTAATTTCCCTCAAAATAAAAAAAGTTTGTCCCAAAATAATGGCATATCTGGGGCTGTTTGCCCCTGTCCTTGAAAGATTAGCATTTGTGGCGGTCAAGGTTGCTGTTGACTCCATGGCCGCAACCTGGCCTGCCCTTTACATGCCGATGCCTTCAGATTCTTTCTCAAATTTCCCCTTGCAAGTGATTTGCTTATTGACAATTTTGACCTCCATCTTCTGCTATACTACCATTGAATCCAAGATGTTGAACTCATCCTCCCAATTTGGCCTCCTGCTGGTCAAGCAACTCACAATCTGTTTATTATATCCTCATCATATTTTCTTGAATTGCACCACATACCATTTCACTCTAACAGTTACAACACTCTCTGTGTCGGTCACTTCAATCCTTAGCAGAGTTTTAACATCCAACCATATAAAAGTACTGTAAGCAATTGATTGTGTTAGAACTAGATGACGAGCTTCACTATTCAAAGAAAAATTATGTGGATATAATAAACACAGAGTTAATTGTTTGAGTAGCAGTAATCCAAATTGAGAGGAGGGCTTGATCATTTGGGAACTGCGACCTGTGGAACATAAGATGGAGATCAAGATTGAAGTCAAGAAGATCCTTTTCAGTGGAAAATTAGAATAATGACGAGTGGGCAATGTGATGTAAAAGGCGGGTCAAGTGACAGCAAAAGAGTCCGAAGCCATCTGAACCATTGTCCTGGCCATATCGTCAAAGACAGGGGCCAACAGGCCCAAATACACAAACATGAGGGTTATTTTCTGTTTTATTCCAAGGTGAGTAAGATATCTAGAAACAAGTTTCTAGAGGGGAATAGGGAAAGTCTTAAGGGAGTTCAGGATGGGGGGAGGGGATTCCATGGCTTCTGATTGGCTGATACAAATATTTTCAGCAGCTGTAAGTCCTGCATTGGAATTTACATCAATGACATCATATTTCAAAATTTTTGGCAACCAGCGGGTCGAGCGCTTCCATCACCAAATAACATATAACAGGTGATTTTCTTGTCATAGTTATTTGGATAAAAATATGGTAGATCCAGATTTTCCAGGGCTATTTGAGCAACCCCAGCTTTGACCCATTTTTTTTGTCAATTACGGCATTTAAGTCGTCAATTTCTCTTAAGGGTTTGGTGGTGGTTCTTCGTTGGTTTCTGGTCTTACGGGGGCGTGTTATTCCTTCCATTTGGTTTTCTACCGTAACAGATTGTGTTACTTCCAATCTTAATCCACATATTATAAAGTTGGATAAGCTACACAGATAAGCCACTCTGCAATAGTTGAATCACAATTTGAAAATTAAGTGATTGAATACATATTTATTAAAGTCCAAGTGGCCTATATTATCAGTTCAACATAATTTAGACCACACTCCACTGAATTCAACCTTTATAATTTCAGCAACCATGTAAGGGATTGAATGTAAAAAATGAGCCAAATTGAGCTTTTGGCTTGATCATCAACTTTTAAAATTAAATTTACAGAAAAATCAATTCATTCAAATCCCAAACTGCTTGAGCCCACTTGTTACAGATAGACAGACAGAGTCACTTTTATATATATTAATTCCGGAACAGCTTCAATCCACTTCAATTGCTGTGTCAGGTCATTTTGTTTGTAGTTTGAATCAAGCCTTTCAATGTTTGATATATTATGTATTATATGTTAGTGATATTTTGTTTATTGTTTGATACAGTAGTTTTAAAAGCTATGGCAGCAAGCGAAAATACTTTGGATTTAAACGAAATAAATCAGATGTAAACAAAATTAAAAATAAATAAATCTATTATAAATTAACGTAAATTTGTTTATTTTTAATTTCGTTTACATCTGATTTATTTCATTTAAATCCAAAGTATTTTCGCTTGTCGCCATAGCTTTTAAAACTACTGTATTACGATTAAAATGATTAAGTCCCATAGTTTTGAGTACAAATAAGTTTTCGAAAATGCGCTAGCAAAATCAACTTAAAATTAGTGAATAAACGAATTATTAGAGGTATGCACTGACTATTAATGGTTTGACCACTGATTTAATACACAACTGCTACATTGGCTACCCCAATGATGAACATCTCTGTTATTTTTGCAATTATTAAACTAAGGAATGACAGCGGCGAATTGTGGATACAAAATATTATTATCATGCAATGGATTGCTTAATCTGACAATGTTAATTAAGCTACACTTATTCGGGGGAAATAGCTTTGTGTTTATTCTAGCCCAGGACTTCAATCTTATTCTTATATTTATTTTGAACGGGCTTTGAATTGGCGTGAAAATTGATGAGGTTATTCCGGCCACAGCCTTGATTTAATTCCATTTCCACACTCATCAATCCAGAGCTGAATGAAGCTTAGATTTAAAAATAACTTTTCTTTTTTATTTTAAATAGTGCTAAGGCTTAACTCAGCCAGACCCAGATCAGGGTTTAGCAGAAGGTGGTCACAGGGGTATGGAAATGTATAAATGTTGATTGTATCCTCAGCGATACACGACAGTTGGGCAAAGCCAACTATAGACATACATCATATCCCTTTACCTATTTTCATAGACAATACCTATTGCTCTAATGTGTCGTTTTATCCTCTATAAAGGCCAAGACCCAATTTTGATTGCTGATGTAAGCCAAACTTTACTATTATCATTCGAAAAAGCCTATTTCAATAATATAATCTCCATCAAATTATGCCAAAAACCAAACTACCTGACTAATAAGATAATAGCTAATAACTAGGCCAGCACATTCGATTATTACTCAATCTTTTGATTGCAAACTTAGACTTGATTCAAGGCGCCCACTCAATGGTATTGATTTGAGTTTTTACCCACTAACCTCGTTTTAGGTGATGGTTTTGGACTAGGTAAAAACATTTCACCTCTTAGTTTTTTAGCTTTAGCGTTTAAATATTTAGTGAACCTATAAGTTCTGCAAGCATTTGTGAATTGCTCTATTTCCCTTGACTTTAACTCACTTCATCTTGCTGAATTTAGGGTGGTATGAATCTAATGATCCCGATCCTTGTATTTTTACATCTGTTCTTCCTGCCTGGAATAACATGAATCTGCATCGCTTGGCAGAAAAAATTCGTTCTCCACTACTTTTTGCCCATGTAAGAGCATCAACTGGGGGGACACCTGCTTCTGAATCAAACTGTAAGGACTTAATTTTATGATCCTCATTTTTAAGTTAGTTAGATTTAAAATGCTCTATGTCTGTTTATTCGAAAAAAATATTCCCTTTTTCCATGATTAGATTTTTGGAAATTTAAGAATGGGGGCTATTACAAGACAAATCTCAACCACTTATTTTCAAAAGAAATATCGCATGCGTGATTTTTTATAGAAATGTATCTTCTGAAAAAAGATAGTAGGCATATAACGTATAATAGGTCATCCCTGGCAGTTCGGATCGCTGATGTGGATGCACAATGGCCATATCGCAGAGTTTAATAAGGTTTCTCATTGTCAGTCTTCATAGATTAATTTTAGCAGATAAAGCGCTCTTTGCAAAACCAACTGAAAGAAGAATACTTTTTACATATCCAAGGCAACACAGATTCTGAGTGGGCTTTTGCACTCTTCTTAAACCAGGTACTTTTTTAAACTAGCATCTAACTAATCTATGGCAGCTTAATAATACCAATAAGCTTCACTATACCCCGCAAGAGCTCAGAGAGGCTATGTTTAAAACAATTGCTTTGATAGATGAGCTTAGTGCAGAAGCTGGCATCACTGCATCTTCTTTATTGAATTTTGCTGTCACTGATGGCCGAACAGTGGTATGTACACGGTATAATTCTTCCGAAGGGGAGCCTGCTGCTTCTCTATACTACTCTTCAGGTACTCGTTTTGAGCGCTATGGCAATTGTCGCTATAAGATGGTAAGCATATCAACAAGTTAGCTCTAATAAGCTAGGTTAAAGCTGATAAGCGTGAGCACATGGTAGTTATTGCCTCAGGTATCTTATCTAGCTTGATTTAGTCTAATATTACAGAGCCTCTTACTTTTGAAGAAGCTGATTGGCTCCCAATCCCTAATAACCATTTAGTTGTTATCACCCCAAAGCTCAATGTTCTCAGGTACCCTATCCCAACAAGACCCACTACTGTAGAAGTTTAGCCTCAGACCAACCTACAGATAATCAATAGGCGTTAGCAGTTATGTAGTTTCTAATTTTATATCTGCCATCATGAGACTGGAGAGCTTCTTACTTATTAGCAAATGTCACCAGTAAAAAATTAGGCCATTTTATTGCTGTTTTTATGTCTAGGCTTGATTTGTAAACAATTTTTTCTAACTGAGCTGGTTAGTCCACTGGAACTACCTTCTGTCATAACTATAATTTCCTAGCAGAGTTACAGAAATCAAAAATAAGTAACATTAGATAGGTTTATTTGAAGTAAAAGGATTATATAGTGTGAGCTGTGGCTTCTGCATAGTGGAGTATCCTTGTAATGAGTTACTGATCACAAAGGTAATTACAATGGCTCCTTATTTAAGAATAATCACTGTGCCAAGAAATGGAGCTAAAGTTGAATGAACAATAGAATTCATGCATCAGTGGTCAGGGATTAAACAATCCAGATTAGCATGAAGATACACTCATTTGAAGGTGAATGCTGCCATTAAAATAACTCAACTAGTTTAGAGCTAATCCTGAGAGCAATTGGCATTGATTATGTGGCTTTATTTTATATATCATTGTTGGGGCTGGCAAAATGAACACCTAAATCAGATATTTTTTGGCCTCCATTTTGCCTGTCCTGCCAGCTTCTGGAAACCAAACTAATGTTGAAAACTGATATTAATACCTTGCCTGGCAATATATCTTACAATACACAGGGGCACCCAATTTAGTTGCCCTGTGGCATATCTAACTACATTCAATCTCCTGCCTTGAATGTCAAAATACAGACAAACCTCCCTTATAAAGGAGCAAAACCAATCCCAGACAAGCTCCAGCAATAAGTTATTCAAAGCTCAAACCATACTTGGATTGTGCCACCAGCAACTGTCAGCATTTAAACCGTCTGCATACCAACTGTCTGCATGTTTACTGTCAAAATTAATTTCATATCCAGGTCAACACATTAGAAGAGTCTAGATAAAGTTTCCTATCATGTAGCCTACTTGAAGTTGACACTTTTAACAAGCAAAAACCTGTTTCTTGAACATTTTCTTTAATAAAAATTAAGCTCCAAAATACCTTTTAGGGTAATATGATCATGCAGAATACAAAAATAAACTAAAAATACTGCAAAGCTATCTAAAGGTATAATAAAAATATGCTTCAAAAATAATTTACTATGAAATTAACTATTTTTACTATAAAATCATTTTATTTATTATATAAAAAGGCTTGAATTATTTTTCAAAAAAAATCTAACAATAAATACTTATTTTAAAAATAGTTGATATAACAGCAAGCCAAAATTACATATACTTTAGTAAAAAACAACTATTTAAGCTAGATAATCCAGGCTCTAGCATAAAAATCTTTTATAAAAACTATTAATTCTTTCTAAAATTTTACTTTAAATTATCTTGTTAAATAATATTATTAGTCTTTAAATTGAAGTTATATAAAAAATATCAAAAAGCCAAAAATGTTTATTATAAACTAAGTTGAAGGTTTGTTGCAAGAGAGTACAGTGGCAATCTTTCTTATTTGCTCCCCAAGCTCAGATAGCTTGTATTTATTCTTGACAGCTGTCTTTATCTGCTCTTTGTAAATGCTAGCCTTGTACTGTTTTCTCTTCTTTGGAGCCCTTACTCCCATATCCAAAAGAGAGGAGACAGTATTCCCCTGTTCAGCCTTAAGATGCTCAAAGAAGGTGTTGTATCTGTGATTCACACCAAAGAGGAATTTTGATGTTTATGCCAGCTTTCCAGTCCTGATGTTGTCTTCATTTCATCCTTGAGAACAGCCTGGAAGAAATTCCAGCTTGCCCCTGCAGCTGACCACCTTGCGTCTCACCCACTGTGGCTCATAGTAGTCAAAGAAGGGTTGGAACTCAGCTTCATGTATCAAGGCATAAGAGTCATTACAGAGAAGCACAAATACTTGGCCAAAATTTCCAGGCTTAATAAATGCAAGTGTAACAAACTTCTGGATCAGAAAACTGCATTTACCAGTTGTATCTTGTTGTGTGAGAGCTGAGAAGGGTCTTGCCCTTAAGGCGTCTATTAATAGGCTGTTGGCAATAAAAACACCCTTGTATCTTGCTATTGAAGGTTTTACAAAGGCATTTTACTTGGCTGTCTCATAGTCCATAATTTTAATCTTGGTGTTATGAATTTTAATTCATTAGGGATTTTTATTGGCCTAGTGAATGATAGTTTGTGGGTTGATTCATTTAAAAGCCTTTGCTTTTGCTTTTGACCTTGTCAAGGAGCTGGATGTTGTCGTGTTCTGAGGCGCGGCACAGACACACAACGGGGAATCCTAACCTTAGGATTGGGTTTGTACTAAGTCTTGGTTAGATGACAGGGAAGGCAATAGCGTTTACCTTGCGGCCCTGGATGAATAATCTCTACTAGGCGTGGCTAGAGAGAGGCGCGGAAGTACAGAAGACACAAAGACAAAAATATGAATAGAACTTAATTTTATTGGTGAATATGGAAATGTAATATATAGTGGTTGAGAATACCACAAAACACTACCAGGATAGTAGGATCACTTTCCACAAGAATGAGTGGGGCAAGTGAGTTGCGCAGAGTCAGGAAACCAAACAATCATATTTCCTGAAGCGGAAGCCAGTTCATTTCAAGAGCCAAAAGCAAAAGCAAGAGATTTTTCTTTGAAATGGCCCAACAAAGGCAAAATCCAAACATGGTGAATGCCGTTATTCACGGCATTGCCCCTCTCTAGATTGGCCTTTGGGGGGTGATACTTGCGGAGGAACTTGGCGTGTACACAAGCAAAAGGGCGACCACTGGAGAGGAGCTTTACAGTGTACTCAGATCCTTGCTTGAAAGTCACCTATAAAGGACCAATCCACAGGGAGTCCAGTTTGTGTGCGCGCCCACCCACATGATGTTGATAGTATAGGACATGGTCACCAACAGCAAACTCAGGCAAGGGGGAGTGCCCTGCGTTGTCAGGAGAGAGCTCGAGCATCTTAGTCTTATATGCGGAAGTGTAGGCAGTGGCTTGTATATCAATGATGCAATTGACTAGGTCTTTGATGTGGTTGTCAGGGTTCATGGCCTTATCAGAGAAGAGTAGGGGAACCCCAAAGAGCAACGGAGTGGTGGCTTCACGCCCATACAACATGGCAAAGGGGGAGTACTCTGTGACCTGATGCTTGCTCAGACAATAGGCAAAGAGTGCAGCAGGTAAGTATAGATCCCAATTGGCAGCGTCAGAGTAGGTGAGCTTCCTCATGATAGAAACCAGTATCAAGTTGGCACGCTCAACTGCCCCATTAGTGGAAGGATTATAGGGGGCAGAAAAAGTCTGGTGAGTTCCTAGAGCTTCAACAACAGAGGTTACAAGTTTGGCATTAAAGTTGGTTCCGTTGTCTGATAAAGGCACTTGAGGACAGCCATGGCATTAGAAAACATCCTGCAGCAGAAAGGCAGCGGTAGTCTTAGCAGTGATGTCTTTAGTAGGGCGAGCTTCTATCCACTTGCTGAAGTGGTCAACAGCAATCAGGATAAAGCGGCATCTGGAGCGTGAGCGGGGGAGAGAACCTACAGCATCAATGCTGACAGTGTGAAAGGCATGTTGAGGGGGGACCAATTTGAACCCATGAGAAGCAGCTCGGGGCCTCTGAAGTTGGCAGCCATGGCAACTAGCTATGACATCTGGGATCAACAGGCAAAGATTCTCCCAGAAGTAATGCTTCTGAAGCCAGTCAAAGGTCTTGGCAATGCCTCCATGGCCAGTTTCTTTATGAGCTTGCGACACTAAATAGAGGCAAAGACTGGGGCGCACGTATGGCAGGTATTGACCCTGCACCTTCTTGAAGAGTTGGTTATTGCATATGAGGGTGTCTTCAGACAATTTGGACAGGGCAAGTTGAACCTCTTCTGTCTCACTTTCCCAGGAAGAAGGGTAGTCAATTAGCTTGTACAGGCGGTCAGCCTCAGCAGGATGTAGGGCAAGGATGGGCATTTGGGACAACCCATCAGCGTTCTGATGTTGAATCCCAGGGCAATGGAGCACAGTGAAGTCATAACCTTGCAGGCAGAGAGCCCATCTGGCTAAGCGTCCTTCAGGCTCCTTAAGTTGTTGTAACCATTTGAGCAAAGTGTGGTCAGTGACTACAGTGAAATGGGTACCATACACGTAGTGGCAGAATTGTTTGACTGCATGCAGCACAGCAAGGCACTCCTTCTCTGTAACACTATAATTCTTTTCATGCTTATTTAGTACACGGGAAGTATAGGCTACAGGGTGGTCTACACCTTCATTGTTGAGCTGAGCCAAGATAGCCCCAATAGCAAGGTCACTAGCATCTGTGTACAAGATGAATTCCTTATTGTAATTGGGGTACACTAAAATGGGTGCTTCTTTGAGTTTCTGCTTTAGAGTCTCAAAGGCTTGCTGTTGGCTGGAGGTCCATTTGAAAGGGACATTACACAGTAGTTGGACCAGGGGTTTGCTAGTATCAGCAAAATCAGAGATGAATTGTCTATAGTAACCCATCATGCCCAGAAAGACTTGTAATTCTTGGAGGTTGGTGGGCGGAAGCATTTTGTTGATGGCTT
Organism: Entomophthora muscae; assembly: GCA_014839935.2. NCBI lineage: Eukaryota > Fungi > Entomophthoromycota > Entomophthoromycetes > Entomophthorales > Entomophthoraceae > Entomophthora > Entomophthora muscae. Next base: position 304,110 of record QTSX02006436.1, on the reverse strand, counting down.
GAACCTTCTTGGTCATTGGACAAATTCCCGTTTGGGTTACTTCATGGCCCAGGAATTCAAGGCGCTCTTTGAAGAAAGCACACTTAGAGGGCTTTAAATTGAGGCCAGCTTCTTGGATCTTTATGAACACCTCTTTAAGATGGGCTAGGTGATCTGTGAAAGTTGCACTGAAGACTGTTATATCATCTAGATAGACTAAGACACACAACAACTTCAAATCACGCAGGATGGAATCCATGGCCCTCTGGAAAGTTACCGGGGCATTACAGAGCCCTTGCGGCATGCAGGTAGGCTCAAACAATCCTTCTGATTTGATGAGCAAAGCCTTCTGACGGTCTTCAGGAGAGAGGTCAACTTGCCAGTAGCCAGACGCCAAATCCATGGCAGAGAAAAACTTAGAACCTCCAAGGTGTCAAAGAGCGTCATCAATGCGCGGTAAGGGATAGGAATCTTTCTTGGTTAGAGAATTCAACCTTCAATAGTCCATCACAATCTGGTGTCCACCATCCTTTTTCTTTAAGATGAGCAGAGGGAAAGCCCAGGGACTTTGAGAGGGAGCTATCAGTCCAGCATTCAGCAGTTGTTTGAGCTCCTTAGAAACCTGCACATCTTCCACTTGGCTACGGCGGTATGGCTTGGCACAAAAGGGGGGAGCATCTCCTGTGTCAATCTGATGAATCACACCTTTGGCTAGCCCATAATCAGTACTATCTTTAGCAAAGGTGTCTGAGAATTGGTCTAGTAAATCAAGCACCTCTTTCTGTTGGACCGGGGACAACTGAGGGAAGTCTTGGGCAGTGAACAGAGATAGGACTTGAGGCTTGTCTTTGGGTAGGTTAAAGTCTTTAAACGTTCCAAAAGAGTGAAGAGACAAGATGTCAGGAGCATTTAACAACTTTCTGTAACCCACAACCTGTCCTCTGGATACTGTCATATGAAGAGCAGTAAGGTTGACAACTAGTAATTGAACGGGATCCTTGTGGGAGACGTCCAGAATTACAGGACAAAGGTAAGGCTTGTTCCGCCCCAGCAAAGGGGGGAGTACAGCTCTAAGAAAGTCCGCTCAGGTAGTTCATATGATATCTGGGAGTCTATGATAGCCTGAGAGCCTGGGGGGATGATGATAGCAGACGTGGACATGAGAGGGATTCCCTCAGTTGCAGGACAAGCCATGGGAGGACAGTTCATGTTGGTGGAATGGGTTTGGTATTTTAGGGTGAAAACTCCAGTGGGGTACTCCAGAGTACATGTCTTCAAACGTTTAACAGGAACTTTGATTGGCTCCTCAAAGATCAGGGGGACTTTGTACCCTAGGATAGAAAGATAACCATCCTTTAGGTTGATGATCCCATTATATTCCCAAAGGAACTGGGTACCAACCAAAAGGTCATAGCTCTCATTTTCTAGAACAACAGCCGGCACAGCCAACAGGAGTTTACCAAATTGCATTGGTAGGGCAGAGTACACACCAATGGCGCAAGTCATAGAGAGACCAGCGGTGCCATAGGATTGATGGTAGTTGAGATCAGGGGCCAGCTTAAGCTTCTTCATTAGTTTAGAAGAAACAATGTTGACTGGAGAACTGGTGTCCAGGACAGCTTTGATCTTGACCTTTTAGATAGATATCTCTACTTGGGTGGTGGTGCGTCCAAAGAGTGGCAGAACAGCCAAGATATCATGTGCCTCAGCTAGTTCCTTGTCCCATTTCTCAATCATGCATCATAGTCCCGGAAACTTCTTATATACAGTCTGGAGAGGGAGTGAGACAGATACATTCTTGAAAACGGCGTCTGCAACTTCAGCGGCTTCCTCTGATGATTTCACTAATACAGGGGACCGTTTTGCCTGAGTAAGGTAGGGGTGGGAGACAACTGCTTTGGCCTCAGACAAGGGCTTGGTGGTAGTTGTAGTCTTCCCAGATTGTAGCTTGTAAGGAACTGCAATAGTCTCAGGGACAGCAAGAACAGAATACCCATATGCATCATGGTCTTCAACATCAGATTCATCCACATCAGAATCATCAGAAATGTCATGGAACAGGAGGAGGATAGGAGGAGCTTCATCATCAGCAGGCTCAGAGTCAGTAGTTGGTGGAGGTGTAGGAGGAGACTGGGAAGAATTGTCAACCGAGAGCGTCTCTGCCTCTAGGTTGACTGTTCTTTTCCCAACTGATCCTTGGGATCAGCTCCTTCAACCCTCAGATTGGTGCAGATGCGAGAGTGGTGGCCTATCTGACCGCAGTTGTGGCAACCTTGACGTTGAGGAGGATTTTGGGAGTTCATAGTGAGGATACAAAGCCGCAAGAAGAGGAGCCAGAGTTGGAAGCAGCACAACTTTCCCAAACAACTGCCCCAGAATGGGTAAGATGCATATTTTGGAGCAGTGTCTTTATACTTTTCATGGAGGACAGCATAGCCTTGTGGGCCTTGAAATGGAGGCATAGAAGTTGATTCACCTTGAGGGCCTGGGCGCAGGCCATATATGCTTCATGCGCCGTCAACTGTCTGCTTGTTATTAACTGTTGTACCTCCATGTAAAATCTGTCGGCGAATTCAGCTAATGACTCTTTGGGATTGAAGGATATGTGCATGAAAGCATCCTTTTTCACCTCCAAACTTGTCAATCAGGAGCTGTTTCATGTCCTCCCAGGTCTCAATGGAGGGCAGCTCTGGTACAACTACCTCTTGACAGGTTGGGTGTAAGCAAGTCAAAATATGTTCTTTCTTAACTTCATCTGATGCTTGTCTCATAGCAGTCTTGTAAATAGTTAAGAAAGCTGCAATAGTCGAGGTTTTGGGATCAAAGACTTGCTTAAAAGTAGGCTTGAAGTGTGCCTCAAAAGCTGGACCACCATTGCTGCTATTGAGTACATTTATGCGCAGGGAGAACTCAGCTTCAGATTCAGAGGGGGGTTGTCTAGCCCACAGTTGTCAAACACTTTCTTCAAGGGTTGTCAGAGTCTTGGTGGTTCTGGCACCCGTAGTGTTGGCTAGAGCAGTCTGTTGTTCAGTAACATCTAGGCGTTGTCCTTGGGTAGTGATAACAGTGGAGAGCTCAGCCAGTCGCAAAGTAAGGGATGGCCCCACTGATAGGCAAGGGGCAAATCTGTTGTTTACCGAATCAATCAACTCACTCATCTCCTGTACGTCCCTGTCCAACTCAGTCTGGTCTCATTTCAAATGATCTACTTCATTAGCTAGGGCAATCAACTCTCTGGCACAGTGGATTCAAGGAGCCCCTGCCAAACCAGGACAACAGCCATCCTCCTTGTTAACCCCGAGTGGACTAGCAGCGGTTATTACTACCTCACGTAAAGCAGCAACTTCTTGCTGTAGTTCAGCGACCTGAGCAGTCTGCGCAAGAACCTGGGGATCAGGTTGAGGCATTTCAGTAGGACGTCCTTGGCTACAAGTGGAAGCACGTAATTCCCAGATGGCTTCCCAGATTTTCTGCTCTCTGTCCACCAGATCATCAGCAGGAGGAGAAGGCGGAACATCAGGTTGGGAGTGGACAGCTCATTCACCTGACTCTGAAGTTTGGCAATAGCAGCGGCAGTAAAGCTCTCTCTTGATTGAGTTCCGCACTGAGCTCATTTAGACCTTGGGCTGCAAGGTCAGCTACCTGTTGCAATTGCTCAAAGAAATAGACACTGAATGCATTAAGCTGTTGTACTAGGCGCTCAAAGTAGGAGAGATAAGCGTTTAGGGTGGAGTCTACTTGAGTTTGCCAGGGTTGTTCTGACTGGTGAAACTCATGTAGTTGCTCCCTAACGTACTCAGGGATGGACTGGCACATTTGCTTGATGGAATTGACTAAACGTGATTGAGAGATGACCAAATCACACTGATTGTCAGATATCAGGGAGAACAGGGAATGAATCCATTGTTAGTAGGCAGCAAACCGGTCCCAATGATGGGTAACAGCTGCTTGTAGAGACAAAATTTCTTGAACATGGAGTCCCAACACCATCTGGTGGTGGGCCAAGGCGGGCTGTATAAAGGATGACAGCAGATGATCAGCGGATCCAGCCGCTGAGAGGAAATGTTGTGAAAACTGAGGGGCCACAATTAACTCATAGTATTTGGCACAGCTAAACTGTAGCTGAAGGCGAGGGATGGCCCCGTCCCAAGCTATCCCAAGGGCTACCACCATGACTTGTTCCAAGTCAGGGGTACCCATAGGGTAAGCAACTAAGCAGGGACCATTCCCAAGGTTCAGTACAGTAGGGACAATAGGCGGGTCAGCAATGTCTTCCTCAATAAGAGGGCTGGTAATTTCAGGCAAGGTCAACTCCCAAATAGGAAGAGGCAAGGGACCTGCAAATGTAGATGCAAAAGGGATAACTGAGGGGCTTTCAGCACCTGTAGTGAGCACCATTTTTGTCATGTTCTGAGGCGCGGCACAGACACACAACAGGGAATCCTAACCTTAGGATTGGATTTGTACTAAGTCTTGGTTAGATAACAGGGAAGGCAATAGCGTTTACCATGCGGCCCTGGATAAATAATCTCTACTAGGCGTGGCTAGAGAGAGGCGCAGAAGTACAGAAGACACAAAGACAAAAATATGAATAGAACTTAATTTTATTGGTGAATATGGAAATGGAATATATAGTGGTTGAGAATACCACAAAACACTACCAGGATGGTAGGATCACTTTCCACAAGAATTAGTGGGGCAAGTGAGTTGCGCAGAGTCAGGAAACCAAACAATCATATTTCCTGAAGCGGAAGCCAGTTCATTTCGAGAGTCAAAAGCAAAAGCAAGAGATTTGTCTTCAAAATGGCCCAACAAAGGCAAAATCCAAACATGGTGAATGCCGTTATTCACGGCAGATGTACTGATATTCTGGTTGTTGCTGAGACAGTTAACATCCAGTCATGGCCCGGCTTGGTGCCAATCCAATATAAAGTTCAAAATACCAGAAATAATAACAAATCAATATCACATGACTTGTCCAGGTATCCAGCAACTTGAATCCATTCTGCACATGACCACCCTTATCTTTGATCCAACTTAAATCCCTGCCACAGCACAAGCTATATAAGTCTAAAGTATTATTCAATAAAACATACTTCTCTTCTTCTTAATTTCATATTTGAAGCTTCCCCAAAAGTTGTTCTTCATCACTGGTAGAATCTACAGTTTTTTGACCACATCTATGAAAAAAGAATGACTGAAAGGCAACCTCCAGAATTAACTCATACAGAATGGAACATCCTCCATGTTGACAATTTCAAAAATTGTTTTTGCTTTATCCTTTATAATTTCAATTAAAAGCTCAAAATAAAAATCAAACATTTCTTCTATTATCACTGTCAATTATTTAATCCAGAAAAGAATCATCTTTAATATTGAAAATAAGAAAAATATTTTTGAGAATTGTCAACATGGAGAATGTTCTATGATGTATGAGTTAATTATGGAGGTTGCCAACTGAAAAGAACCCGCCCACCTTTGCTCACGTAATAAAACAGGCTATATCTCAGGGTACCTGGAAGACGTACTTCTGCGCCCACAATACTGATGAAGATATACCTAGTGGATGCACCATATTCAAAGGACTGGTCATGTCCAAAGCATGCATCAAGATAATTCAATACAGTCACTCTCTCCAACCAGAAACAAACATATAACTGCCTATCACAGGCAAAGTTACCAATACCAAGTACATTGGTATCAACAAGTTCCTTGGAAAAACAAAGAAACCATCATTAACTAGCTGGACCACTGAGTTGCTAAACTCTGCGCCAGCCACATCCCCCACAAAAAATGAGTCTGGGAAGCCAGCAAGCGCCTGTACAAGGCCTCAGCTAACTGGTTTGCCACCTGGGTTGGATCACAAACTGACAACCAGCTTGACAACTGGGAAGAGTTCAAAGCCAATATCACCCACAATTTCCGCGTCACTGAATCCCTCCAAGACATTGCAATACAGCTCAGCAATCTTCCTCAGAAGACTACTGCCACAGATTATGCCAATGAATTTGAAGAGATACATCACAAAATTCAAAACCCAGCACAATCTGACAACGTACACACAAGAGCATCATTAATAAAAAGAATGAAACCCTCAGTTGCTGCCATCATCTGACCAGAGACCAACACCTCCATGCCTGCGCTCATTGCAGAAGCCAAGCACACTGAAAAAAGCAAATATGGAGTATGCTGCACACAACGGCAATGGCAGAGATCATTCTAATGGTAACAAGTGCCAAAACATCAACCACAACAACAGCAACTCCAATCAAAACAATAGCAATTGCAGCCAGAGTGCAAACCGCTCCTGTCCCAAGAAAGAGGACACCACCAAAGTGAACAGTGCTGAAACAGAAGCCCACTATAAATCTGACCCCACATTCTCTGACCTCAGAGGTCTTGATACAGAGGAACAGGGAAAAGACGAGGTGGAACAGGCTTAAGTTCACATGTCTCCTCCCAAACTGACAAGAAATTGTACCAAGGCACAAACTTTGATGCTTGCATCCCATGTGTCCCACAATCTTCTATATTTATGAATGTAAAAATTAAAGATTGCTCACAACTTCTTATCTACCCATGCACTTATAAATCACATATACATAAAATTTTATTTCACTCTGATGCACAACACACCATGATAAGCAAACCATTTGTAACCAATTACAAAATACCAGTTGTCAAATCCAACTTCAAATATACCAGAATGGCAGACAAATCAAAGGTTCTACTTAAAGGCAAAAAAACTCACTTCATAATTGATCTCCAAGGCATAAAACGTTCATCAAAGGACTTGTCATGAACAACATAAACTATGACATTGTAGCAGGCATGGAATGGTTCACCCAAGTGAACCCCAGTGTCAGGGATCCAGCCTGTAGGGGGTTCCTGGGAACTTGCGGGCAGACAACCTGCTGTGAGAAAGGGGGGCTAAACTAACTAAGTTTGGCTCCCATCCTGGAAAAACAAACCACCAGGATGCCGCCCAGTGGAGAACTGGGACAGTCTCTTGAAGAAGTGACCCTAGAGAGGACCCAGGGGACAGCTGAAGGAAATACACATTCAATCTCATCAGCACTAGGCTGGTAAGCAACAAGGGAGTACAGGTGGGAGAGGGAGGGGGCATCACAGGCACTTGGAAAGGTGCCAAGTTACTCTTCTCCAGACTGAGGAGGGGAGGTGCTGACGTTCCCTTGTCCACAAGAACAGGCAGAGCATAATCAACAACCTCTAATTCCAGGTCATTGCAAGTCAGGCTCTTGACCATGGCCTCTCCAGAGAACAGGAGACCACCAGGGAGATTCAAGAGAGTGTAAGGATATTCACCCACAAGCCGCACAGAAGAGGAGATCTTTGACCACAAATTAGATGAGGGCAACCACAGAAGCAACAGGAACAGAGTCAAGGAAAATACCACAAACTTCAGCACTAGGAGTATCATGGTTGAATTATCCACAAAATCTGGATAAGATGAGTGGGTTTGGTTTGGGCTAAAACAATAAAATTTTGCCCAGCAGGAGGACCCACAGGCAAGAGAACATGCAGGAGGTGATAGAGGGGCTTTGGATAGCTTGGTGGTATATTTGGGTGCCTTTAGAGCAAACGGAAACAAAAGCAGGTTTGAAATTAAAGAATTTATAGAGAAAATCAAGGTAAAAATAGATTTTTATATTGAATTTAACTAAAACTTTAGAGTTTGAGTGTAGACTTCAAAAGCAAAAGAAAAAACAATAACAGTTATACACTAGAGTCTGCTTTGGAGATCCCAGAAGAGGGGCAGAGTTCAAAGCAGGTAGGTCAGAGGTAAGGAGTAATAGTCACTAAAACTTTTACTATAGACTATAGGGAAACTCAAAACAGAGATCCCAACTAAAACTATAATTTTTAAAAATTTAGGGCAACAGAAACCAAACTTTTATGAATCAAAAAATTGAAAAGCAGGGGATTCAAAGTCCCCTGGCATTTATAAAGAGGGGTGAGTTGACAGGCAGTAGTCACATGACCTCAAGTTCTGCATCTAATTTGCCAAGGGGGAAATTTTGCTAGTCAGGGCCAGGGGGACTGGAGGTTTTCAAGGTAATTTCTGCAGCTTCACCTGATTGACTGGATGGCATCCCAACTATTTCTGATTCAGTTGACTTTGAGGCCATTGCTGTGTCATCTTTTGATTGGGCGTTCCTGATTGTTTTTAAAAGAGGGCAACACCATGCCAACAAATGGTCCAAATTATCAGCGTTTCTTCCCAAGCCGGGACAACCAAAGCCAGGGGATCTGCAGGGTAGGCCAGGACAAATATCTCATCAACAGTATAAGCTAAATCTCCTAGAGAATTAAATGGCTTGGCCATAATTTTTGGGCCTTTTTTGGTGTGGCGGGGAAAACAGTTTGGTCCAAGGCCAAAGGTGGCAGTGAATTTACACCCGCGGGCCCCGCAGGGAGGACCCACCACAAGATAGGGGCCAACTTTACAATATAAGATAACAATTTGCCCAGGAGAGCCCAAGGTCTGCTGGCAGGTACCATAGAACCTATCAAGCCGGCAATAGTGATGTACATTACTCCAAATATCTGAGTGGAAGTGGATTCATTGGCAGCAAAGGATTCTTGCAGGCGGTTGGGCTGCAGGGTGAGAGGCAGAGTCATTGGGACCAAATACGCGGACAGGTGGTTGTATTTGTTGCGGAATAGCAGGGGAGGTATAGTGATTTTGTGGCCTTCCCTTTAAACAGTCTCAGCCTCTCTAGTTCTTGCCTCAGGGTTGTAGATTAGGATTTCCTCTAGGGTGAACTCCAAATACGTTGGGTTAGGAGGGTACTCATTGAAATGTACTGGGCCTTAGGGAGCTCCTGTTGGACAATAAAGGTTGGGCGGCTGGTCTGCAGTTTCTTGGGGTTGATGCGTGTGAGGTGCAGAACCGCAGGAAGTAGGCTGTAAATGAAATAGAACTAATATCAAATATGGAGTAACCTGTTTGAACCAAAGGTTCATGTCACTTTATTGCAAGAATGGCAATGGGCAACTTCCTGGCGGTCCAGGGTATAAGTATGCCCATCTGTCATGGGTAAACTTTTACAAATTTCCTTGGCCCAGGTGTTACTGTCTGCTAGTTTTTTCCAGTCTTTGGTGGTATTTATTGCAGGAGTTAATTTATTGGCTAGTTTGAACTGAGAATACTCAAATTCCCTTGTTGGGTTGTGGGGTTGATCATCTCTGGGCGGCCCACGTTCTATAGGAAGTTTCTTTGTTTCCCCTTCCGTGATAGCCCAAGTTATTTTGGGCTCTATGGCTAGACACGTCCGCTGATTGGTTGAGTTAACAGGAACCTTTAACGTGGGGAGTGTCAATGTAGGTGATTTTGACTCATCAAGCTTTAAAAGATTTTCCAAAGTTAAATTTTGTTCTGGTTCCTGCCCAAAAATCTGCAGGCAGCCAGGCGGCTGGTCCTGCAGGCTGGAGGCCTGCAGGGTGTCAGGGTTCAAATCTTGTAGTTGAGGTTTCCCAGTAAGCATGGTCAATAGGAGTTTGTCACTTGTGACACCCAGTGTATGTTGGAAAACAAAAACCATGACCATCAAACACAATGGAGTCAATTTCAACATCCTCAAAGAACCTAATGATCTCATTCTAAGAGACACAGTATTTGATCAAATCATAAATCAGGATAACTCAGAATATCTAACCAAAAGACAGTACTCTCCACATAATGGGGTAAACCAAATTCAATAACATTCAAACAACCAAAATTAAATCCCAGAGCTCACAGTATTCCTAAATGAATGTGCCCATGTATTTAAGGAAGAGTTAAAAGAGCTATCCCCAAACAGGAGTTCAAATATGAAATTGACCTATGCAATTACATTTCCAAACCTGCACCCCTCTACAGACTCTCCCCCATGGAGACACAAACCCTCAAAAATCACATTGAGTATAACCTAGCTAAAGGCTTCATTTGCCCATAAAAATCCCTGTGGGGGCAGCAGTGTTTTTTTAAAGAAAAAGGAAGGCTCACTCCATCTAGTAACATAATACAAAGATTTTAATTCAAGCATGATAAATAATAAATATTCCCTTCCAATTATAGAGGATCTGTTTACAAAACTCTCTGGAGCCAAATTTTTCTCCAAAATTGACCTCACCTCAGGTTACAACCAAGTTAAAGTAAAAAAAGACATACCAAAATCTGTGTTCTGTACACAATTTGGATCTTTAGAGTGTAGGGCAATGAACTTTGGGATGACCAACACTCCTGGAACATTTGTCACTATGATGAACCAAGCACTAAACAACCTCTCAAATACATTATGCTACCTTGACAATATCATCATATTCTCAAAAACCAAAGAGGAACACCTCACACATGTCTACAAGACACTTGATTGACTTGCAAAGCACAAAATCTATGCAAAGCCTAGCAGTGTCAAATTATGTAAAAGGAACTCTTGTTATTGGGCCATATTGTCTCCAACAGTGGCATCAAAGCAGATACAGATAAAATAAAAGCCATAAATAACATGCAACGCTCCACCTCTGTTAAAAAAGTTAGATGCTTTCTCAGAATGATAGCTTACTAAGGGAATACATCAAAGACTGCAGGAAACTAACCACACCAATCAATGACCTAACCAAGGGTAATGCCAAAAAAATTCATCTGGACACCAGAATGCAATAAGAATTTCCAACAACTCAAACAAGCTCTGATCAAAGAACCAATATTGCAATACACTAATAAAAATGTTTGTTACAAGCTTGAGTTAGATGCCAGTGACACTGCCATTGGCGCAGTACTACACATCTGCCAGCCAGGGCAAAAAGACTTCCTGCCAGTATGTTATTAAAGTAGAAATCTAAATAACACTGAGCAGAAGATCCCTATACACAATAAGGAATTGCTAGCAATATACTGATAAGGAGCGCCTTTTGGGGAAGCTTTGAATATAAAAGTAGGAAGAGAAGAAGTATATTTTATTGGATGATATTTTAGACCTATATAGATTTAGCTGTGGCGGGGATATTAGTTGGACCAAACCCAGGGGCTGGTCATGTGCTAGATGAGTTCAAGTTGCTGGATACCTGGACAGTCATGTGATATTGGTTTGTTGCCATTTCTGGTATGTTGAATGATATATTAGAAAGGCAACAAATCAGGCAATGACTGGATGTTAAGTGTGATGACAATTGCCAGAATGCTTGTACATCCAGACCCTTGACACACACCCCTTAAGGGGTTACTCTGGTGCATCAGGAGGGGGCTTTGTTTTCACAGCTGCCGCCTGATACTCCTGGAGCTGTTTACAAGTGGGCACCAACTGGGTCGAGTGTTCTCCTTTGATAGGGCGGATGCAAGATCTGTGGTACTTTTTGGTGATGGGCTCTTTGGCACCCTGGAACTTAACCAGGTAGGTGTTCCTGTCTGGTCGGTATCTGATGATTCTTCCTGGTCCCCTGTGTACTGAGTCTAGTTTCCTTCTGTTCCCGTCTAGGACCCAGACGGGGGAGTTGATGGGGAGTGGGTCCTCTGTTGAGGTTACCTTTTGAGTTTTGAATCTCTTTATTTCAGCCAGTTTGGCTTTGAGGCGTATGTGTTGTAGAGCTGGTTTCTGTTCTACTGTGGGAGGGTTCCCCAGGGGGATCTTTACATATGGCTGGTTATTGTGGATGACTATTTCTGGCTTGTACCCGTATGTCAGTTCAAACAGTGAGTAGCCTGTCCCTTGATTGGTACAAACCCGGGATACTAGTAATGCATAATTCAAATATAGCAGCCATGTGTCTTTGGCTTTGCCATCCATTATTTTCTCCAGGGTTCTGATAAGGCTTCCGTTAATGTGTTCAACTCTGCTGTTGGCCTGTGGCCTGTAGGGCAAGGTTGTGGAGTGTTTGATGTTTTTTGTTTTTAGATTGTTGTTTACTACGTGGCCTGTTAGCTCTTTTGCTCCATCTGTTATGATGTAGTCTGGAGTGCCGTAGTCTGCTATGATTGCTTTATTGATGAATTGATTTATTGTTTCCGCCTTGTGATCTTTTGTTGCCCAGCAGATGGGCCAAGGTGTGGCAAAGTCAATGGCTACAATTAGGAAACATTGATTCATTTTGGTTTCTGGGAAAGGTCCCACTACGTCCAGTCCCCAAACCTTAAATGGTTCAGGGTCAGGTACTGGGTTAACTGTTGGCTGTGGCACCTTGGTGCTGGCGTATTTTTCACATACTGTACACTTTTTTTAGAACATTGATTATGTCTTGCTTCAGGTTGGGCCACCATACTATCTCTTTTAATGTGAGATATAGGTTGTTAGCTTTTGTGTGTCCTAGCAGACAATGGTGTCTTAGTATAGTGTTGACTCTTTGTGCAAGTGGGATGTATGGAATGATTTATCTTTGATGATCCGGTATACCGTGCCATTTGATATGTGGAAATTTTTTTCATTCCTTAATAGTGTATCATGAGTTAGTTGATGTGTGGAGGGATCCTTTCCTTTTGTCTTGTACTTGGTGTTGTATAGGTTGGGCCAGTCAGGGTCCAGGTGGTCAGGGTGATCCTCTCTTGGCTGGCATAGCCTAGAGAGAGCATCAGCTGTGACCAGCTCTGCCCCTTTTTTTATTGGATGTCCAGGTTAAACTGTTCCAGCAAGGACAATCATTTGGCTTGGCGCCGCATGAGTTTGTTCTGAGTTTTGAAATAGATTTAGGATTTGTGGTCAGTTAGCACTTGGACGTTTAAGTGTCCTTCAAGATAACATCTTAATTTCTTGAATGCATGATATATTGCTAGAAATTCTTTATTGTGTATTGGGTACCTTTGCTCAGTGTTTGTTAGTTTTCTGCTTTTGTAACATACTGGAAGAAAATCTTGCTGCCCTGGCTGGTGGATGCGTAGGACTGCGCCAATGGCGGTGTCACTAGCGTCTATCTCAAGCTTGTAGCACCTGTTATTATTAGGGTATTGCAAGATTGGTGCTTTGATCAAAGCTTGTTTTAATAGTTGGAAATTCTTGTTGCATTCTGGAGTCCAGATGAATTTATTTTTGGCATTACCTTTGGTTAGGTCATTGATTGGTGTGGTGAGCTTTCTGCAGTCTTTGATGTATTTCCTTAGGTAAGCTACCATACCAAGAAAGCATCTAAATTGTTTCACAGAGGTGGGGCATTGTATGTTATTTATGGATTTTATTTTATCTGGGTCTGCTTTGATGCCACTGTCAGAGACAATGTGGTCCAAGAACAAGAGTTCCTTATCCATAAATTGGCACTTACTAGGCTTAGCGCATAGTTTGTGTTTGCAAGTTGATTGAGTGTCTTGCGGACATGTTTGAGGTATTCCTCTTTTGTTTTTGAAAATATGATGCTGTTGTCAAGGTAACATAATGTATTTGAGAGGCCATTTAGCACTTGGTTTATCATGGTGAAAAACGTTGCTGGAGTGTTGGTCATCCCAAAGTTCATTACTTTACATTCAAACAACCCAAATTGCGTGCAGAACACGCTCTTTGGTATGTCCTTCTCTTTGACTTCAACTTGGTTATAACCAGATGTGAGGTCAATTTTTTAGAAAATTTTTGCTCTGGAGAGCTTTGCAAATAGGTCTTCTATGAGGGGAAGTGGGTACTTATTCTTTACTGTACTTGTGTTTAGTGCTCTGTAGTCAGTAACTAGGCAAAGGGATCCTTCTTTCTTCTTTGCAAAGAAAACCGCTGCCCCCCACGGAGATTCAGACGGGCTAATAAATCCTTTGTCTAGGTTGTCCTTGATGTGGGCTTTAAGTGTTTGGGTCTCCATGGGGGAGAGTCTGTAGAGGGGTGTAGGTTTGGGCATGGCTTTGCATAAGTTGATGCCATGTTTGACCTCTTGTTTGGGGGGGGTAACTCTGTGAGTTCTTCCTTGAATACATGAGTGTATTCATTTAGGAGTGCCGCAAGTTCTGGGCATTGGATCTTTTGTGCTTGTATATTATCAAATTTGGAGTACCTCATTATGTGGAGGGTACTGTCTTTGATTAGATGTTCAGAGTCATCTTGATTTATGACTTGGAAAAATACTGTATCTCTTAGAATAAGGTTGTTGGGTTCTTTGAGAATGTTGAAATTGACTCCATTGTGTTTTATTGTCATGGTCTTTTTTTCAACATACACTGGGATTCACTTGGGTGAACCAGTCCATGCCTACTACAATATCATAGTTTATGTTGTTCATGACAATTCCTTTGACAAACGTTTGTATGCCTTGGGGATCAATTATGAAGGGAGTGGTTTTGCCTTTGAGTAGAACTTTTGATTTGTCTGCCATTCTGGCGTATTTGAAGTTGGATTTGACAACTGGTACTTTGTACTTGATTACAAATGGCTTGCTAACCATGGTGTGTTGTACATCAGAGTCAAATAAAATTTTATGTGTATGTGATTTGTAAGTGCATGGATAGACAAGAAGTTGTGAGCAATCTTTAATTTTTACGTTCATAAAAATGGAGGATTACGGGACACAGGGGATGTGAGCAGCAAAGTTTGTGCCTTGGTACTTCTTCTTGTCAAGTTGGGAGGGGGGAGACAGGGGCACTTAAGCCTGTTCCACCTCCTCTTTTCCCTGTTTCTCTGTTTTGAGACCTTCAAGGTCAGAGAATGTGGTGTCAGATTTGTAGCAGGTTGCTACTTCAGCGTTGTTAACTTTGGTGGTGTCCTCTTTCTTGGGACGGGAGCGGTTTGCACTTTGGCTAAGGTTGTCATTGTTTTGATTGGAGTTGCTGTTGTTGTGGTTGATGTTTTGGCACTTGTTACCATTAGAATGATCTCTGCCATTGCTGTTTAAGGTGAGGTTGCGGTTGTGTGCAGCATATTCCATGTTGGCGCGTTTTTAAGTGCGCTTGGCTTCAGCAATGAGCACAGGCATGGAGGTATTTGCTTCTGGGCAGATGAGGGCAGCAACAGAGGGTTTCATTCTGTTGAGGAATGATGCACTGGTGTGTACGTTATCAGCTTGTGCTGGGTTTTGGATTTTACGATGTATTTCCTCAAATTTTTTGGTGTAGGCTGTGATAGTAGTCTTCTGAGGAAGATCACTGAGCTGTATTGCAATATCTTGAATGGATTCAGTGACGCAGAAATTGTGGGTGATGTCGGCTTTGAACTCTTCCCAGTTGTCAAGCTGGTTGTTGGTTTGTGAGCCAACCCAGGTGGCAAACCAGTTAGCTGTGGCCTTGTATAGGCGCTTGCTGGCTTCCTGGACCCATTTCTCATGAGGGATGCGGCTGGCGCGGAGTTTAGCGGCTGTGTGGTCTAGCCAGTTGATGACGTTTTCTTTGTTTTTACCAAAGAACTTGTCAATACCAATGTATTTGGTGTTGGTAACTTTGCCTGTGATAGGCAGTTATATGTTTGTTTCTGGTTGGAGAGAGTGACTGTATTGAATTATCTTGATGCATGCTTTGGGCATGACCAGTCCTTTGAATACAGTGCATCCACTAGAAATATCTTTGTCAATATTGTGGGTGCAGAAGTATGTTTTCCAGGTCTCTTGGGATGTGGCCTGTTTGAGCACATGGGCAAAGGTGGGCTGGTTCTGTTCAGTCATTTTCTCTTTCATTGGCATGGTCAAAAACTGTAGTGCTATCAGTGATAAGGAGCGCCTTTTGGGGAAGCTTCAAATAAAAAAGTAGGAAGAGAAGAAGTATATTTTATTGGATGATACTTTAGACTTATATAGATTTAGCTGTGGCAGGGATATTAGTTGGACCAAACCCAGGGGCTGGTCATGTGCTGAATGAGTTCAAGTTGCTGGATACCTGGACTGTCATGTGATATTGGTTTTTTGCCATTTCTGGTATGTCAAATGGTATATTGGAAAGGCATCAAATCGGCCAATGACTGGATGTTAGGTGTGATGGCAATAGTTGGAATTCTTGTACATTCAGACCCTTGACAATACCATGCATGCAAGAAATGGGATGATATCTAGAAGGACACTTAAACGTTTGAGTACTAACTGACCATATATCCTTAACCTATTCCAAAAATCAGAACACACTTGCAAGGCAATAATCCAAATGAATTTCCCTGCTGGAGCATCTCAATCTGGACATCCAATATAAAAGTAGGGCAGAGCTAGTCATAGTTGATGATCTCTCTAGGCTATGTCAGCCAAGAGAGGATCATCCTGATCACCTGGACCCTGACTGGCCCAACCTATATAACACCAAGTACAAGATTAAAGGGAAAGACCCCTCAACACATCAACTAATCCATGATTCATTAGTGTAAGGGACCCTCTTTATAGAGGAGAATACAAATGGGGAATCAAACAAGGGCCCATTACTCTTTACAACAGGAGATAGCTCTTCAAGCTGTAGGGTAGGGGTTGGGCAAGGACCAAGGAAGCACAAGGTAGCTGGCCCCTGAGACAGGATATAAGGCAGGAACAAGGAGAGCCAGATGGTGACTACAGACCACAAATAAAGGATTCCAATCATCTGGACTAGGAGTACTATTAAACGCTCAAATGAATAATAGGGCAAGATTGCTTTATTGTAGAAATAAATGTTAATCAAACAATTAACTTGGGATTGGGATGGGAGTTTTTATACTAGGAGGGTGAAATTTGGAGTACAGACTTGATTAGTTTGAAACCCAGATGTAATGCCTCACATGCAGTGGTAGGAATCATGATGCAGGCTAATTTTAGATGCATGATAGTACTGAGTTCCTTGAAGGTTTTACTTGCATCTGCATCACTGTGGGGCATAGGAAGAATTAATTGACAATTAATTGAGTTGAAGTAACCTAGATCATCCAAATTTGGAAGTTGGAATAGGTCTTCAACTATTGGATAACTGTTGTCAGGGAAGTGATTCCTGACAGTATCCTCCCCTAAAGTGGTCCTCCATATCTCCTTATTCTCAGGATGGCTTTCAGTGTTGACTTGGAAGAATAGAGGGAAGCTTTTTATGAGACTAGAATATATCCATCCGGTAATATAATTAGGTGTATCAGATTTTGGCACAGTTTCAAGGGTTAAAACACTACAAAGGAGCAACTAATCTTGGTGAAAAATCAATAGCTTGAGCATTTTTGACTTGAAGCTCTTAAGTCTGTGGGCAGACTTCTTGATGAAGTGGGGAACTTGAAGAAGAAAACTTGTATTTCTAAAGGCTAGGCTGGAAACTGTGGGTGACATGGTGGCAAAAATAATGCTGCTTTGCCATAATTTATAAATCCAGTGTAGAGCACAGAATAATTGGATTATTTTACGCCTTGATTTCAGGGTATTAAGATGGGAAAACAGTTGCTTGATGTGACAAGGTATGGTGGAATTTAAAAGTGCTACATAGTTTTCATTCCAAGGCTTCATCATGTAGTCAAAGGTACACTGATTATGACTTGAATGAAATTGAAAAGGCATGTAAGAACCCCAATCTACTGGAAGCAACTCATATCTGAACTGTAACATGTTCCTCTTAAAGCTGTCAAACCAGTTGCTTAAGTGGACGCCATTGGGTTGATTTTTCCAGTTGCATTATTTCTATGCCATTGTTTCATATGCAAGTCAATTATCCACTTAATTTTTCCTTGCTTGATAGTGGTTTCACCTTGGGGATAGTCATGTGACACCTTATCACAAATCCAGTGGAGTATAGGATAGAATACACTATCCCATTGATTAAAACTGATTTCTGGCATAATGTAGTCAGTGGGGCATCCTGGGTAAGCTTCTGAGACATGATCTGCTGTGGAAGTAAGAGGTGATTGTTTCAAATCTCTGGTAGCAATATTTAAGGTAAGCTTCATTCCAATGAGTAGATCACAGAAGCCAAGGCAATTTTCTTCATGATCTTGGTGCAGCAAGGTCTTGGCCTTCACATTCCTTCTGGAGCTGTCAAAATGATCCTGGCTTTGTCCTAGTGCAGTTTGCTTGATCTGAGCAAGGCAACTTGTTTTAAGGCTCTTTGGATAGACTGGAGTGTTGATTCTGATTTGGGAGAAAGTCTGGATAACCTGAGGGCAATTTCTGAAGTACTTGGGCAGGTGAAATAAGGATATCTCTTGGACTGAAGAAGGAACTAATCTGGGTGTCTTGTACTCAAATTTGTAGCACATTAAGGTCTTAAAAGGCTTAACAGAATCAAATTTTTGAATTTCAAGGTGACTAGGCAAGAATTCAAATATAAGTGTACAACCAGAGGAAGGCTTATCAGGAGGACCATTCTTGATGAACTTAGGCATGAAAAACTGTGATTCTTTTTGGAGAAAGAATGGAATTGTCATTAACACCTTAAGATCATATTTGTAGCATATTGAACACTGAGAAGGTTTAGCAGAGTCAAAGGTATGAATATCAAGGAAACTGGGCAATGGATTATCCAAAACTAGTGGTAGGGTAGTGGATTCATGATTGGATGGTGGATTCTGAATATTTGATGTGGACTGAATGGATAGGCAACCAAAAATAATGGTTTCTATGGAAAGTAAAAGGTAGCAACTGAATGCTTATAACACAAGAATAACAGTAGATCGGACTAAAGATGGGAAGGTGATAAAACCAGAGACTAAAATATGGCCTGGATCTTTAAGGCAAAGATCCAGTAGTGGTTTAATTAAACTGTAAGAGACCCTCTTTATAGAGGAGAATACAAATGGGGAATCAAACAGGGGTCCATTACTCTCTACAACAGGAGATAGCTCTTCAAGCTGTAGGGTAGGGGTTGGGCAAGGACCAAGGAAGCACAAGGTAGATGGCCCCTGAGACAGGATATAAGGCAGGAACAAGGAGAGCCAGATGGTGACTACAGACCACAAATAAAGGATTCCAATCATCTGGACTAGGAGTACTATTAAACGCTCAAATGAATAATAGGGCAAGATTGCTTTATTGTAGAAATAAATGTTAATCAAACAATTAACTTGGGATTGGGATGGGAGTTTTTATACTAGGGGGGGTGAAATTAGGAGTACAGACTTGATGAGTTTGAAACCCAGATGTAATGCCTCACATGCAGTGGCAGGAATCATGATGCAGGCTAATTTTAGATGCATGATAGTACTGAGTTCCTTGCAGGATTTACTTGCATCTGCATCACTGTGGGGCATAGGAAGAATTAATTGACAATTAATTGAGTTGAAGTAACCTAGATCATCCAAATTTGGAAGTTGGAATAGGTATTCAACTATTGGATAACTGTTGTCAGGGAAGTGATTCCTGAAAATTAGTAGGGAATGAAAACACTTACATGTATCAAATGTCACTGTATACCAAATCATTAACAACAAACATGTCCCTTACATCCCACTTGCACAAAGAGTTGACATCATATTAAGACATCACCGCCTACTAGGACATATAAAGGCTAACAACCTATACCTTACTTTAAAAGAAATAGTATGGTGGCCCAATCTTAAACAAGACATAATTGAAGTTATAAAAAAGTGCACAGTGTGTGAAAAATATTAAAGCACCAAGGCTCCTCAGCCAATGGTCAACCCAGTACTTGACCCTGAACCATTCAAGGTTTGGGGACTGAACATAGTGGGACCTTTCCCAGAAGCTCAAGAAAAACAATGCTACATAATTAGAGCCATCAACTTTGCTATACAGTGGCCTATCTGCTGGGCAACTAAAGACCATAAAGCAGAAACAATAAACCACTTCATCAACAAGGCAATTATAGCCAATTATGAAACTCTAGACTACATAATAACCAGTGGAGCCACAGAACTATCAGGACACATAGTAAACAATAATTAAAAATAAAAAATATCAAGCATTCCATAATCTTGCTCTACAGGCCACAGGTCAATGGCAGAGTTGAACACCTAAACAACAGTCTAATCATAACCCTTGAGAAAATAATGGATGGCAAAGCCAAAGACACATGGCCACTGTATGTTCATGCATTATTAGTATCTTGGGTACACACCAACCAAGGGACAGGCTACTCACCATTTGAACTAAAATACAGATACAAATCAGAGATAGTCACCTGCAATAACCAACCATATGCAAAAATACCACAGGAAAACCTCTCATGGTAGAACAGGCAACATCACTCAACACATATGCCTCAAAGCTAAGATAGCAGAAACCAAGAGACTCAAAGTACAAAAGTTAACCTCTGCAGAGGAACCACTCCCAATCAACTCCCCCGTCTGGATCCTAGCCAGAAACAGAAAGAAGCTGGATTCAGTACACAGGGGACCAGGAGAAATAATCAAATGCAGAACAGACAGAAACACCTGCCTGGTCAAGTTCCAAGGCTCCAAAGACCCCATCATCAAAAAGTGCCAAAGATCCCGCCTTTGCCTCAGCAAAGGGGAGCACTCAACTCAGCTAGTATCTACTAGGAAACAACTCCAGGAACATCAGGTGGAAGCTGTCATTATAAAGCCCACTACTGATGTACCAAAGTAATCACTTAAGGGGGTATTGAGGAGCTGGATGTACTGATATTCTGGTTGTTGCCAACACAGTTAACATCCAGTCATTGCCCGGTTTGATGCCAATCAAATATACAGTTCAACATATCAGAAATGGCAACAAACCAATATTACATGACTTTCCCAGGTATCCAGCAACTTGAACTCCTTCTGCACACGACCACCCTTATCTTTGATCCAACTTAAATCCCTGCCACAGCACAAGCTATTTAAGTCTAAAGAGTTATCCAATAAAATATACTTTTCTTCTTCTTAATTCCATATTTGAAGCTTTCCCAAAAGTTGCTTCTTATCAATATGTAGAGTTCTCTTTTTCCAAATACAGGTTGACACCAATATCTGAACCTTCTGGATCATTATTAGCCTCTTGCCCCTTGGAGTATCTCCACTAAGGCTATTAGGATTGAACCTTGGGGTATAAAATTTAAAGCTCTTTTTTAAAATAAAATAAGTTCATTTTTGCTCATTAATTTTGACATTGAATCTTCAGCGCTCATCTTTCATTTGCTAGTGAGATATCTATTACTCATACTCAGATCAAATGGCTTAAAGCCAGAAGCTCAAGTCTTACATAATTAAGACTTTCACCTGAGTTCTTTATTATGCCAAATAATAAAGCACAACATGAAACTCATTTATAAGGCTTTTGAGCACCTGGTTGGGAATTGTATTATCATGTACCTTAATAAAATTATTGTATTCAGCCAGGATCAGGAAACACATATCATAACCTCTGGGTTGTCCTTAGCACCCTTTTCAAACATCATTTGAAGGCTAAACCATATAAATATGAGTTTATCCAGTCAGAGAACTGTTTTTGAGACACACAATCTCCCCCAAGGAAATCAACCCTAGCCCAGCTAAGATCAAAGCAATCACAATTAGGCCGCCTCCCACTAAGGTTAGCCAGGTGCACACCTTCCTGGGAATGGTGGTGTATATATACAAATTGATTCCCGGCTGTGGGGAGCTAATTTCCCCCTAACTAAGTTGCTTAATACTAAAAAAATTCAATGAACTCCTGTGAAGGATCAAGTATTTGAGAAACCCAACCATAAGCTCAACACAGCACCAATCCTTCAGTTTCCCAACCAAAAAATTCCAGTATGAATTCAAGACTGACTCTTCTGACTGGGCCATAGAAGGCATGTTGATTGTAGAAACCATAAACAAGACATTGTTTCCCATGGCATACAAGTCATAAGGGCCCACTGATACCAAAAAACAGTACCCAACACACAACAAGGAGTTAGCGGTCATCATTCATTGTGTCAAGAAGTGGTGCTGTTATTTAGAGGGGCTGCTTTCCCTCCATGGGTCCTCATGAACTAAAATTTCCTCAAATGCTTCAATACCCAGTCCCACCTGACTTGATGTCAGGCAGTAAGGGTTGAGTTCCTTTCCCTCTACCAATTTTGCATTGAGTATAAGCCTGGAAGGTGTTGGTCATGGCTGATACCCTTTCCTGGATATAAATAGAATCCATCACATGTGACAATGTGCTGGACCTTTACTGATCACTACTGTATTCATGGCCTGAAAACAATTGTTATAAAGGCTGTACTCCCCCATCATCTTGAAACTCAAAGACAATGTGATTCAATTTGTAACTAATGCAGGGAATATATGACAAAGGGCAGAGATAGGATAGAAGACAGCTTACATCTTCACTACTAAGCAAAGGGATACTATATTAAACTACCACTAAACTCTGGGGCGCATCTGCAGCCAAAACTTATATGCCATCATGAAACAAAACTTCTGATGACTTTGCATGCCCCAAGTCATTCCAAACCTCTTGAAGACATATGTGCTGTCTGAAAAATATGTCTAAACCTGCTCTGCTTAAATCAGTGCTATCTATCAGAGACATGGAACCCTTTGACTAGTGGGCCCTTGCTATTTTGGGACCTACCCAAAGACAATCTGGGCAAGAATTATATCATCACTTCAATTGGCTACTTATCTGCTGCCCTGTGGCTTGAAAAACTACTAACCACACTGTCATCATAATTATCTGATTATTGGTAAGGAAATACCGGGAAAGTTTGGAGCTCAAAGCTCCTCATCTAAGATGATGAGCCAGAACTTTTAGGCAATGTCATGAAGGTAGACAGCATGAATAACACCCTTGGACAGATGGTGACAGCTCCATATTTTCTCCAAGCCAGCAGGTACATTGAGCGCCTAAATGGGTCCCTAGTCCAATTAATTGCCAAAATCTTGCAAGAGCACCCCAACTGCTGCGAATTGGACCTTTGGTAGTTATTTTCACAATTGTACTTCTATCATTATACCTGTGAGAAGGATAGCAAACACTGTAGTGTGGATAGAAAAATTGATTAAAGGGTAAAAGCTGGCCTTAATTTGGGGAATCAATAAAGAATATATAGTGTCATAACATCTACAATTACTCTCTCTTGGGAAAACTATTCCCCAAGGGATTTCCTGCCTAATGAATAATTGATGGCACTCTTATCAGACACCCATCTATTACAGGAATCAAACATTTTGAATCCTAAATGTAACACTACCCAGACAAGCCTCATGACTACCATGATGTGTATGGACAGTATGCAGCTTTTCATGATATTATATAATCCTCTATCTTCATATCAAATAATTTAGCATCCTCTTCTCAATTTCCCTCTTTATTTTGTTTGATATACTTCTCAGAAGTATATACTTGATATTATTTATATTTCTAATTTTATGCTTGTGCTTGGAATATGCAATCTTTTAATGATAAGTTTTATTAAGACAATTAAAAAAAATCTGTTTAAATAAGGGTTTTCAAGTTAAACAGATAATAAGTAGTCATAGCCTAAAAACCCAATAAAATATATCAAATTGCTATGTTAAGCTCAGATCTATATCTGTATTTGGACGAGCAACCACCCAGTAAGTTTTAAAATGTGAAATCATATCTGGTTAGCAACTTCTTTAAAAAAAGTGAGGAATATAAAGATACTTGGTATATGCTGGCCCCAGTCATTTCACTTTATTGGTAAGATGTTGATCTATAAATCCTCTTGCTTTTCCTTTTATGGTGATTTATGTATTTTCAGAAAAATTTGAATAATTTTTTATTCCAAGATTGTTGCAACTGTACTAATCCGCATCAGAATATATACATGCACCCTGAAATCAGGCAGGAACTGATGCCACTTTATTCAGAACCTATTTTTAAACTGTCCTATGTAAGGATAGCCTTCATTTATTTAACACCAAGGCTACATATAAACTGTATTATTACCTAAACAGGTCTTTTTACCAGGTATTTTGCTATTGATATCATAAGAAAAATGAGCTTTAAGGCATGCAACTAAATATAACAATGGATACTTCAATACATAGCATATTCTTTTCCTAAGTGAAAATTATATATTCCCTAGACTATATAGTAGTTTTGTGTATGTAGCTCCTATGCAGACATGATGGTATTTAGTAAGATTCTTTTAGAAATCAGGATTTTGTTTTGTTAAGATACTGAATATATATTATATTCCAGATATACTAGTTTTGATGGTATCATAACTGATACGTAGACAATTAAGTTCCTAAGAGAGAGCAATTGTAATGTCTAGACTAAGGGAATAGTACTTGCTATCTTAATAAAAAATTAACTATGTTATAAGCACGGTATGTCATAAATTAAGCATTTTAGTACAGTAGTTTTCAAAGCTATAGTGCTAAGCAAAAATAACTCATCTGTAAACGAAATCAACACATCTCGGAACATAATAGAAGTGAGCCCAAAACTATTATTAAACAATGTAAATTATTCGGGTTTTAAATATGTTTGCATCTGAGTTGATTTCGTCTACAGATGAATTATTTTCGCTTGGCGCCATAGCTTTGAAAACTACTGTAATAATAAGCCTTTGATGATAAAGACAGAGAGATAAAGTCATATGTACAGTTTATATCGCACTGCTTAAAGTAAAAACTATGTATTGCTTTATTTTTAAAAAATTCAAACCTAATAAAGATGATGGCCAATGCAAGAATAGTAATTATCTCTCGATTGTAAAATAAAGTGTGTTGATTTAAGACTTTCCATGTGTTTGTCTTTAATTAGGATGCTTTTAAAAAGGATTTAAAGCATAAACTTTGACACATTCATTAAACAACGGTCTCTTAGAACTTAAAGTAGCGTTTAGCTTAAATGATTTAAGCTAAATGGGTTAATTCTGGAGTGTCAGACTTGATTTAGAATCTGTAAAGCTAACTGCTCTAATAAAAGTTTTATAGATAATAAACTCGAAGACCATCAAGGAAGATATTAGATATGCAAGATTTGATACCTACTTAAAGTTTAATTCACATAGGAGTGGATACATATTTTAAACCAACAAATATTATGAATAATATAGGTAGATATCCTATTGCAACTTCAAGAAGTAGTAGGAGCAGTTTGTATCAAAGAGATGTTTTCACCTTTTAGAAGTATGCGACCTATATAAAGGTAAGATATCTAAAACATAAAAATGCCAGTGACAAAACAGCTAGAAAGCTTAATCATAATGAACACACTATTTATATTACGAAAAAGAAATAAGCATTACCTAATGATTGACGAGAATTGGTTGCTTTGTTAATTTTATGAGCTTCATCCATGACGATATTCATAAACTCATCAAAACCCTAAAATATTTCGAGTCAGAAAAAATTAGGATCAAAGCAGATTTAGATACTTTGCAAATATGCAATAGTAAATAAACTATCAGACTTACAGAGATCAGACCCTCAATAAATTCCTGGGGTCTATCAAAAAGCCAAATAACCACTTTGGTCCTCTATTTTGAATTATTAGAGTTGGAGATAATATAAAGAACCCTATAAAGAAAAGAGTTCATATAAAATTATTGTTGTCTCATTTAGCTAGGAAAAAGGAAGCCACATTTATAGCCTCGAAGAGAACTTACGTTTTGAAAGTGCTTGAACATCAGATTCTAAGAATGTGAGGAAAGAAATTAGTACTATTATAGAAGACTTGACTCATTAGAAACTGTACTTACGATGGGCTGGACCATAACCTTCTGGACTTTCATATGGCCGCTCATTTTACTTTAAATACTAGAAATAAGACAAGTTAACTTTTTAGAAGATAATAAGGAAATGACATTGGAATTAAGGAGATTGATATATATAAAAGCGAGTCTGTCTGTGATGTCACCTCGAGTGCGCTCAAGCCGTAAGGGATCAAATTAAATATTTTTCCATAGTATTTAAATTTCAAGTCGATGGCTAAACCAAAAGCTTGATTTGGCTCATCCTAATTTGAATCCCTTACTGTCTTAGTTATCACCTAAGACTGTAATGAATTTAAAACATGCAATCCCTTACATGTATCTTCGAAAGCACAAAGGTTGAATTTGGTGGAGTGTGGCCTAAATGATGTAAAATAAGAATATAGGCCACTCAGATGTTAACATATTTATATTTAACTGCTTAATTTTTAAAATACTGGTTTAACCCTTGCAGCCATGGCAAAGAGGCTTATCTGTATAGGTTATCCAACTCTAATATGTATGGCTTAAAATTGGAAGAGGAGCAACAGATTTTTTGAGAATAAGAGTGAAATTAGGATTGATCTACTATGTTTTTCTTATGATCAGATGGGTCATTATTTTAGAGATTAGGCCATTTTCTAATGCACATGCTGCTCAAGTTGCAGCATAACACAGTTCGATTTTGAAAAAGTAACTAATTACACAATTTATATTTAAAACATTAATAACTCAATGAAAAATTAATATTTTTTCACACTGTAAACTATCAAAATGAAGCTAAGAATCTTATCTTTCTATTGGTGTAAAAATTTTAATATGTATACTATGCTCAATATTAAAGCAAAAGTAATTTAAAAGAGCATAGTCCAGATTTTATTATATGATTATATCTAATGATATAAAGTAGATCACTTAAAAGCTAATAAATACTCTTTTTTGAATACACAACAGATGTTTTTTATTTGATGAAATTAAAGATAAGATTGAGAGCTTTATTTTTGCATTTTATTTTATTTAAAAAGCTCAATTCTCTAGGATTTTATGATAGTTTGAAGTTAGGATGTTTTTATCACTGTTTAGATTGATTTTAAGGTTCAAGTGAGCTTCGAACCTCAAATTGAGCATTCTTTAAATGGAATTCTTTAATATTTTATCATTTAAAAATATGCGGAAGAGTTACAATTAACTGAATACATCATTTTAATTGATTTGCATTGATTACAAAGAGGATATGATGTAATAATAATGCTTAGCTGCTTCACATATATCACTTGTGCATGAAAACTGGGTATTTAATTAATTTCTGCAAACATAAATTCAAGTTCAAACTATAATAAAAGCTATCACACCATTTCTTTCAGAATAGTGTCATTTAGCTTGGTATATAAGAGCTAAAGTACCACAGAGCTTCTAATCCAAATAACCCAATTCAAAGACCACATTCTGATCATAACTACTCCATCATTAAGGCACACATCAAAGATCTGACCTAATTACAGATTCAAAATACTACCATGTCCTCAGTTAAATTTACTTCTTCCATGCTACCCTTTTTTTCCTTGGGAGCTTCAACAAAAAGAGAGAGAATTGCAATGTTAAAAAAGGCATTCCTCTTTATTGCTGGTGATGATCTTGATAATTTCATCAAGCACTTCTTTACTCAAACTGAATTTGGGAAAGCTCAGTTCCTGCCAACTATTCAAAATCAAAAAGGCAATGAGTTCATTGAAAACTTAAAGGATCTCATGAAATCTTCTCCCCAAAAACATATCCCAGCCTTGCGATCTCTGGTTACTTCCAGTTACTCTTTAAAAGAGCTTAATGATATGGGGTTTAATATAACCAAAAGTGAGTTTGAATACTCAAGAAAAATAAATAAAAATAAAAATGTAAGCTTAAACAAAAAAAGCCAAAAAAATAATAACTATTCATTAAAAAAAGAAATAACTAAAAAAATAATTAAAAAATTGCTGGAAAATTCTTTTGAAACAAGCCAGTTTACAAAAAAAGTGCCTGAAAAAATTTATAAAGATATAGAAAAAGAGATGAGTAATTACTCAACTGAAATTAAATACTCTCTACTTAAAACAAAAAAAGAAATATATGAAAATATGAAAATAAAAAATGAAATTTCAGTTTCAATTTCCACTTACTATAAATTAATCCCTAAAAATATAATAAAAAGTAAAAAACAAACCGATATGTGCAATATTTGTAATTTAAAAAATTCACTAGAAAAAAAGAAGGAAGAATGTGAAAATAAAAACTTACCATTACCAGAATCTATAGACAGTGACTTAAAGACTATTAATCAGCACCAAGACTTTTATGTTCATCAAAATTGTGAATATAAAAAAGATATTAATGAACTAGATGATGAGTCTTGTGTTGTAGTTATAGATTATAAAGAAAACTTAAAGGTTGGAGGTGGTCCAATTGAGACCAATAATTGTTT
Organism: Entomophthora muscae; assembly: GCA_014839935.2. Lineage (NCBI taxonomy): Eukaryota > Fungi > Entomophthoromycota > Entomophthoromycetes > Entomophthorales > Entomophthoraceae > Entomophthora > Entomophthora muscae. The sequence goes on along the minus strand of QTSX02006436.1, from coordinate 276,250 downwards.
TTATTCAAAAAAACCAATCTCATTATTAGGGTTTGCATTAGTTTTTAAAGAAAACAATAAAATTAAATATGAATATCATGATTTTTTGTCTCAAATATTATCACATGATTCTTTATTTTCAGGTGAATGTCTAATAAGTCTTCTTAAATTAGATAGATTTAAAAAAATAAAAAATATAAAAGTATGGACAGATAATGGAAATCATTTTAGATCATATGAATTTTTATATTACTTATTTAAAGAGGCACCTAAATATATTAAGGGTTCCATAAAATATAACTTTTTTGTTGAATGCCATGGAAAAAGCATTGTTGATGGTCGCTTTGGTGTAATATCAAAAATTTTAAAGGAAAAAGAAAATGTACTTTATATTAACAACATTAATGATCTAAAAAATATTTGTGAGAAAGAAGAAAAGAATTATACAATTCATCTTTAACTGGTTCAATTGTTTCCCAAAAAGCATTTTTTTATATTTATGAAAGGAAATTTAGGCCTATAAAAAGAGAGCTTGAAGTTAAAAATCTGCGCATTAATCTTTCATATTTGATGAAAGATGGGAAGTTATATACTTCACCTTTAACATTTGAAAGCTTCTCAGAATATTCTGAGATATTTTATCATTTGAAATCACGTGATGATACCAGAGAAACAAAAATATCAGAAGATGCTAGTAGTGTATTGGGGCAAGTTCATGAATTAGAGCAGCTTACTAGAGGGTGTATTTTAAATAGAGTTATCAGTCTTTCAAAAACAACAACCTTTTTTTCTGAAACAAACTAAGAATATTTATGATGAGCCAAAGATAGGGTAATAGCATTTATAGCTTTGGGGCTGCTATTACTCTCCCATGCAACTCATCATAAATATTTTTGGTTTGTAGTAGCACTTAAGATATTTTCAGTAGTACTATAAGTTGCAATTTTCAATTATAAAATCAATGAATTATTTTTTAAAAAATCACCCAAGCCCAAGATCAATTAAATATTTGGGATTGATTATATTTTACTCTTTCTGAATAATTTGAATATGAATAATGTGATTAAGTTATAAAATAACCAATCTGGCGCCTAGGCATAACAAGAAAAATAATGTCCCAGATGTTTAACCTCTATGTTGAGGATTGCCTTGCCTGAGAAAAAAGATCTTGCTTATTTTAAAGAGATCCAATTCCAATTAGATAGGTAAATGTTAATTTAAGTAAGAGAGAATTGGCTTGCATTTTCAATTTTAAATATTTGAACTGCAACACTGGACTTTTTGGAGCTGTTGAGATGGACAAACAAAAGTTAGATTAGACCAAACTAAAATTGCACATAGAAAAGTATACCATCAAAGACACAATCTGGTAGACATTAACAGAAATTTAGGCTTTAATGGGAAAATCAAACCAAATACAGAATGTGTATATCAGCACACAGAAATCACAGGCAAGTTCCCTAGGTCAAAGTTCCTTGAGTCAAAAGTGCAGAAATTGAAAATGTGACTTCCCAAACGTGCAAGGATTGAAACATCATGAGGGTGCAGAATCAAAAATATCAAAGGTCAAAGCGCAAAAATCAGTTTTCCAGATGTTGACTTTGAAGCCAAAAATCATGCAGTTTTTAATCTAAAGTGACCAACTTTAAACCTTCTAACAGACTAAAGAAACCCAAATGAGTTCATATCTGCAATAAAAGTATATTTTAGATAATAAGAAAGTGCTTAAATTAAATATTATTTAAAGAAAATATTTTTTGGGTTTAAAGCAAAATTAAAATAGAATTTATATGCAACTTTATATTATATTGAATATAAAATATGAAACTACACAAAAGGCTACTTTATAAACCATAATTTTTTATAAAGGTTTACTTTCATTTTCAGCTTATGTAAAGCTACAATAATACTTCAATATAAGCAAAAAGAAGGGTATTGTTGCAACTGAACCAATGAGGATTCAGTATTTGAGTTGGGGAAGACAACAGTCCAATAGAAAGGATAGGAATAATAAAAATAAGGTATTGTTTATTGCTGAATAGTGCAATTAATATACAATATGGGAAAGCCACCAGGCCACAAGGGGGTGGCCTGGTGGCACGCTCCATGTAAAGATTGAAGCCAAGGAATAACTTGTGCTGGATTGGTAGGTTGAATTGGCAGCACTCCTAATTAGGAAGAAGTGTCCACCATTTGACATTGCTATCAGAAGGGCCCATGTTGTCATGAGTGACAAACTCCTACTGGCCATGATTACTGGAAAGCCTCAACTACAGGATTCAAACCCTGAAACCCCGCGGGCAGCCATCCTGCAGGGCCAGCCGCCCGGCTGCCCACAGATTTTTGGGCTCAATCCAGAGCAGAACATTACTTTGGAAATCCCTCTAAAGCTGGATGAATCAAAATCATCTATATTGACAATTCCTGCACTAAAGGTTCCTGTTAACACAACCAATCAGCGGATGGGCCCAGTCATAGAACCCAAAATAACTTGGGCCTCCACAGGAAAGGAAATAGAGAAACTTCCCAGTAAATGTGGGCCACCCAGAAATAACCAACCCAACAAAGAAATTGAAGTATTCCCAGTTCAAACCAGCCAATGATTTAACCCCCACAACAAATGCCACCAAGGACTGGAAAAGCCAGGTAAACGGTACCACCTGGGCCAGAGAAATTTGTGAAAGTTTTCCCATGACAGATGGGCATACTTATACCCTGGACCGCCAGGAAGATGCCCATTGCCATTCCTGCAATAAAGTGACATGAACCTTTGGTTCAACCAGGTTATTCCATATTTGATTTTAGTTCTATTTCATCTACAGTCTACCTTCCGCGGTTCTGCACCCCATACCCTCCAAACCTAAGAAACTGCAGATCAACTGCCCAAGTTTTACCGTCCACCAGGAGTTCCCTACGGCCCTGTACATTTCACTGAGTACCCTCCCAATCCTGCGTATTTGGAGTTCACCCTAGAAGAAATCCTAATCTACAACCCCAAGGAAAGAACTAGAGAGACCAATACCGTGTACAGGGAAGGCCACAAGATCATTATACCTCCCCTGCTATTCTGTGACAAATACAACCACCTGCCTGCGTATTTGGTCTCCATGACTCTGCCTCTCACCCAGCGGCCCAACTGCCCGCAAGAAACCGTTACTGCCAATGAATCCACTTCCACTCAGATATTTGGGGTGATGTACATCACACTTACTGGATTGATAGATTCTATGGTACCCGCCAGAAGGCCTTGGGCCCTCCTGGGAAAATTGTTATTTATATTGTAAAGTTAGCCCCAATCTTGTGGTGGGCCTTCTCTGCTGGGCCCGCGGGCTGTCTGCCCGCAAGTTCTCAGGAACCTCCCACAGGTTGAGTCCCTGACATTATGGCAATCTACCTTAAACCCGGTAACCTGGGCCCCAATATGTTGATAACTCTTGGGGCATCTTGTATGCTACTTTTATTGATCTCAGCTTACTATGCATACAAAATAGCTACCAACCTAATTGCATCAGCAATCTGATACCAACTTTACAGAACCAAAGGACGCCTTTCTTGGCGTTGAGAAGACCAAGACCCTGAACTTGCAGGTTCAGAACTTTATAGTAAATCAGACCACAACCAAGGTGGACATGCCACAGATGGGAAAGCTTACCCTAGAAGAAGCCAGAAGAGCCATACCAGTCCTCTATCTCCATTTTCAGGCCAACACAAACTCATACTCCAACAACACTGAGAAAGTCCTTGGAGTGGCCTCCATGCTCTCTGGCAATGCCTTGGACTGGTTTGGGAAGGCCACCACTGAGGACGTCAAGTTCTGCCTGGACTACTCCCAATTTGAGAGTGCATTGATGGCCACTGGCAACAACCAAGATAACCAACATCACACCCTCATCAGTTTATTAAACATCAGACAAGGATCACACACTCTACAAACCTACACCAACAAGTTCCTAAAACTGAAAGCCAGAACCCAGCTCAAGGACAAGTTATCAGCCATCCTGTACTACCAAGGAGCCTACCCTGCCTTGAAGGAGCTCCTTAAACATCCCCCCTACGCTTGGCCTAGATGAACTACTCCTTTTGTGTAGAGGATTGAGCCTTAACCAAGAAGGTGCCCCCTCTCACACTCAGCGCACAAATTGAGCCCCAACACCCAACAGACCAGGAATGTCCCCAGATGAATTAAAACACCACTACTGTGAAGGGTTGTGTTTCTACTGTCACAAACCTGGCCACCTCACTAAGGCTTTTCCCAAGAAGAGTGGTCCCACAGTTTCCTTGGCACAAATAAACACCTCCATCTAGTCTTACAAATTTATCCAAGTTGAAGCAAAAACATTCACAGCATCCCAGACTGTTAAAGCTTTCATTGATACTGGAGCTGAGGAGAGTTTTATTGACACCACCCTTGCAAATGACCTAGGGTTAAAGGCCACCACTGAAGGTGTTAAAGTAATCATGGGAAACAGCTCTCATAACTTGGGATTAAGGTGCACAGCCAAGCTGCCATTGAAAATTAGTCAGAACACCTATCCAGCGCTTCCCATCATCTTGAAGGGAATTCCCCACCCTTTAATCCTAGGAGACTCCTGGTCCCAAAGACACAACGCTATCCTAAATTTCCATAATCAAACAGTCACCTTGAAGGGAGACAATTTGTGTGACGTGATGCCATTTCAGCTAGGTCCAACCTGCAAAGGACCCAACATGCTCCTGACCCTGAAAATGGAACCCAGTGTAGGGACCCTACTTGCCCCTTTAGGGAAGTGGAACCACGTCTTCAGCGAGGAGGCAGCAACCCACCTCCCCAACCACTCAATCTACGACCACGCAATAGACCTGTTACCCGGAACCCAACCACATCACAGCCCCATCTACAGCTACAATCATTGTGAACAAGTAGCCCTGAAGACATACCTAGAGGACATGAAAAAAAAGGATTCATCTGGGTGTCAAAGGCCCCTTGCTTGTTACCTATGCTGTTTGTAGGGAAGAAGGATGGCGGAATGCGTCCCTACATGAACTACTAAAAACTGAACAGCATTACAGTGAAGAACCACTATCCCATCCCCAACACTGACAACCTTTGTGATGTACTGACTGGAGCCCAGATGTACTAAAAAATTGACCTGAGAGACGCTTTCAACCAGATCAGAATCAAAGAAGGGGACAAATACAAGATGGCTTTCAAAACCAGATATGGGTTGTACGCATACTAGTAATGCTGTTTGGCTTGTTCAACTCCCCCAGTACTTTCCAAAGGATGATCAACTCTGTCCCAGGCGAGTACATTGACCAATTCTGTGTTGCATATCTGAACAACATCCTCATATACAGCAAGTCACACAAGGAACACCTCCATCATCTTGACCGTATATTGGAGAAACTCTCACAGGCCAACCTACACGCCAAGCTGAAGAAGTGCAAATTCTTTCAGTATGAAGTCAAATTCCTGGGATATGCGGTGAAGACTGGCGGGTTTGCTATGGCACAAGACAAAGTGGAAGCAGTGACAACCTGGCCAGTACCCAAATGCAGGAAAGACGCGAGAAGTTTTTTGGGCCTGGCAAATTATTGCAGGGATTTCATCCAATTTTTTTCTCAGATTACTCTGCCCCTGACCCGTCTTTGCTCTGACAAGGTCAAGTTTTTCTGGACTGAGGAGTGCACCTCCGCGTTTGAGGCCCTGAAACTTTCTTTCACCTCTGCTCCCGTCCTGGCAATGCCTGACCCATCTAAACTTTTTGTGCTGGAGACAGACACGTCCGACTTTGCGGTGGGCGGGGTCTTTCTTCAGGAAGGAGGGGATGGTATGCTACATCCTGTAGCATATTACTCCAAGAAGATGCTACCAGCTGAAGGGAACTACCCAATATACAACAAGGATATGCTAGCTATAATGAAGACATTGAAGCACTGGCATAGGTACTTGTGTCAGGGATCCAGTCTTGGGTGGCTGGCCCGCCGTTTCCGGGGGTAACTTGGGCCGGGGTTTTTGCGGGCAGGGCCCACCGCAAGAGAGGAGCTAACTTTAGAATGTAGGAAGCAGACTTTCCCACCCAAGACCACGGGCTGGCAGCTGGTACAATGGTGTCCACCACCCCTGTGAGGGTGATGTACACTATTCCAAAAAGCTTGCTGGTATGATTGGTTGGAAGGTCAGGTGAAGAGGCTGGCATTGGTTTGGGTGTTACAGGAGGTTCCATATAGATGTTGTAGGCTGGAAGATAATTGAATTTTCCTTTAAATAGTTTTGGGGTGGAGAATATCCACAGGCCTTGGCAGTTGTATCTAATAGCAGATTGGATGCGGGCTAGCGGGTCAAGTTCAAGGATTTTCTCAGTTATATAATCCTTATATTTGGGCTTCAAGGGATAATCAGTGAAGTGAAGGGGCCCAAAGGGTGCACCAGATGGACAGAAAACTGCAGGCAGTGGGGCAGGAGGGCCAGGAGATCTTGAACTGAATTGATAGACGGCAAATACAAAATATGAAAATAGCTGTAAGAGCCAAAGTAACATAACCTTTATTTAAAAATGGCAATAAGGTTTGAGCGCAGAATCTATAGGCATATATAGCATTCCGCCTCCAAACTTAGTATTTTCCATCAGAGCTTTATCAAAATATCAGGAAAAGTGCAGGCAGGCAGCCAGAAGGCCCAGGTGTGGGAGCGGCAAAATGGCACCTCAGCTGGGTGTTCTCTCATTGGTCAGAACGTCCAATTTGGTCACTCAATTTTATTGATTCTTTGCTGTGGTCATGGGGTTGGGCCCAAAGCCTGGGTTTATCTTTGGCAGTAGGGTTTGATTGGTTACTTGAGAGAACTTTTAACTCATGAAATTCACAGAGGCGCCATCTCTGCCTCCATTAGGCAATTTGAGAGGCTCCTCTTTGGGCGCCACATGGTTGAGCTGGTGCAGGTATTCTGGCTTTGGGACTTAGCGGGAGCCTCAGCTTGCAGGGGCTTGATCCCAAAAAACACAGGCAAGCAGTCCCTTGGTCCATGGGCCCAGCAGCCTGCAGGAATGTAGGTTCAGGGTTTGAATCCCACCCTTGGGCCCAGGTTTCCTGGTGTAATGAATTGTCAATCCTGACAGCTTGTGCGGTGCCAAATATCTGGTAACAGTTCTGAAAGACCACAAGAACTTAGTTTACTTCTTTAAACTACGCCAACTGAACCAACAACAAGCAAGATGGGCCTTAGAACTGGCCAAATATGCCTTGACCATAGACTACAAGCCAGGAAAAGTGAATGTGGTACCCAACACCTTGAGCAGGAGAGCCAACCTTATTCTATCCTCCACCAAAATCAAGAACTGCAACACCCACACACTACTAGATTCCGCCGTCCTAGGGTAACAACTGAGTTACTTGAAGATTGCCGCCAGCAAACCCAATGTGATAAGAGCCCAGAAACAAGACACCTATTCAACCAAACTAGTCAAAGCCCTGTTAAAGGACCCAGATTGCCATCATTCAAAGAAAGGATACTCCCTGAAAGGCGCTACCCAGCTACTCCACAACAAAATCTACGTACCCACAGGCCCAACCCAAACAAACATAATAATTGACCACCATAATTCAGAGATGGCCAGTCACCCTGGTAGACATAAGTCCCTCTTAAGCATCAAATGGAACTACGCATGGCCAGGCATGGACAAGGAAGTAGCTGCCTACATCAATGGTTGCAAAACCTGCGGAAGAACTAAGACACATCAATCAAAGCCAGAAGGACTACTGAGGCCTCTGGACATCCCTGCTGGACCCTGGAAGTCAGTGTCAATAGACTACATATTAGAGCTCCCCCCTTCAAAATCCTTTGACGCAATCCTAGTCATGGTTGACCGCTTCACAAAGATGGCATAACTTCTCCCAACCACTACCTACTGCACGGCAGCTGAGACTGCCAGACACTTCCACAATTGCATCTTGACACAGCACGGCACTCTGGAATAAATCATCACCAACTGCGGACCCCAGTATACTTCCCACTACTGGACCCAAGTGATTAAAGACCTTGGAATAAAACGTTGTGTATCAACCTCCTACCACCCATAGACAGACAGATAAACCAAACGGTTCAACAAAATCTTGGAACAATACCCTCAATGCTACACCAACACAGACCAAGACAACTGGGAAGAGATGTTACCCATGGCGTAATATGCCTATAACAGCAAAGACCACACATCCACGGGCATGTCCCCCTTCAAGGCCAACTATGGGTTTGATTCATCATGGGACCCTAGTATTGGCAGCAAGGAACAGAATACAGCAGGACAAACCTGGATTAAACATATACACACCACCCAAGAAACCTGCCTAAGGAACCTGACCTGCGCTGTTAAGATCTACAAGGTGTTTGCTGACAGGAAAAGAGTCCCTGGAAAAACCCTGGAGATAGGCAACAAAGTTTACCTCAACTCACGGAACGTCCCCCTACACTTACCCAGTAGGAAATTAGCTCATTGCTGCTGTGGCCCTTACAAGATTACAAAGAAAATAGGAGAAGTGGTGTACAAACTAGAACTGCCACCCACTTGGAAAATCCACAACATCTTCCACCACTCATTGCTATTCAAGAAAGAAGGAACCCCCCCTTCCCCACCAGAAGATCAAGACCAATCCCCCGTCCATCCAGAAGGGACACACAACCAAATACAAAGTGAGTACATTCATGGACATTGCCTCCACTACAAGACCCCACAGTACTACGTCAAATGGGTAGGTTACCCCCAAAGAAAGCACATGGGAACCTGTCTCCAACCTGCCTAACACACATGGAGCCATACAGCAATACTTGGACAAGAGGGCTGGGAAGAAGGAGGACAACAGGAGAGAAGGGGATGATGTCACAAGTGACAAACTCCTACTGGCCATGATTACTGGAAAGCCTCAACTACGGGATTCAAACCCTGAAACCCCGCAGGCAGCCATCCTGCAGGGCCAGCCGCCCGGCTGCCCACAGATTTTTGGGCTCAATCCAGAGCAGAACATGACTTTGGAAATCCCTCTAAAGCTGGATGAATCAAAATCATCTATATTGACAATTCCTGCACTAAAGGTTCCTGTTAACACAACCAATCAGCGGATGGGCCCAGTCATAGAACCCAAAATAACTTGGGCCTCCACAGGAAAGGAAATAGAGAAACTTCCCAGTAAATGTGGGCCACCCAGAAATAACCAACCCAACAAAGAAATTGGAGTATTCCCAGTTCAAACCAGCCAATGATTTAACCCCCACAACAAATGCCACCAAGGACTGGAAAAGCCAGGTAAACGGTACCACCTGGGCCAGAGAAATTTGTGAAAGTTTTCCCATGACAGATGGGCATACTTATACCCTGGACCGCCAGGAAGATGCCCATTGCCATTCCTGCAATAAAGTGACATGAATCTTTGGTTCAACCAGGTTATTCCATATTTGATTTTAGTTCTATTTCATCTACAGTCTACCTTCCGCGGTTCTGCACCCCATACCCTCCAAACCTAAGAAACTGCGGATCAACTGCCCAAGTTTTACCGTCCACCAGGAGTTCCCTACGGCCCTGTACATTTCACTGAGTACCCTCCCAATCCTGCGTATTTGGAGTTCACCCTAGAGGAAATCCTAATCTACAACCCCAAGGAAAGAACTAGAGAGACCAATACTGTGTACAGGGAAGGCCACAAGATCATTATACCTCCCCTGCTATTCTGTGACAAATACAACCACCTGTCCGCATATTTGGTCCCCATGACTCTGCCTCTCACCCTGCAGCCCAACCGCCCACAAGAAAACGTTGCTGCCAATGAATCCACTTACACTCAGATATTTGGGGTGATGTACATCATGCTTACTGGATTGATAGATTCTATGGTACCTGCCAGCGGGCCTTGGGCCCTCATGGGCAAATTGTTATTTATATTGTAAAGTTAGCCCCAATCTTGTGGTGGGCCCTCCCTGCTGGGCCCGCGGGCTGTCCACCTGCAAGTTCTCAGGAACCTCCAACAGGTTGGATCCCTGACACATGTTGTTAGATACGTCAAGGGTTACTCATTGAGCGCCCCCTGTGTATTGTAAAATACGTTGGCAGGCAAGACTGGAAACTTGGTTGCAACACCCTCCTTGCCCCCTGCTTGTTGCCAGACACCAAGAACAGAGTCTGTAGAAGATCTGGGAAGGTCCGCACAAATAACCTTTGTGTGGGGATGGAACGTCAGGGGCGCAAGCAATTGTGGTGGAGCTTCTTGGTGTTCCCTTGGGTATCTTCAAGCTGATAGGTGTGATTGTCATAGACCACAGCTATCTTGAAAGGCCCTAGGTGGTTGGGTTCTAAATTAGCTGAATTGGGGTTGAGGGTTTAGACAGGGTCTCTTACAGTGTACCTGGCATCAAGGAGTTTGGTCCCTCCTTAAATTTTTTGTGTTCAATTTCCTGGGCTTTGGCACGCCATTGGTCTAGGGATGGAGTTGTTACTAGGGGGTTTGTCAGGAACCTTGAACCGTAGCTTTCCCTGTTCAACTCCTGTCAGACTGTCAGGTGTCCCAAAGGCCAGGGTGCTGGGGCTGAACCCTATGCCCCTGTTGACTCTTGCTTGCAGGATAAGTAGAGCGGTGGGCAGGTGTTCAGTCCATGCAGTGTTAGGGTGCTCCTGTGAAAGCTTGGCAATCAATTGAACCAGGGAGCTATTTAACTGTTCCACACGTCCATTGGCTTGAGGATGATAGGGGGTTGTAACTATGCGTTGGAGTGTGTTCTTGGCGCAGTATGCCTTCATGACCTTCCCCACAAGTTTAGGACCACCATCTGTGATGAGATTCTTGAGCCGCCCAAAATAGGCCACAATTTCCTTGCCAATAAAGCAGGTAACGGTGGTGGCAGTGTGGTTGGTTATTGCCCATGCCACTGGCCAGAAAGTGAAGTAGTTGATGGCAGTGATAATGTACTTCTTTACCAGTCTGTCTTTGGGGAGTGGCCCCACAATGAAAAGGGCCCACTGCTCAAAAGGTTCCATGGCCTCAATGGGCAGGACAGACTTGGGGGTGCAGGTTTGAACATGCTCTTTTTGCACAACACACACGTTTCAAGGAGGTCCAAGATGTCTTGACACATGCACAGCCACCAAACCTTATGTTTCATGATCTCAAAGAGGTTACGCCCTCTGATGTGACCCAGGGTTTGGTGGTAGTGCAAGATGGTGTCACCTTGTTGTGTGGTGGGAATATAAGGTGTCTTCTCACCTGTCTCTGCCCGGTGGCAGACGTTTCCAGCATTGATGGTGAACTGAAATTTGTTGTCCTTCAGCTTGGAGATGGTGACTGAGTTAAGGCCCTTGTAGCGGGTTGCCTCAGGGAGCAGGTAGAGCATGGGCCAGTCTGGGTCCAAACCGTTGTCCCCAGTGATGGACGCTACGTAGAGTCATGAAAGAGCGTCAGCTGTGACAAGTTCCTTTCTAGGCTTACACTTGATGTGCAACAGGTAGGGGAATAGGCGCTCAACCCATCCTGCTTGGCGGCGTGTCAAGTGGGACTGTGTGTTGAAGTACTGAAGTGACTTGTGGTCTGTCAGAACGCGGGGTGAGAAGGTAGCACCTTCCAGGTAATAGCGCCACTTCTCAATGCAGTGTACAATGGCTGCCAATTCTTTATCATGGATGTGATAGCGTTGTTCCAAGTCAATAAGCTTCCTGGACTCATAGGCCACAGGGAGGAAGACGCCATTGTCAGTTTCTACCCTTAGCACGCCCCCTATGGCCCTGTTGGAGGCATCAGTCTTGAGTTTGTACTGTCGGCTTTGGTTGGGGAACTGTAGTACTGGTTCTGTTGTGAGCCTTTGATTGAATGTCTCAAAGGCTCAATCTCTGACGGGGGTCCAATGGAAGCGCTGCTTGGTGTTGAGGAGCTCATGAGAGGTGCAATTAGTTCCCTGCAATTGGTAATAAACTTGTGCACTTAGGCAACCATGCCTAGGAATCTTTGCATCTGGCCCACATATGTGGGGGGCAGCATGCTGGTGATTGCCTTGATTTTGGCAGGGTCAGGCTTTATACCTTGGGCAGAGATGGTGTTCCTGAGGAATAACAGCTCCAACTTGAGGAACTTGCATTTGGAGGGTTTAGATTTTAGCTGGTTTTTACAAAGAGTGTCAAGGGCAGCACAGAGGTGTTGGAGATGCATGGTTTGATCTTGACTGAATACAATTATGTTTTCAAGGTACACAACCACACACTTTCCAATCAAATCCTCAAATACTTTGTTCATCTACATGGCAAAGGTGGAAGGAGAGTTGGTCATTCCAAAGTTCATGACACAACACTCAAACAACCTGTTGCGCGTGCAGAAGGCAGTTTTTGCCTCAATCCCTGGTGAAATGCAGACCTGGTTATACCCTGCAGTGAGATTGATCTTGCTAAAGACCTTTGCACCTGCAAGGGTATCAAACAGGTCGTCAATCAGCGGCAGGGGCACTTTTTCTTAACCGTCACCTCATTTAGGGCGTGGTAGTCTGTGACCAGGCAAAGGGAACCGTCCTTCTTGGATACAAAGATGACAGCAGCTCCATATGGAGAGAAAAAGGGGCAAATAAAGCCCTTGTCAAGTGCGTCCACAAATTGCTGGCGGAGGGTCTCATCTTCTTTGGGTGTAAAACAATATAAGGGGTGTGCCTTAGGCAACAACCCTTGGAGTTTACAGTGTGCTGGATCTCTCAAGGGGGAGGTAGTTGTTCAAGTGTCTCACTGAATACATCTTTGTACTCCTCAAGGAGTGCAGCAAGCGCTGGTGGTAGTGAGGAGGTCAAGGGAGGGACCGCAGATGGTTCAGTGCAGATAACTTTGACTGAGCATTGGTTAAAGTCTAGTTTCTGTGACAGGTCCAGGCCTAACCAGTCCATCCTGCCATTATCCTGACCTTGACTCTTATTGCTGTTACCTTCCTGGGACAAAGCTTTGAGGAGCTTTTCCTCCAGGGAGGCAATTTTATTAGATAACACTTTATTGTCATTCCACCAATGAGCCATGATTTCAACGCTTTTTCCCTCTTGTGCTCTCAACACCTCAATTTCACAATTCACCATCTCTTTTACTGGTTTCAAGATTTCATCCCATCCTACCAATAAGTTCCAAGCATCCCAAGCATAAATTTGGTTCCCTTGGGTGGGAGTCCCTTCCTTTGCAAAGTAATTGGAATACAGCTCTTTGAACACAGCCTTTACTTCTACTAAAGATTCTTCAGGAACAGTCTGAGTGACCTCCAGGCTGGTCCAAGCTTCTTCCAATGTACTTGTAGGAACCTCCTTTCTTTCTGCAGCGGTTTCCACACAAAGGACCCCAAACTTGGCTCTTTCAAATTTTAACAAATAAGGCATGATAATTGAAAAATAGGTGAGGGGAAAGCGTCGAAACCGACAATGAATATATTTTATTAATGTTTAACTGTTTTTGTTTATATACCATTCAGGGCATACACAGCTGAAAACCCCTCCAGTTCCTGAATCAACCAATGATTTGCATCATGTGGTCTATGAAATTCAAGTCATCCAACATAGATCTTTACCTAAAATATCACCAACAATTCTCAACCTACGAGAATTAACCTACAATGAGAACGAGTCACCTGACTCCATTCATCTCAATGTACTAATTTGGCATGGAGCTTGACCAGCTCCCAGCGCCAAAACCCTATGGATTACACATCCCAAACTCAGATATCAGTTTTTCAACTGGGAACCAGCTGATCAAACCTGATTTCCTAGGCATCCCTGTCTTTATTTATTTATTTATTTTTGCATTTAATGGTTTTTTGCCTTTAAAACCCATTAAAATGCTTTGAAACTTGAACCAGGCACCACCATGGCGCTTTTAACCTTAATTCCAGGGGTTTTCTCATGGTTAACCTTAACCAAACTTCTTGAAAAAGTCAAGGCCATTTTAAAAAGATTAAATCCTCATTAATTATATCCCATATTTATTAATTAATCTTCCTGATTAACTAACCCGTTTTGAGACACCTAGTCTCCAAGATTGATTCAGCCAATCTTGCCTCAATTCTTTTAGTTAGCCTAACCTAACTAAACATCCATATTCTGTTCTTTTATATAACATAGATATCCAGTTTCTAGTAACCTTTACCTCAAGAATTCCAAAAAAACCTATCTATATGTAATAAACAGCAAAAACAGAACATCTTTATATTTTGGAGCATTTATTTGGCTAAATACTCAGCAGTGACTGTAGTACGGTCACAGTTCCCCCCTTGAAATTGTACGAGCATGTCTCCATTATTCTGAAAACCACAGTATCATGGAGCAATTTGCTCATTTCCACAGGGTAAATCTGGAGCACCACCCCATTTCTGTTGAGAGTGATGATAGAGGTATCCCAATCAATGTAGGGACAATTGAGTTGAAGCCAGTTGAGGCCAGCAAATATGTTGTGGCTGAGTCCTGGCATGATTGGCCCAGAGAGCTTAACCTGGATGTTCCCCATTCTCACAGAGAAGGGTACTGTCTCATGGGTGATTGCAACTCTGCGGGAGTCAGCTACCTGTACTGCCCTGAACCTGCTGGGCACCCGGTCCAGTTGTTGAGAGTTGGCAAATGCTTGGTCCACCATAGTGTGGTTGGCCCTGGTATCTACTAGTAATTTGTGGGTGTTCCCACGGAAACAGAAGGGGTAGGACAAGTGTGTTACTTTATTTGAGGAGTGGGCCGCTTGCAATACAGGGTTGTTGCTGTGAACTTGAAAGACGTCCAGGGTTTTGACTTCATGTAGGTTGTAGTTGCAGGGATTTTTTACAAGCAGGGATTGAGAGGATGGGTCAGGTGGGGTTGCAAGGCCTCTTGTTGCTACAACCCCCAGGCTTTTTCCTGGTCCTCAATCTGTGCTAACTGAAGCTCCCCCCTTGCGGGGTGTTTAGTCCCATTATCCTGCTGACGGGGCTGTTGGCGGCCTACTTGATTGTGGCCATTGCCAGGTGTGGTACGTGGTTGTGATGGAGCGTCACTGGTACAGAGCAAGCCCATTGAGGCCTGGTTGTTAGCCTCCACAATGGCCTTATAGCAGTTGTTGATGGAGGTACAGCAACCTACAGGGACCCACTTACAGATATGGGATTTTAACCCATTGATGATGAGAGTGAGTAACATTGCATTTCCGTTGGTCATGGCTTTGGGGGCAACAGCAAGAGCTTGTTGCCAGGCAGCAAGGTACTCAGGAATGGAACCAGTTTTCTTGATTGCTAGAAGAGGAGTTCCCACAAAAATGGGGGAGAAGGTTTTGCTGTAGCAGGACTTGGCAGCATATCAGAATGCCACCCAGGTAACATCAAGTTCCTGGCTGGCCCAGTTGGTGAACCACACAGCGGCAGGCCCTGTGAGGCAACCAGACGCAGTGGCAACCCACATGGGCTCAGGAACCTGGCAGATGCAAAGGCAGGTTTCAGTAGATTGGAGCCAACTGACAATGTTGGCCCCCTTGACACCACCAGCAAAGGATTCTAGCTGAAGGTTGAGCATGCGTTGGGACAGGTCTGACTGGGGCAGGGTGACGCTGGCGTCACGCTTCCTGAGGCAGAGCCAATTGTACACGCTGGTGAGAACTAGCTGGTCTTGATAGATGACGTACCCGTTGGGGATGTCCCCCTCAGGGATTGGCAGGAAGGTCTCTTGTTGGGGAGTAGCCATATAGCCTGTACTCTGTCCTTTCTTAGGGGGAATTTTTGTTTTAGGTAGGTTGTAAACCTACCACTGCTACCACTGTTGCAACTGAACCAATGGGGATTCAGTATTTGAAATTGGGGAAGACAACAGTCCAATAGAAAGGACAGAATAATAAGCATAAGGTATTGTTTATTGTAGAATATTGTGATTAATATACTATATCAGGAGAGCCACAAGGACACAAGGGGGTTGCATAGTGGGAAGTTCCATGTAAGGTTTGAAGCCAAGAAATAACTTGTGTGGGGATCAGAAAGTCAAATTGGTAGCACTCCTAATTAGGATGAAGTGCCTGCCATTTGATGTTGCCATCAGATTAATCCATAACATTAGATACATCAAGGGGCAGCTCATTGAGCGCCCCCTGTGTACCGTAAGATACATTAGCAGGCAATTCAGGAAACTTGGTTGCAACACTATGCTTATTTTAAAGTATAGTCTATAGTTATAATAGATGAAAATAGTTGTTTTTGGGTATATTTTAATCTTTGGGCTTTAAACAGCTATGTTGCTACTAATTGACCCCATTTTTTATTGCAGATTTAAAATTCTGAGGCCTTTTTAAGCCTAGAAATGTTTTTTGAATTTTATTTTTTGAGAATTATGTGGGTTTTTTAGAGTTTAAAAAATCTAAAAATTTAAAACTTGTCTTTCTTAGTCACAATGCCTAAATTGAAATGGCGTTTTTACTATGAATTTGAGATAGCAAAAATTGAGATAGCATAATTCAAAATAGTGTTTTTTGGGATTCTGTTTTCAAAATGGTGTATCCAACTGTATTTGCTACCAGATACAGGCATATAATTCTAGTTATTCTAGTTTAATAGTGATTTTTTTTCAATGATAAACTATTATAGAAGCTTAAAATTAAAATACTATAAAGTAGATTACTTACAGTAGTTTTAAAAGCTATGTTGCTAAGCAAAAAACTCATCTGTAAGAGGAATCAACTCATCTGCAAACAAAATCTATAAATCTCAAAACAAAATTGAGCTAAACCCACGTCTATTGGTGATCAATATAAGCTCATTTTTAAAATCTCATTTGCATCTGAGGTGATTTTGCTTACATAGGAGTTGATTTGGTTTAAAGACAAGTTTTTCTCAGCACCATAGCCTTGAAGACTAATGTGATTATTAAAGCTATACTATACAATAATTATAATTAATAAAAAATATGTGATTATATCTTATTTATAATAAGTCATAACCTTTAAAGCTATCAGGGACCTGCCACTTACATTTCATAAAAATGGGGCTTGGGTATTTTTATTTAAAAATACTTTAGTTTCACCAAAAGGTGATATGGATAGCTCAGAATTTTATAGAAAAGATATACCTTTTTATAAAATTAATGGTGGTACATATTATTTTTCTCTAATAATTACAGTAAAAAAGATACAATAGAAGATAAGCAAGGATAAGAAAGATGAGAAGAGGAGAAAAATGTTGCAACTGTGCTGTATTAGCAGAGTTACAAGGGGATTTTTTTGGAAACTATATAATGCATTTATTTTGGTTATAGTATATTATAAAGTTTTGGTGGATCCTTTAAGAGGAAAAAGACTTTGCCAATTAATCAATTGGATTGGGCAGGGGTGGCTTGATCCTGGTACAGAGTGAAGCGCTAAATTGAGGGCAACTGTAGTAAGGTCAACTCTCTTAAACTCAACTCCCTGGTACTTGACACTTTGTCGAGTACCAGGGAGTCAAGTGCTGCATATGTGAATCTATTAGTATTTTTGGATTAACCAATTTTAAGCTAATTTTTACTAGTAATTTAGGGGTTTGAAACCAAAAACCAAGGTTAAATTTACTTGAAATCAACTCTGTTTAATAAATTGGTTAGCTAAAATACCAATTTAAGGGGTAATTTATAAGTAAATTTACTAATAGAAATGAAAAAACCTGTGTTTGACACTCTAAACCCAAAAGTGACCCGTTTGACACATTTTAAGCCAAATTTTAATTTTATTAATAAAATACATATGTACTTATATAAAATTTGTTATTTACTATTATATTTTTATTATTAGTGTCCATAGTTGTTGATTAGGCCCCAAACACCACTATACTGGATTTAGTGGTATAGACATTAATCAAATACCCCACTTGTTTTACATTATGTTATTCCTGGGTTTTTGGATTAAGTGGTGCCACATAAATTAAGCCCAATTTATTAAGAGATTTCATATGTAATTTATAAAAAACTGAAACTTGAAACTTTCTTTGTTTGACTCTATCCACTTGACACCTGATTGGTTTCAGATTTAACTAATCAAAGGCTCAGAATTAAGGCTAAATTAATACGTGACACACTATGACCGCCACTCAACACTCACCCACTCAACACTTTAACTTGGGGATTAGTACAGAGAGCTTCTTAACGTTTTAACCAACACTATGGTAAATAATTCACTCCCAGCATAACTTAAACACTAATAAACACATTACCATTCATTTACTTTTTTAACTTATGTTGTATTTTTTTTATTTTTGAGCATACAAAACTGCCTTGCTTTTGGGTTAACTTTCAAACCCGGATTAAATTTAAGCAAGTTTTATATGTAAAAAACATAGTAAATTTGATGTTTCTGCTTGACTCTGGCATACTTGACAGTGAGAATTCAGCTTTTTCTGGCTGATTGACAGTGCCGAACTTGACACTTTACTATGTTTTGAATTTTAAACTCTCAATAAAAAAATTCCACATAATAATTTTTTTTATTTTTTTGCTATTATAATCTACTACTTTTTCTGCTGCTCTCCATATAATTTTCATATTTTTTTTTGATTTTCAATTAAACTTTTACATTGATTTAACACTAAGATGTTATGCTGAACCTAACAGCTTTGATGATTCATCATAAATTCACTTTTTCTATGTTTTAACCTTTATATCTATACTTCTAGTTTCTATTTTGCTTCTATTTACTTTTTTGTTTTTTTTCTTGATAAATAAAACTTTATTTGAATACTTTTCATTTAACTTTTGCTTTGTTTTACCTCTGTGTTTTATATCTTTCATACTTCTATTATTTACAATGCTAAACTTTTCTTAAGACAAAGTCAAACAAGAACAGCCAACAGCCCAAGCGCCAAGCCTTCAAGGGCTCCAAAGAAACTGCCTCCACTCCCAAGCATGCCAAGGAGCCTGCAAAGGCAAAGTCTCTAACCCCATCTCCTCCTACTCCTCCCCCCTCCACCCTCATCTTCTACATCCCCTTCACCTCTCCCCAAAAATCCTCCTCCAATAAATCTGATGGTGATCTTACCAACAACTCATTTTATCACTCAGAGGCCAACTTTGAGCCCACCAAGGAGTGGCATACCAAGAAGTCAAAGGCTGCCAAGGAGCCCACCTCTTCTTCTGGTAAGAAAAATGAGGCATCCAAGCAGGCCTCAAAGAACTCTTCCCCTCCCCCCTCCCAATGGCTCTTCCCCTCCTTCTTCATCTGACCCCCAAGATGAGCCAGAGGATTACTCCAAGAAGTTTAAAGCTTCTGGTCATGCGGCTTGAGATCCACTGGCCATCCACAACATTTGCAATGTGGACAGAGAGTTTGAAGTTCCCAAGTGCTTCCCCCGGTACTTTACAATCATGTCTGTAAAGGGCAGCCCTGGTTACGGTGCCAACAATTATATCTTTAATTGCAACAACCAAAAGCGGCAGACCAAAAGCAAGCACTTTGTCTGCAAGGATAAGACTTTCAGGGCCTGGTTGAATACCAAGGGCTGGGAGCAAGTAATTTTGGAGAAGAGGGAGCACACTTGTGAGCCCCCCAATCATCTAATCACTCAGATGTTAAAGTGATACCTTGTGCAAGTAATACCCACATCCTCTCATCTTTGCGCATCAGATCTGGCCATCAAGGCCCTCCAACATCTCAAACCCAACAATCTCAAGTTGGTACCAACACAGGAGCAGTTGGTCAAATTCATCAGCAATAAGCTTATTGCTGCCAATCCCCCTCCCCCAAGGCTTCTGACATTCTCTCTGAGCTCACGCTCACTCATGAGCTTAAGCAGCTTCTGAGTGGGGAGCGTTTCCTGCTTCATGATGACGTGCCTGCAGCCAAGGACTGTATAATCTGCTACTAAACTCAGCAGAAACTGATGGAGTTGAAAAGGGCGTCAACCTGGCTAGTTGATGGTACCTTTGCCACTTGCCCCCAGATGTTCAAGCAGCTCTGGATGATCCATGCCCAGATTGACATCCAGGTGATTCCACTTGCGTTCTTTCTTCTTCCTGGGGCCACTGAGGCCATCTATACCCGTGTGTTCTCCATCCTCCGCCAAGCAATTGCCCTCCTTCCTCACGCCAATGATGATGAATCAAAGAAGACTCCCCCCTACACCTGTGCCAACCCACCTGCCTCTGACAAGGACCAGGCCACCCTGGACTCAGAGGAAAAGGCAAGGCTAAGAGCTCTTGGCCTCGCATGTGCATTATGGACTTTGAGCCTGCTCAGTTCAATGCATTTGAGCAGCTGTTTAGTGGGGAGGTGCAGGAGTGCCACTTCCACTTCCGCCAAGCAGTTGCTTGTAATGTACAGGCCCACGCCAAGCTTAGTAGGTTGAGCCAGAGGGATACTTTGGACACCTGCAGATTTGTGCTGGCACAATTTTATGCCTTGGCTTTTTTAAAGCCAGAGCACACTGTGCAGGGGTTTGAGGTGCTCTCAAAGGATCCCTACATAGTGAAGCACCCGGAGTTCAAGCCTTTCCTTGAGTACTTTGAGCCCCAGTGGATTGGGAAAGTCATCACACAGAGGCAAGACAAGGCCCATGCCAAGGCCAGCTGGAATGTGTACCGGGCGGCAGTGAATGGTGAGCTCAAGACCACCTAGGCGCTAGAGGCTTAACACAAACACCTCAAGGCCAACTTTGGGCTCCACCCAAAATTCAATAAGTTCTTTTTCCTCTTGCAGCACAAGCAGGAGAAAACCATCTTCAAGCTGTGTGATCTCTCCAACCGCGTCCCCCCACCAAGCCAACAACCCGCTGTACCCTCTTCACCAAGGCCATCCAGGGTGCGGCCAAGCACAAATACAAGGCCTCTGAGCTTAAGCAGCAGCTTGAGCTTATTGCCACTGACCTCTTGGAAGGGGCCAAAATGAAACAGGGAAAGAATGACGAGGAATAAACTTGCTTGCTTGCTCAGTTATATGATTTTTACTTTTAACTTTTAACTTTTTAACTTTAATTTTTACGTATTAGCTTTGATCATTTAGTTTTTTGCTTTAATTTTAAGTTTTTTTAACTTAATTAGATAGCAGTGATTGTTCTATGTATACATGGTAAGTTTGAGATGAATATTTATAGTTGGAAGTAAGTGAAATATCTTAATTTTTTTAATTTCCAAATAAAACATATGATATTCACAGTTGTGGTTATATAAACTATATCAAATAAACATTAATATTTCTTCACATTTTGCATAACATTATTTGTTGTGTTTTTTGTTTATTTTTGTCTCATTAGAATTTTAATTTTTATGGTAATAAAAAATATTTTTATAATAAAGAGTATAAATTACATAGTAAAATGAGAAATAATGGCTTATTTTTCCTTATTTTTTTACTCAAAATACTGTTTTTATTGCATTTCTGAGCTCTCTGATTTTACTTTAGTATACCATAGCTGTATAACTTAAGTTTTTATATTAAAAGCTTTCATTAAATCAAGATTTGTTAATTAAAAAAGTGTCAATTTCCAGTTGTCAATCAGGGCAAAAGCTAAATTCTCACTTTACTACAGTGTTGACTACCAGGGAGTCAAGTTTAAGGGAGTCAATCACCAGGGAGTCAAACTTACCACAGTTGCCAAATTGAGCTGCCGCTGTGATGAGATTGTCATTAGTTCTTGTCCCTTGTTTCAGTAATCCAAGCTGACTTCTACTTTAAATCTTGAGTGCTGGGGAGTTCAGTTTGAGTGATACAGGGTTTCTTGTGCAGAAATTTTCTGGGGGGTTGATTCAGCTGTTTCAACACCCCCAGCTGAGGGTCAGCTTCTTCTGCTGGAAGGCCTGTGGGGAGGCTGTCTGGGGTGTGGGCTTTATATTCCATTAATTATTTCTCTGTTGCTGGAATCATGGTCTCACACTGCTTTTGGAAGGCCTTTAATGGTTTTATCATGCTGTGGTGCAAGACCTTGTCTTACTTCCTTTACTCAAGCCTTTTAACAAGTAAGTATTGTTGTCATTTACCTTTAGGACAGCAGTGGGACCTACTTTCTTTGATTGTAACTTTCTTTTATTTGTGTTAATTACTGTCACAAATGACATTTTGCTTCTGGTAATGAACAGAAGTCAAAAGCAGGAATTGAACCCTGGTCCTTGCAATCTGCAGCCTGCCAGCCCAGAGGGCTGAGGGCCCAGCAGCCTGCATTTTTGGGCTCAAGTTAGAATGCTGTTTGATGATCTTCTGCAAATCCAAGGAAATTTACTGTGTAAGGATGGATCCACAACAAAGGATGTACCACCAAAGGCTCAGATGTATGCCAAAGTAGCTGCCTGCCTAAAAGGAGGCTTTGGCCAAAAATTAAATCTCTTCCCCCAATAAGCCTCAGTCAGTACCTGTCCCCAGCGTCCAAACTGAAATGCATTTGGCTGGGTCACGTGATATTGAGAATAGAAGCAGGAAAATAGAATATCCCAACATCTATTCACCAGCGCCAGCCAATCCAGAACTAGCTGCTTCTGAGGATCAACCAAAGTTTCAATTTTCCAATGATAAAATTCCTGCAAACCTAAAACCTACAATTTCTGGAGATGCTAAAATTAGTAGTATAAAAACCCCAGTAATGTTGAGAATGGCAGTATTGTCATTCTGACAATAAATTTAAATGAAGCTTTGGTTTACACAAATTCTACCCTATCTAGCTCTAGTTTTTATCATCTACACTCTAGGCCTATAGACTCAAAGGCTCTCATCAACCCTACCAAAGATCTTGCGGCTCCCTTGCCTGCATTATTCCACCCAGTTTGATCATCCTTTGGACCTGTGAATTTCACTGAGTATCCTCCAAATTCAGCCTACTCCAAGTTTACACTGGAAAATATACTAATTGCCAACCCCTTGGCAAGTATCAGAACCCCAGAAACCTTCAAACATAAAGGAAATTGGTATAAAGTGTAGCCCAGACTAATCTAAAAATAATTATAGTTATCTGTCTGCCTACATACCTAGTATCAATGGCTCCTCCCTTGGCCCCATGGCTTGGCCACCCGCAAGATTATGTTGTTACCACTACCACCAAGCTTTTTAGAGTATTCTATATTACTTTGAAAGGCTTGGTGGACTCCATGGTACCCAGTTCAGGCTCATGGTCTTTTGTTGTTAAATCTATATCTTACATTATCAAGTTACCTCCTATCTTGTGATAGGCACTATCTTCTGGCCCAGCAGTCCGCTGCTTGTGTCAAATAGCACTCCCACCAACACTTGGTATCCTGAAAATTACCCAAACCTTGCACCTGACCTTGTGCCTTTCTTTCAGAGGGATTAGCATTTCTTGCAGACACTTTGCTTTGCTGGCTGCTTGGTCAGCATTGGAAAGATTTATTTGGGAATCATTTCTAGGAAAAACTTGTTTTGGTATTACTAACTTGGGACTCATTAATGCCTGTACTATGTTTGGCTATGTGCTGTAGACTAGTTCAAATGGAATTTTCCAGTGGATCTGTTCACTTTGGTTTGGCGCACAAGGAGGGAAGTTGGTAGTTGCTTGATCTAATTGTAAAGTTCTGATGGGTTCTGATAGCCCTGGACAGGAATATATTCCCTAGAGCCATAAAAAAGGCGGGACATATCCAGGCACAACCTCTATGCAGCCTGAAAGACCTTGCTCACACTGTGTATGAGCGTTTTGTGCTGGCCTTTACGGCCAAAACTCCCCCTTCTTTGGAGCCTCCTCCCACTATGGAGGATTTATTAATCTAGTTGGATTGTTTGCTCTCCTGGTGCTGTACTGCCTTAAAAAAATTGGCAAGACAACAGAAAAATGTGGCCCCCACTTTAAAGGGCTTGCCTGGCTTGCAGTACAAGAAATTTGGGGATAAGATTCCACATATAGTGAAATCCTGGTCAAATAATTCCTCTGGTCTGGGGATCCCTTGGCCAGGAGAAAATGGTTCTAGGAATATTCCAGCTGTTATCCAAGGCAAGCATCAATGGGAATATAGTGCCTGAGTCCTCAGAATCTACCTAGCCAACCAGGCTGCTGTCTCCTGAACCCAGGCCTGTTGCTCTATTTCTTGGTCCCAGGCCATGGGTAGATTAGGTTGACAGTTTTAACTGGCTCCCTCTTGCTGTTTCTAAAAACCACTCCTATAAAGCCACTGGTACCATTACTCCTCCTATGCATATAATGGAAACAAGGGCCATCAAGTCCCTTGATTACCAATTCTGATTATTGAATAAAACTCCTGATTTTCAAAAATTTATTTTGTATTTTATGGGTTTTAATTTAATAACACAGACTAATGTCCTAACTTCTACTGTTGTCCCCCTCCTCCTGCTTTCCTTTGAACTGCCTGCCTGTGTTTTTGTTAGGATCTAATCCAAGAAGATTCTAACCCTATTTGGACTCTTGAAAGCCCTTCAGTTCCTGTGGTACACCTTCCCACCTGCCCTGATGCCTGCCTGTTGGTGTTTTTTGTTGGGATCTAATCCAAGAAGATTTGAATTCTGTTTGAACTCTCAGAAGCCCCTCAGTTCTTGCAACCTGCCTGCCCAGAGATTTTTGTTTAAACTCATTCTATAGAATGATGTATCTTTTCTTTGAGTTATTTATGGTGACCATGGTACCAATCTTCCTGTTGCTATGGACTACAACCCCAGACATTTTGGATAGACTCTCCTTGGCTGTAAAGCACTATGTACCTAATCCTGGCATGCTATCAAATAACCTTCTGCATCTGAACCAAGTTCTCATCATCTTCAACTTATTTGTCAAGTTTTCTTGGATAGGTCTCTATCCCAAGGACCTCACAACTTTTCAGGAGCCAGACATTTATAAATCCCTTTCCACAGAACATAACAAAACCAATCTTATTTCAGTTTCAAACCACCCCCTCCCCTTCTTGCAGTAACTTCCTCCTATGAGTATGAATTATTATCCCACCCAGGATTGTTTTTATGGTTGCTGTTGAGTACCTTGGTTATGAGCTTAAATGCCTATTTACCACCCTTTTCCTGGCCTGCCTCTTCCCGGAGGCCTCTTAGAGAAGCCATTCTAATCCTACACTGGATGAAATTCTGATAGATGGTCTCATCAGGATGGGTTCCATACTTTGTTAGTCTAGCCCCCCTCCCTCCCTCACACCAATATCCAGGCACCCTGGGGATGAGTTTGGCAAGGGCTTACACTAGGCTGAAATTCAACTTTTTTACTCTACTGTTGGTCTTAAGATGGTAGGGTGTGGTTATTGTGCGCTTGATCCCTTGTTTGGCCAGATTTATACATTGGTATTGTCAGACATTAGCCAGTTGCCAAAGTCTGTGATGAGTAATCTGGTTTTCTGAATTTTCTGTTTACAGTAGTTTTAAAAGCTATGGCAACAACCAAGAATACCTCAGATTTAAACAAAATGATTTCAGATTTAAACAAAATCCAAGTTGTGCAAGATTCAGGATTCAATTAATTTATAAAATTTCAGTTAATAAATGGACTGTCAAACAAAAAACAAAATTTCACTAGCCTATTATACAAAATTATATCAAACATCAAGCGGTGTAGTTCAAACCACAAACAAAATGAACTGACGCAACAAGTGAAATGGATGGATGATGTTCCAGAGTATATTATAATCCAATCAGGATTCATATGAGGCACCAATAGAAGAACTAAAACAAAACAAAACTTGAGAAATATAGAAGCAGGATTACACAAGCACAAAACAAAATGAACTCACACAAGATGTGTAGTATGAGCAGCCTAAAATAGAAAAATAACAGTTTAACAGCCAATCAACAGCTATCCAATTTAGGAACAGAGGTATTTTATTTATTTCTATGGCTCCAGATTTGTATGGAATAATTTTGAGAACCTTCCAAAATTAGACTCAAGATTACAATAAAAATAAATCATTAAATTTTAAAATTTCTACTTTTAGTGATTTTATCCTAGGTTTTTTTCAATATGGTTTTCAACAACAACATCTTTAACAGCACAAGCAGCCAAGCCAGCAGCAGCCAAGCCAGCTTCAATGGAGGCAAGGCTCAGAAAGTGGAGGCACCTGTTTACACCCAAGCCTTTGAGGCGGGTAACAAGGAAGCTGACCTGTACCTGACCACTGACCCCTATGGCTTTGACTTGTTCAGTAGTCACTTAGTGTCTAGCTCTGCCCCTGCCCCTGTTTTCACCCCCAAACAAGTTGCCCACCAACCAACCAATCAGGATGGCAACCTTGATTTGGAACAACTTCCTGCCGCCAGCCAACCTGCTCCCCTACAGCCAATCAGGCTTCAGCTCCCCCAGCCCAGCGCCCCAAACACAGAATAATTACTGCCCAAATTCCCCAAGAAATTGTGGTACTGCACCTACAGGGTCTGTCCTGGGATCAGATTGCAACCCAATTGCAATTCACCTGAGCCACAATAATGCAAGAATTTAATAACTTAATGAATAAGGGGAATCTGATTGGGACAGCCAAGAAGCCCAAGAAGGCCCCCGAGTCCCAAATCAGTAAAGCCTACCCAATAATGCTTGACCTCCTCCAGCAGGAACCCAAGCTTCCCTTAACCCAGGTCTGCAAACAGCTTTCACACCATAACATATGGGTGTCTGAGCGCATGGTGCAGCTCTGGATGTATGGGAAGGAGGCTTTCATACGGGTTCTTACCAATTTTGCTAGCAACCAATGGAATGGTGCTGAGGATTCCCCGTATGACACCACCATCAAATCAACCCTGGTCCAATGCTTGACTAGTCTGTCAGATGATGTCATGTTCATCTCTTATTACAAGCTATCTGTAATGAATGACATTTCAATACTTGTATTGAAAACCCAAGAGTCAAACCCAGTTCCCTGAAGGCGGAGCAAAACCTCCAGGACAATCCAGGACCCACTAATCTGTTAAGTCACAGGCTCAAATTGTTAAATTATCCCGCAAACCGCCGGCCTTCTACAGAAAATTCCCTGGAATCAAACCCTGACCCTCCAAAGACTACTCAAGTCACACATAGGTGACAGGAAACTGCCCACTTGTTAAATTGCAACCCTGCGTTGGCAAGTTACTCTGAGACCTGCCAGCCTCCCAAAGACAATTCCCTGAATGGTCACCAGATTGATGCCAACCTTGAGCCACCAAAGATCTGGACCTATGCAGAGGTTATAACTTGCCTTAAGGAGGTTAAATGAAAACCTACTATTAACTCTGCCAATGACCACCAGCAACTGCCAGTCTTCCATCCAGAATGGGTAGTACAATTGAACTACTCAGGTGATATAGTGAAAAGTGGCGGCGGAATGAAGCATTGCCACTTTTATTCACCAGAACAGGCACAGCCTGGATCTGCTGCCCTCAAAACTCTAAGCCAAGATCCACACCCCGCCAGTGCCTTGCCTGCAAACCTGAACCCTGCAAAAATCAAAGAAGCAAAACCCCATGGTATAAAAACCCTGGCATCATGATGAAGACCACAATGTCATTTTTGATAATAAAGTTTTATGAACCTTTGGTTCAAACAAATCTTACCTTATATAGTTTTAGTGATCTTCCATATTAATTCCAGTCAAGCAGACTACCAGGCCGCCACCCCCTCCAGAGACCAACCTGCCAAATCACCCCAGGCATTATACCATCCCCAGGAGCTCCCTTTGGACCCGTGCATGTTACTGAATACCCCCTCAACCCAACCTATTCAGAGTACGGCTTGGAAACCATCCTAATTGCCAATCCTTTGGCAAGGACTAGAAGTACCAAATACATAGGATGTGAAGGAAAGAGAGTCAAGATATTGCCCTTATTGTTCAAAGACAAGTACAACTACCTACCAGCGTAATTTGTTCCCATGACTCCACCCCCAACCCCTAGACTGGACCGCCTGCTAGAACCCCCCCTGCTGAGACCACCTCTACACAACTGTTTAGAGTACTCTATATTACTTTGACAGGATTAGTGGATTCCATGGTCCCCAACTCCAGACCCTGGTCCCTGCTTGGTTGTTCTGTCTCTTACATTATCAAGTTAGCACCCATTCTATGGTGGGCCTTACCTGCCAGCTCAGCCGCCCGTCACCCCAACCCACCCAATCCCAGACCCCCCAGGCTAGCACCGCCTCTACGTCTTCCTTCCTGTGTTATTCTGCCTCCTAGGCATCAATCTCCCCCGCCCCAATAAACCCCTGTCACCAAACATTTTCTATTTATATTATCTTTTTTTAATTTCAATTGTTATGTTCTCTTTGTTTATAGTTGGTTTTATTCTTTATGTTCAGATTGTTTCTATAAAATCATATATTTACTATGCCATGTATCTAGATCCAGAACACAGTTATTTTTAGTACCCAGACACAGCCTCTTGTAAAAATATTAACAACAATTTGGTGATCAGCTAAATTTGAATTAGAAAATTATGTGTTAACTGTTTTTAGATAAAATTGTTACTGATCCAAATTCAAAACCTTAATGATAAACTTTAAGCCAATCAGGAGCAAAGTGATAAAGTGATTGTTGTGACATAAAGGGTCATTCAATAATTCTTTGATGCATGTGCGCTAATTAATATGATTGGCAGGATATTTTGCCATTGTACGTTATTGCTGCTGTGGCAAGTTGTTGGTGGACTAGTGCCCAATCAGATACTGGGTTAGCACTAGTCCATCAATAACTTGCCACATTGGCAATGGCGTACAATAGTAAAACATCTAGCCAATCATATTAATTAGTGCACATGCATCAAAGAATTATTGAATGACCCTTTATGTCACAACAATCATTTTATCACTTGGCTCCTGATTGGCTTAAAGTTTATCATTAAGGTTTTGAATTTGGATCAGTAACAACTTTATCTAAAAACAGTTAACACATAATTTTCTAATTCAAATTTAGCTGATCACCAAATTGTTGTTAATATTTTTACAAGAGGCTGTGTCTGGGTACTAAAAATAATATGGTAATCAAGGAAACAATTCCAACACAAAGCAAATGACACATAGTGAGATGAGCGTAAAACATATACAAAATGGGTAAAAAGATGGGATAATGTAGCAGATGGGAAAACAAAAAGGAATAAACAAATAGGCAACAGTATCAAAATAATACAGAATTTATTGGGGCAAAAGCTATAAAAACATATGGAAAGGTTAGTGAAAAATAAATGAGTGGAATTGGAGAAGCTTCTGAAGGATCTTGACTTGGCAATTGCCAAAATAAAGGACATTGACTGCAAGGTCAAAGCCAAAGTTAAGTCTGCCGTCCTCACTGGGGACAAAGTCAACAAGGTGTCCGCAAAAGCCCTAATGACAAAAATGCCAGACACCCCTGAGAAGACCATCAAGCGTCTTCTCAACATCCAGAATATGGTGGTCAAGGGCCTGCAATTTAAGGCATACAATATTTCTGCGCCGTCTGTCTGGGTTGATGACCCGGAGATGGATGAACATCTCAAACCCGCCAAGCGTGCCAGGGCAGAGGATACCAAATTGCCTGCGCAATTGATTGCGCCAAGAATGGCCAAGCTGGCCAAGGCTGCAGGCAAGGAAGAAACACAAGAAGGTAGCCTAAAAAACAAAATTAATAAATTTTTAAAAAACTTATATTTTTTCTTAGAAAATGTAGATGGCAAACTCTGCTAAGTCCTGGTCCCCTTTGTCCCAGCCACCTTTTATGCAAATTATGCCACTCATGTGGCAAAGCAATTGTATCTTTTCCCCCTGTTGTGCAGGAGCTGGAGGACCTTATCCACGAGTCCTTTCCAATATTGTGGGAGGCGTTGGCAGAACTTACACATACTGAGGGGGCATCTGAGTGGGCAGTTACTGCCTACAAGGATGCCCAACTGGTCCGCCTGGACCTGGTCTCCCTCAGAGGAGTTTACTGTGTAAACTCCATTGAGCTTGTTTGGGACGTCTTGGCAACGCTCCCATTCAAGATTGTACTGGAGATGGGCCAGGCTCATGTGGCTGCTTGCTTCTACTTCCTGTTGGAGCACACCCTGTTTTACCTATTGGAGAACTTTGGGCGCATTGTGGGCAAATTGGCTGTTGCAGACGCAACAGCCATCAAAAAAACCAAGATCCTCCTTGTCAAATTTTGGTTGGCGTGGAGTGCCAACAAGATGGGGCTCCCTGCAGCCATGGAGCTGACCTTTGCAAAGACCTGGCACAACAAGAAGATCAGCGCAATCTACAATAAACTGTGTGAGTTCACAGAAGTCTTTGCAGGGCAAAGGCTTCATCTGGTTTTTTACCTGGGGTTCCTATTCTACTTTGGGATGGGCGCGTCTGTAGAGGACCTGGACGGGGTCCTTCTGGGAATTGACAAGGCCTGGCTCTCACTTGATAGGAAGAAGGTCCCTCCTGGATACAACTCAGTGGACTATGTAATCCAAGACGCCCTGGTCCTGGCTGGGATATACGGGTTTGTAGCCCCTCTGAAAAGCTGCTGCTTCACTCCCACCTGACCCTACTGCCTTTCACCAGCAGGAGGGAGTATTTCAATAAGAGTGTATCCACCGTTCACAGTGTGGCAGTGGAGGTTGTGCGCCACCTCCATTGAGGGGTGGGTACATACCAAAGAACCCACTACAGGCGCACACTATAAAAAGTATGATTCCAATAAATTTTATAACACTTTATAGTATTCTAATTATAATAAATTTTTATATTTTTTATTTCAGCAAACCATTTTTGCAAAATATA
Organism: Entomophthora muscae; assembly: GCA_014839935.2. Lineage (NCBI taxonomy): Eukaryota > Fungi > Entomophthoromycota > Entomophthoromycetes > Entomophthorales > Entomophthoraceae > Entomophthora > Entomophthora muscae. The sequence goes on along the minus strand of QTSX02006436.1, from coordinate 245,707 downwards.
TCACAGAAACAGTTTTCATAAAAGCATAAAATTATGTGTTAATAAAATAAATTCTAACTTGTAAATTTTACATTTAATTTTTTTTAAAAATATATTTATATTTATTTGACCAAAGTGATTTAAATCTTTTTGTGTAATCCAGTATTGAGCGTTTGGGATTACCTCAGATGGCATAATTAAATAATAATAATAAAATAAATTACTTACATCTATTGATGGATCTTCTGAATGTGATTGTGGGTGTGGAAACATCTAACTATAAAATAATAATTAATAAATCTTGAATAGCAAATAAGAGAATATAAAAAAATTGGACACACTAAGCCTTTAATTGATTGGCTGTTTGGCTAGGCATGCGGGGATGAACAAATCAGCGTGGCCATAGAACTTGGCCACAGTCTCAGCTGGGAGGGTGTGGATCCCAGCCTGCAGCAAATTAAAGAGGTCCTTGATCCCAGTTGGGGTTCCTTGCTTGAAAACTTGCTTGAGCCACCCAAAGACTTGCTTGATGGGATTTAGGAAGGGCAAATAGGCTGGGAGGAAGAGAAGGTGTAAATTTGAAGTGGCCAATTACTGGGGGCCCACTGCAATGCTTGTGTCAATCATTGGGAATTCCTCAAGAATGTCAGCCACCTTGTGGAGATCAACATTGTCCAACACAATTACATTGGTGAAGCCCGGGCTTGTGCGCCTCAGGTGCTCCTGGATCAATCAGAGGAATGACAAGAAGGTCCTGCTGTTATGAGAACCCAATATCATTTGATAAAGCTCAACCCCCTTTCAACCAAGTAGAGCCACCATTGAGTAGGCTGTGGCGCGGACTGCAGCACGCCATGCCATCCTGTCATTGGAGCCTTTGGGGACATAGACATACCCATTGTGCATTGATGAGGCAAATGTCAATTTGTTAATATAATAAAATTTGACCATCCCCTTGGCTTTGAGGGCAGTGTACGCCTCTGCATAGTTTTTCCGGACGTCAATATTGGCTGGGCTGTTTCTATTTGTAGGGGGATATCCTAAGCTTTTTCCAGGAAAAGGCATTCCCTTGACCAAATGATAATAGAAGGAAATTGAGGCCTCAATCCCAAAAGTAGATTTAACCATGGCCTGCATATTTGCCAGTTCAAGATGGCAGTCCCAGGTGATCCACTGGCGGATTGCCCATTTGTGCTCCTTGGTGAGCATGATAAAAACACGCAAGGATTTCTCCGCGGCAAGGACACAACCAGTATTGATGAATTTTTGGAAGGTCTTGCTGGCGTACTTGGGATCCACTCCAACAAGGGCTGCGGCTGCCTTGTAATCACCCAATTCCCACATTAGCTTAAGCAGGATGATGCGTTTGATGTCGGGGATGCACTTCTGGGCAGGATTTTTAGCGGTGGGGATTGACTTGTTAGCATTGGGCACAACACAGGGCATAGGTACCTTGGTATAGAAGGCTGCAACCTTTTTTAACACCAGCTGTCCCTCATTGGTTTGATAGAACTTGGGCTCCTTGTCATCCTCCTGATTGCCATTACTGACGTAGGGCTTGTAGCTAGTATCAAGTACAGGCTTCACCTTCTCCAGCATGGCTGACGGGACTGACTCTTGCCGGTACACAACATCAAACACATGCAAAGTAAGTTTTACCCCTTTGTTTCTAACTTTTTTGTAGTGATGACCTTGTTTGGCTTCCGGGTCAGCTTTGGGACTTGAGGGTTTATGCTCTGCACCCTAGAGCTTGTGCTCCTTGAACTGGCTGTGTCAGTGCAGCGTCACTATGGAACTCTCCTCTCCCATCTCCTTCTTGAGTAGGCACTTGGGTTACACTAACTCTATTTTTTGACCCGCGGGGCAACCACAACCGCAGCACACAACAGGTGTATTGGTACTCTGTTGCTGAGTTCCTTTTATTTTAAAATTTTTAAAATACTAAATAAATTTTAATTAAGTTACTCCCTAATTTTAATTTTTGCTTTTATCTGTTTATGGATATTCAATTATTATTTTTTCCCCACCCAATATCCCAATTATAGATTTTTTAATTCTTAGTTAGTTGTTTTTGGTTTTACAACGCCCATTTTAGAATACTCAAAAAAAATCCACCCATTTTCCTAGATTTTACTGCCAAATTCAAAACACCTAACACAATATTTTTAAAATTTATGTTTCAGATCTTGTCTCTTATTTTAGATACCTTGGTATCATTCATGATTACAATCCATTGCACACATTGTGTGAGTGATTTTGTTTACGTAGTGAGTTGCTATTGTGTTTTGTTTTTGGTTTGAGTTTTGACACACCTTGATTGGGTGTATTTTGTCACCAATTCACATAGTAAACATATGTACACCAAGAGTCAACTCACACCATTTTGTTTGTGAATCAATGTATTTTGGATTGTATTTTGAATGGTTTTGCTTTATGTGTGAGCCCTTTGTTGCTGTGTTGACTCATTTTGCCCATTAACACCAATAAACTAAGTTAGCAGAGTGTATATTTTTACCTGAGAGATGTATTTTGTTTAAATATGAAATCATTTTGTTTAAATCTGAGGTATTTTTGGCTGTTGCCATAGCTTTTAAAACTACTGTATCTTTCTGCCTATGAACTAACACACATCATTGCCTTTGTGGGCCTTGATGGCTTGCATCATTGGCCATCTGGTGATAAATTAAATTGAATTAATCATGTTTTTTGTAATTAATCTTCCCAGGAATGGGTTCTATAATGTCCAGTTACCAGACCTTGAAGGTGAGTTGTGTTTAAATTAAGAGTACTGACTTTGGAAATGTGTTGCTTTTGGCATATTTTTCACATATCTTTCATTGTTCAATTATCTTGTAAATATCTTGGTAAAAGACAGGCCACTATGCCTTATGCTTTTAGAAACTTGTAAAAGTTCTTTTTTAGTATGTCTAAGTTCCCTGTGATAACACAGGATGATGTCTACCTTTTAATGGGTAGGTACATACATAATGGTTGACCAATCTGAAATTTTACAGTGTGGTGTACAGTAGACATCTGCAAATAGGTGTTTATTTTTATCTAAAGTGTTGGCTTGGTGTCTGTGGTACCCAGGTACAGTAGTTTTAAAAGCTATGGTGACAAGCAAAAATACTTTGGATTTGAATGAAAAAGCTCAGTTGTAAACAAAATTAAAAATAAATAAATCTATGGTAAATTAATATAAATATATTACTTTTAATTTTGTTTACATCTGAGTTTTTTTTTAAATCTGAAGTATTTTTGCTTGTTGCCATAGCTTTTAAAACTACTGTAGAACCATTTTACCTTGGTATATATAACAAGGAGAGACCAGTCTGGGTCCAGTCCGGTTTTCCCTTTAGAAGCTCTGACATAAATTTGTGACAGGGTGTCTGCAGTAAAAAGACTGGTCTAGGCTTATAATGGATCTTTATATTGAATCTTTCTAAAAATAACATCTAGCGGCCTGTCTAAAAAATAGGCATGTTTCTTGAAGTAAATGAGGGATTATGGTCATTAAGGGCTGTAAAATCCTCCTGTTGCTTGAGTTAAAAAGCACCACTTAACTACACGGTGTACAGTACTGTAAATTCAGAACCTAAACGTAAAAATGCAGGATTGACAAATCCTTGGTCCAAATTTCAAATCACTTTTGCGGGCAACTCAGCTGAGTGAAAAACAAAATATTTTATAAAATCAAACATTTAATTCACCTTTTTTAATTTATTTAAACTGGCAAATTTTGAATCTCTTGAGCAGATAACTCAACTAACAAAAGACAAAAAACAGCAAACAAATGCAGGATACATGAATTAGAAATGTGGGATTCTAATGCATGATTTGAGATTTCCTGTATTTCAAACAAATCATAGATATCATGGAAAACTTAAAAAATCTGAAATTGTGGTATTGTCAAATCCAAGAACCAAATTTCAAATCATAATTGCGGTGAATTTGAAATAAATATAATTTATGGGTGTCTCAAAAAGGATGCTAAAGGATCTAGAGTGGATTTGGGCTAATTCTTTTAAGAATCATAGGCATTCTCAAAAATCACCCTATTCCATTTTAGAACAGCTAAAATTTATATGCTTGATTACAATAGATTTTTTCAGAACACTAATAATAAAATAGAATTATATATTACAATCTATTTTCATAATGTTGCCTTTTCCTTAGTGTGTTGATAGTTCATGTCAGGATTGACAATTCATTACCCCCGGGAAACCCGGGCCCAAGGGTGGGATTTGAACCCTGAACCTACATTCCTGCAGGCTGCTGGGCCCATGGACCAAGGGGCCACTTGCCTGTGTTTTTTGGGATTGAGCCCCTGCAAGCTGAGGCTCCCGCTAAATCCCAAAGCCAGAATACCTGCACCAGCTCAACCATGTGGCGCCCAAAGAGGAGCCTCTCAAGTTGCCTAATGGAGGCAGAGATGGCGCCTCTGTGATTTTCATGAGTTAAAAGTTCTCTCAAGTAACCAATCAAACCCTACTGCCAAAGATAAACCCAGGCTTTGGGCCCAACCCTGTGACCACAGCAAAGGATCAAGAAAATTGAGTGACCAAATCAGACAATCTGACCAATGAGAGAACACCCAGCCAAGGTGCCATTTTGCCACTCCCACACCCAGGCCCTCTGGCTGCCTGCCTGTACTTTTCCCAATATTTTGATAAAGCCCTGATAAAAAATACTAAGTTTGGAGGCAGAATGCTATATATGCCTATAGATTCTGCGCTCAAACCTTATTGCCATTTTTAATTAAAGGCTATATTAATTTGGCTCTTACAGCTATTGTAATATTTTGTATTTGCCGTCTATCAATTCAGTTAAAGATCTCCTAGTCTTCCTGCCCCACTGCCTTCAGTTTTCTGTCCATCTGGTGCACCCTTTGGGCCCGTTCACTTCACTGATTATCCCTTGAAGCCCAAATATAAGGATTATACAACTGAGAAAATCCTTGAACTTGACCCGCTAGCCCGTATCCAATCCAATATTAGATACAACTGCCAAGGCCTGTGGATATTCTTCATCCCAAAATTATTTAGAGGAAAATTCAATTATCTCCCAGCCTACAACATCTATATGGAATCACCTGTAACACCCAAACCAATGCTGGCCTCTTCACCTGATCTTCCAATCAATCATACCAGCAAGCTTTTTGGAATAGTGTACATCACCCTCACAGGGGTGGTGGACACCATTTTACTGGCTGCCAGCCCGTGGTCTTGGGTGGGAAAGTCTGCTTTCTACCTTCTAAAGTTAGCTCCTCTCTTGTGGTGGGCCCTGCCTGCAAAAACCCCAGCCCAAGTTACCCCTGGAAACGGCAGGCCAGCCGCCCAAGACTGGATCCCTGACACAAGTACCTATGCCAGTGCTTCAATGTATTCATTATAGCTAGCATATCCTTGTTGTATATTGGGTAGTTCCCTTCAGCTGGTAGAATCTTCTTGGAGTAATATGCTACAGGATGTAGCATACCACCCCCTCCTTCCTGAAGAAGGACCCCACCCACCACAAAGTTGGATGTGTTGGTTTCCAGTATGAATGGCTTGGATGGCTTGGGCATGGCCAGAACGGGGGCAGAGGTGAAGGCAAGTATCAGGGTCTCAAAGGCAGTGGTGCATTCCGGAGTCCAGACAAAGGTGACCTTGTCAGAGCAAAGGCAGGTCAGGGGGAAGATAATGTGAGAAAATTTTTGGATGAAATCCCTGCAATAATTTTCCAGGCCCAAGAAACTTCTCATGTCCTTTCTGCTTTTGGGAACTGGCTAAGATGTTATTACTTCTACTTTGTCTTGTGCCATGGCAAAGCCGCCAGTCTTCACTATGTATCCCAGTAATTTGACTTCAGACTGAAAGAATTTACACTTCTTAAGCTTAGCATGTAAGTTGGCTTGGGAGAGTTTCTCCAGTATAAGGTCCAGGTGGCGCAGGTGTTCCTTGTGAGACTTGCTGTAGATGAGAATGTCATCCATATATGCCACACAAAAACAATCAAGGTATTCCCCTAAGACAGTGTTGATTATCCTTTGGAAGGTGCTGGGGGTGTTACAGAGGCCAAAGGGCATCACAAGGTACTTGTACAGCCCATATTGGGGTTTGAAGACCGTCTTGTACTCGTCTCCATCCTTGATTTGGATTTGGTTGAACGCATCTTGGAGGTCAATTTTTGAGTACACCTGGGCTCCAGTCAGTACATCATAGAGGTCGTTGGAATTGGGGATGGGGTAGCAGTTCTTCACCATAATGTTGTTCAGCTTTTGGTAATTCACGCATGGATGCATCCCATCATCTTTTTTCCTACAAACAGCATGGGCAACAAGCAGGGGGACTTTGACACCCAGATGAACCCCCTTTTTGTCATATCCTCAAGGTATGCTTTCAAGGCCACTTGCTTGCAGTGGTTACAGCTGTAGATGGGGCTGTGGTGTGGTTGAGTCCCTGGTAGTAGGTCTATGACGTTGTTGTAGATTGAATGACTGGGTAGTTTTGTGACTGCTTCTTCACTAAATACATAGTTCTGTCTCTGTAGGAGGGTGGGCAGTATTTCAACACTAGGTTCTATCTTAATAGCCAAGATTTTATTGGTAGGGGATTGGTCATGGCTCATGCAAAAAGGAACAGTGTCACAGGATTCCATTTGTCCTAACGTGGTGGTTTGCTTGTGGTAGTTCAGGATCAGGCCATGTTTGTTGGACCAGGAGTTGCCCAGTATAAGAGGGTGGGGTATTCCTGGCAAGAGGATCAGGGACAACAGGTATACATTGTGTCCAATGGTCAACTGGAGTTCTTGTTCACACTCATAGCCGGTGTCCAAGGAGCTGTTTCCCATGATTAATTGTAGGCTGCGCTCTGAGGCTGTCAAGCCTAATTCTTCTGCTAGGCTGGAGTCAATAAAACTTTTGTCCGCCCCTGTATCAAATAAGTCTTCAATCTTGCGCTTGTTCCCTGCTACTTCTATGGTCACTTGGATGAACTTGTAAGACTGGGAAGTAGTGTTTATTTGCGCCAGTGAGATTGGGGCAGTGTTCTTCTTAGGGCAGGCTCTAGTCAAGTGGCCCACATCATGGCAGTGGAAGCAGATTCCTTCACAGTAGTGTTGTTGGAGCTCTTCAGGGGTCATCCCTGTTCTGTTGGGGGTCAGTGTTTGGGGTTGGCAGGCCTGGGAGGACCCAGCATTCTCTTGGTTCATGATAAGACCCTTGAACAGGGGAATTAGCTTGTCTAGGCTGAGGTTGGGCGGATGGTGCTTCAACAGGCCCTTCATTGCTAGGTTGACGCCCACCTGGAAGATAATGGCTGCCAGTTTGTCCTCCAGTTGGGTGCGGGTTTTCAGTTTGAGGAATTTATCAATATACACTTGGATGGTTCAGGGACCTTGTCAAATTTCTAGCAGGGAGTTTAGGGCGTAGTATCTAGTGTTGCAATCTTCACCTGTGGTCCTTAAATCAGCCTCAAACTTGGTGTAGTCTAATCAGAATTCTACATCCTCAGCTGTGGCCTTGCCAACTTAGTCTAAGGCGTCCCCCAATAGCATTGAAGCAACCCCAAGGATCTTCTTGGTGTCACTGGTATAAGAGTTTGGCATTGGTAAGGAAATGCAGGCAGAGGACCAGCATGGCGCATCTAGCTTCTTCAAGCGTGAGCTTCCCCATTTGAGTCATCTCCACCTTTGTGAGGGACTGGTTCACAATCACGTTTTGCACTTGGGAGGACGGAGCTTTGGTGGCGTCAGTGGTATTAGTGTTGGTTCTCTTTGGGTCATTCAGGTTTGTATTTTTCCATATAGAAGAGATCAGGTTTGTGATCATCTTATAGGTGTAATAAGTGATTATCAATAGCAAAAGCATACAAGATACCCCAAGAAATAACAACATCTTGGGGCTCAGGGTACTAGGTTTAATAAAGATTGCCATAATGTCAGGAATCAAGTATTGGGTGGCTGGCCTGTTGTTTTCAGGGTTAACTTGGGCCAGGTTTTTTTGAAGGCAATGCCTATCACAATAGGGGAGCTAAATTAAAAAGGTAGGAGGCAGACTTTCCCACCCAAGACCATGGGCTGGCAGCCAGGATTATAGTGTCAATCACCCCTGCAAGGGTGATATACACAATCCCAAACAGCTTGCCAGTATGGTTGGTTGGGAGGTTGGGTGCAGAAGCAGGCATGGGTTTTGGTGTCACAGGCAGCTCCATGGACAGGTTGTAAGCAGGGAGATAATTGAATTTTCCTCTGAACAATTTGGGTGTTGAAAATATCCACAGGCCTTGTTGGTTGTATCTAACTGTGGATTGTATGTGGGCCAGGGGATTGAGTTCAAGTATCTTTTCTGGGGTCTATTATTTGTATTCAGACTTCAGAGGGTAGTTGGTAAAGTGGACGGGTCCAAAGGGTACACCAGGAGGACAGAAAACAGCAGGCAGTGGGGCAGGCTGGCAGGCTGGGAGATCTAAACTGAATTAGTAGACAGCAAATACAAAATAAGGCAATAGCTGTATGAGCCAAATTAACATAACCTTTATTCAAAAATGGCAATAAGTTTGGAGCGTGGGGTCCTTGGGTCTATATAGTAACCCCCTCCAAACTCAACCCTTTCTGTGGGGGGGGGGTTCATCAGGGCATTGGGAAGTCCAGGGCCAGGGGAATTGGGTGCTTGGGTCAAAAAGCGGCAAAATGGCACTTGGCCCGGGAGTTCTTTCATTGGTCAGGAATATTGATTTGGCTGCCTGATTATCTTGCTTTAGTGTTGAGGTCATGAGACTGGGTCGCAGGCCTGTGCCTCTTTCCTGGTTTAGCTCTTGATTAGTTGCTAGTGTAGACTTCAAGTTTATGCTAATAGTTGCCAAATCAGTACCTCCATTAGGCGTGGTGATTAATCCTTCATTTGGTGCAATGATTTCTTTGGTTTGTCTCTTTTTACTGCATGGGTCAATACGCTTGGTATCAGCTTGTGGGGGCTCAATACCAGAAAAATGTGGGCAGGCGGTCCTGCAGTCCACAGGCCTGGCAGCCCAAAGGAACCCAGGTTTGGGGTTCAATCCCTTCTCCCAGGCCCGGATTTCTAGGGAGGAAGAATTGCCGATCCTGACACTATACCCCTTTGGTACGTTTAGTGATTTCAACTTGCCTGAAGGGGACCCTCAGGTTCTCTCCCTGTTCACTGCTGCAGACTTCCCTCAGCTGTCACCCATTCAACAAAAAGATGTTCTGGAGCTGTTAGATTAGTTTAAGGATATCTTTGCCTCTGGTCTCACCAACTATGGTCTAGCTAAGGGGGTCATTCACCAGATAGACACAAGTGACACCCCACCCTTTTATGCCAGAGCTTATTGCTGCAGTAGAGTGGAAGATGCCCAGGTCTCTAAGGAGCTAAAACAGCTTCTAGATGCTGGGCTCCTAGACCCCTATCAGAGCCCTTGGGCCTCCCCATTGTTGATCCTAAAGAAGAAGGATGGAGGCCATTGCATTGTGATGGATTACTGCCGTCTAAATTTGCTCACCAAAAAGGATTCTTACCCTTTGCCTGGAATTGATGATGCCCTCAGACAATTAGGAGGATCAAAGTTTTTCTCTGCCATAGATCTAGCACCAGGATACTGGCAGGTTGACTTGTCTCCTGAAAATAGAAAAAAGGCTGTGCTTATCACTTAAAAAGGCCTATACAAAACCACTAGAATGTTCCAAGGGCTCTGCAACGCCCTGGCTACATTTCAATGGGCTATGAACTCTATCCTACAAGACCTGAAACTCTCCTGCGTCCTCATATACCTTGACAATATTACTGTGTTCAGCTCCACCTTCACCAACTATCTGGACCACCTCAAAGCTATCTTTGTCAAAATCTGGGAGGCAGGTCTGAAACTTGAACCTTCTAAATGCTCCTTCTTCAAGGAACGGCTTGAATTCTTGGGCCACAAGGTCACCCAAACCAGAATACTCCCTATGAATCATAAGGTGGAAGCCATTGAAAAGATGTTGCCTCCCACAAATCTATGGGAGGTCCAAGTATTTCTTGGTATGATGGGGAAATATTGACAATCCATCCCTGATTTTGCTGAAATAAGCAAACCCCTCATCTAGCTTCTTTGCAACATACCCTTTGGGTGGACTGATAGTCAACAGCAATCCTTTGAAGCGCTGAAAGCCAAACTCAAAGAGGCTCTCATTCTAGTCTACCCTGATTACAATAAGGAGTTCATCTTGTACACTGATACTAGTGGAGTAGCTGTTGGCGCCATCCTAGCCCAGCTTGACAATGAAGGCGTTGATTGACCTGTGGCCTATTCTTCATGAGTCCTCAACAAGCATGAGAAGAACAATAGTGTCACTGAAAAAGAATGCATAGCTGTTCTACATGCAGTAAAACAATTCCGGCACTATATTTACGGGACTCACTTCACTGTAGTTATAGACCACTCCTCCCTTAAGTGGCTGCAAGAATTAAAGAAGCCTGGAGGTTGGCTAGCCTGTTGGGCCCTATGCTTACAAGGATACCCTGACTCCTGGACCACTGAACCAGAAGACATCTTCTTGGCACTGCAAGCCCTATCAAAAGATACTGTGATTTGAGATAGACAACTCTTCAAGAAAGTCAACAACGGCTATTTGCCCTATGTCTGCCCCAGTATGTGAATAGCCATCATCCTCTAAGCTCACATTGATGCTGGCCATGGAAGCATAGCAAAAACGCATGACTGGTTGTGCAAGAACTTCTATTAGAAGAATATGTGCCTCCTAATCCCTGATGTCCTGGCCTCATGTCATTCTTACCAGCTTCAACAACCCCAACCTCTACAACATCAGTTCAAGCTCATCCCTCCTAAGCATGCCTTCCACACTATGAGTATTGATGCTGTTGGGCCTCTCCCTTGTTCTAGGTCTGGGTTTCTATTCATCTTGGTAGCTGTAGATCATTTTAGTAAATGGGTTGAAGCCAGAGCAACTAAGGATATAACTGCCAAGACCACTGCTAACTTCCTGCTTCAAGATATCTTCTACCGCCATGTCTGCCCCCAGGTTCTGCTTTCCAACAATGGGACCAACTTTAATGCCTGCCTCATAATGTCCATTTTAGAAGCTATGGGTACACATCAATCCTTCTCTGTACCATATAATCTGTCAACCAACGGGACTGTGGAATGAGCCAATTCCAATCTTGTGTCTATCATGAGGAAGCTTACCCTTTTAGATGCTTCTAATTGAGATATGCTTCTCCCAGATGCCCTCTTTGCTTATTGACTCAGTAGACACAAAGTGACTGGCCAATCTCCCTTTACCATGCTGTATGGACGTGAAGCCACAAACCTCTCAATCTTGGGACCCCCTTTGATCAAAGTTGACACCTCTGTCAATCCTGAAACTCCTGTCAAAGACTTGACAAATTGGATTATCAACATTCAAGCTACAGCTTATTCTACTGCTTATAAATTTAAAGCTTTAGAACTCTTGCCCTCCAATGCTGCCAGAGCCCCTCCCTGAGTAACAAGTAGGTGACTTAGTCCTCTATTATCAAAATTGTACTGGAGGCTGAGCCCATAAGCTAGACTCCCTCTCGGTTGGGCCTTGGGAAGTCAACTACAAGAAGGGTGCTGATTATACCATGAAGCTGCTGTCCTCTGGCCACCCCTTTGCTCAAGTTCACTTCAAATTTCTCCGCAAATATTAACTCCGTGTTTCCAATCTTGAGGGGGGAGATGTTGGAAATTGCTTCATTAATTCTATTTTGATATAGCCTTCAAATAATGATATGTGTAAAGATTTGACTGGTTTTGCTTTCAAGTTTGGGAATTTCTTGTTTTCTGCAGATGGGTCTGGTTCAATCTCCACTGATTCTGGATTATCATACCTGCCCCTGAATGATCCTGGTATGACCTCATCCCAACGTGACCCCTTCTGCCACTCTTTCTACCTAATGAGTGATCATTGACCCTTGTCTACTATTTAAGTAGAACCATTTCTCTTAATAAAAACAAGTTTATCCACATGGGTGTTGTCTTTAGTATTCTTCAAGCTTTTTCCTTTCCTTTTTGCCAAAAGACTCTCACATCTTGTATTCCAGGAAATTAAGCTTTGAACCTCAAATATTTTGTTATAAAGATTTCCTGCTGTGTCCTCCTGGATGTTTTCCCCAGAAGCCAAACACAACAGGTGCAGACTAAACCCTATTCAACAGCAGCTTTGTAGGCAAGTTCAAGTTAGCTACTAATCCTTTGTGGATTAAGAACATGGTTTTAGCTGATGAACATCACATTGCCATGACAAGGGAAACTTCCCCTTCTCTGCATGCTTGAGAACCTGCATTCCCCCATCCAAGGCCCAGTCATTGACTTTCCAAAGTTTGACATTGTACTGGGTTTGGATTGGTTACAAAAGAACAATCCTCACGTAGACTGGGCAACCTTAGTGTTGACCATCAAGCTTGAAGGCGTCAATCACCAGATCTACCCTGACTCAGTGGACCAACTCCTGTACAGCCACGTCTTTGTACGTATTACAGAAACCCTGGACAAAAAGGAGAACCTTAAGGCAATTGACTGGTACTCCTGCCAATACAAGATCATACACTTCAAGGACCACCAGGATATCACTACGCCTCAGGATTTCAAAATCATAGCCCACCATCCAGAAATCTTCAAAGAGGCTCTACCAGGGTTACCATCAGAGAAACACATACAAAACTTCATCTATCTCAAAGGAGCTGTACCTAAGGTGCGTCCCATCTACTGACTTACCCCAAACAAAGACAACACCCTATATTTTTACCCTAAGGAGGCATTTGAAAAAGGACTTATCTGCCCCTCACAGTCTCCCTTTGGTGCTGATGTATTCTTTGTGACAAAGAAAGATAGTACCCTGCAATTAGTTAAAGATTAACAAGCCCTCAACAAAGTCATCATCAAGAATTTTTGCCCTCTTCCACTCATTGACAACCTCTTTAATGCCCTGGGAAGCGCCACAGTCTTCTCCAAGATTGACTTAACAGCAGGCTACAATCAGATCCACATTAAAGAGGAAGATATACCCAAAACGGCTTCCACACTAAGTACAGGTCATACAAGTGTGTGGTGCTGAACTCCAGGATGACAAACATGCTGTCCACCTTTGTGACCTTTATGAACAAGGTGTTTGCACCACCACCACCCCACATTGGCAAGCATGCCCTAGTGTAACTGGAAAACATCTTTTTCTACAGCCCTTTGGTAGAGCAATACCACAAGGACTTGAAAGCAATCTTTGCTACCCTGGAACAACAAAAACTGCTAGCTAAGCCTTCCAAATACCAATTCTTCCGTAAACAGTTACCCTTCCTGGGACACATAGTCTCAAAAGACGGCATCAAGCCCAAAAGTCAGAAGATACAGGCCATCTTTAAGATGCCACTTACCAAGGACAAGTCAGAACTCTGCACGTCCCCAGGAATGGTTGCCTATATTATGACAATTCATCCCCAACTGTGGCGTCCTGACTGCACCTCTGTCCGTCATAACTGGTATCAAATCCAAGTTTTTATGGACCCCCAATGCAACCTTTGCTTCAGACGTCTTAAAAAGAATCTCACAACTGCACCCATCCTACAATACCCTAAACACAATGGGGAATATCAAATGGAAACAGACGCCTCTGATACATCCATTGGGGGAGTACTACAAATCAAGAATAATGACGGTGACTTCCTGCCCGTAGCCTACGAGTTGCACAAACTGACAGATGGTAAGTGTTAATACCCTATCCACAATAAAGAGTTGTTGGCCATTGTACACTGCCTAGTCAAATGGCGTTGTTATCTAGAACAACAGGATAAATTCACGGTGTTGACCAACCACAAGTTGCTCATATATTTCAAAACCCAAGCAAACCTATCCCACCGCCAGGCCCGCTGGATGAAACTCTTGGAGAGGTTTAATATGATCATATAAGACAAGCCTGGTCCAGAGCTTGCCATGGCAGACACACTCTTGCACCTGTACATCTGAGCCACAAGAGGAGAGAATGGGCTCAGCCCAGACTGGCCCCTCTTGGTACTTCAGACAAAGGAAAATGATTCCCCCTAGCACTACAGACATAACAAAGGAAAAAATCATTAGGAACAAGCACTTATTTGCAGATGTGTATGGAACCTTGCATCAAAAAATGTCCGATGGAACAACCATCCCTTATGTTCCCACACATCAGCAAGTAGACAACATCCTATGTTACCACAGAGACCTAGGTCATACCAAAAGCCGCAACCTCTACAAATTCCTTAAACACAAAGCATAGTGGCTAACCCTATACCAGGATATCCAGGAAGTCTTAGACCAATGTGAGGTATGCAAAAAATTTGCAAAAAGCAACACCCCACCCAAGTTTGTACTGCCTATTTGTTCACAACTACCCTTCAAGGTATGGGCCCTGGATATTGTGGGACTCATGCCAGGGAAGCACAACAAAAATAATAAATCATCACTACTATCAACTTTGCCACTTACTGGTCAGTGGTGCAAGCAGTGAAAACTCACACAGGCAATGATTTGTGGCAGTTCATAGGAAAAAATCATCAGTAAGTTCAGAAAGCCAGAACTCCTGATAACCAACAGAGGCAAGGGACTGACCTCTGAGGATACCAATGTATACCTCACCAAGAATGGGGTACAGCACACAGTGACAACACCCTATCATCCTCAGGCCAATGGACGTGTGGAGCGGCTTAATGGCAGTTTAGTGAAGGCCCTTGCCAAGCTCACTGCCAGGAGACCTGATGACTGGCATAAACAGCTACCAACTGTTTGTCTTTTATTCCACACTTGAATGAAAAAATCACCGGGAAGAGCCCCTTTGAATTAGTATATGGTACACAGCCCAATATCATCCAAGCACTATTAGGACCAAATTTGGAAATGCCCAGAAAGGTCCCCCTTGTTCAGCACCTCAAGTTATGCAAGCCAGCAGCAACCAATCAGAAAGAGAAGAAAAACGCTTACAGAAGACCATTGTCCTCATCCAAGATAGACTTGAGGTTAGTGACAAAGCCTGGTTAATGAATGCCAACAAGAGTAAATTACAGCCAGAAAAAGTGGGCCCTGCCATCATCATAAATTTAAACAAAAACAACACTTACCTTGTGCAAGGACTCACAAAACGCAAACAAGACAAGATGACCATCACAGCCGCCTAAGACTCTATAAAGCAAGACAGAAACAGCAGGAGACTGTCCTACCCACCACCAAACAATAGTTGGTACAATATGGCGCCCAGGCGCCTGATAACCTCCCTGACAACCTACCTCCAGATGAGGCCAACCTTCAGTGGGGGGTTTCAAAACAGAAGGCTTGATCCGCCAGCAAGATTCCAAGTAAGCAGGTTTGTGGCCTATAATACAATTATCCATTCACTTGAAGCCAAACTAGGAATGTCAGGTATCCAGACTTGGGCAGCCAGCCTGTTGTTTTCTGGGTTAATTTGGGCCAGGTTTTTTGTGGGTAGAGCCCATCACAAGAGAAGCTAACTTAAAAAGGTAGGAGAAGGACTTCTCCACCCAGGACCACAGGCCTGCAGCCAGGATTATAGTGTCAATCACCCCTGTGAGAGTGATATATACAATACCTAATAGATTGCCTGTGTGATCAGCTGGGAGGTTGGGTGAGGAGGCAGGCATAGGCTTGGGGGTCACAGGTGGTTCCATGTGGAGGTTGTAAGCAGGTAGGTAGTTAAACTTTCCTCTAAACAATTTAGGTGTTGAAAATATACACGGGCCTTGACGGTTGTATCTAAATGCAGATTGTATGCGGGCCAAAGGATCTAGTTCAAGTATTTTCTCTGTGGTGTAGTCCTTATATTCAGGCTTCAAAAAAAATAATCTGTGAAGTAGCCAGGGCCAAAGGGAACACCTAGAGGACAGAAATCTGCAGGTGGAGGGGCAGGAAGACTAGGAGATCTTGTACTGAATTGATAGAAGGCAAATACAAAATAAAGCAGTAGCTGGGTAAGCCAAATTAACATAACCTTTATTCAAAAATGGCAATAAGGTTTGAGTGTGTCATCTATAGACATATATAGAATCCTGCCTCCAAACTTAGTTTTTTTCATAAGGGCTTCATCAATATATTGGGAAAAATGCAGGCGGGTGGCCAGGAGGCCCAGGTACAGGAGCAGCAAAATGGCACCATGGCTGGGTGTTCTCTCATTGATTGGAACGTCCAAATTGGTCACTTGATTTTCTCAATTTTTGGCTGTGGTCACAGGTTTGGGCCTAAAGCCCATGTTTTCCTTTGGTAGCTGGATTTGATTGGTTACCCAAGAGGACTTCAATTTCATGAAATTCACTGAGGAACTTTCTCTGCCTTCATTAGGCAATTCAAGAAGCTCCTCCTTGGGTACCACCATTGCCCAACTTGCGCTGGTATTCTGACTTTGGGAATTAGTGGGGCTTCAGCTTGTGGAGGCTCAGTCTCAAGAAAATGTGGGCAGACAGCCCCTCAGTCCATAGGGCTGGCAGCCTGCGGGAAATCAGGGTCAGGGTTTGAATCCCACTCCTGGGCCTGGGTTCCTAAGGAAAAGAATTGTCAATCATGACAAGGAAGTTGACTCAAATTTCCAAATCCAACAACATTAACAAATGATGACCCCTACAGTAGATACCTTGTTTGGGCGCTTGACTCATTACCAGGATCAGGCCACCCCCTTCACCATCCCACTGTGTGATCAACGCTATCATGTTCCTGTCATCCATGATTCACAATAGCTATATAATCATTATCTCTCAATAAAGAATATTGCCCAGTTCCCAAATATTTTCCCCCTTGTAACTCTGCTAAAACAGCACAGTTACAACATTAACAGTTTCTTAAAATTTCTTGGTAAAAATGCATATAATCTGAAATTTCTTCACTTATAATAAAAATATTTATATTTATATTTGGCCCTTTGTTTCATAGTTGTGATAAGGAGCACCTTTTGGGGAAGCTTCAAATATAAAAGTAGGGAGAGAAGAAGTATATTTTATAGGATGATACTTTAGACTTATATAGATTTAGCTGTGACGGGGATATTAGTTGGACCAAACCCAGGGGCTGGTCATGTGCTAGATGGGTTCAAGTTGTTGGATACCTGGACAGTCATGTGATATTGGTTTGTTGCCATTTCTGGTATGTCAAATGGTATATTGGAAAGGCACCAAATTGGGCAAAACTGGATGTTAGGTGTGATGGCAATAACCGGAATACTTGTACATCCAGACCCTTGACACCCCCCTCTCTTAAGGGGTTACTCGGGTACATCAGGAGGGGGCTTTGTCTTGAAGGCTGCTACCTGATGTTCCTGGAGTTGATTACTGGTGGGCACCAACTGGGTCAAGTGTTCTCCTTTGCTAGGGCAGAGGCAAGATCTGTGGTACTCCTTGGTGATGGGCTCTTTGGCACCCTGGAACTTAACCAGGTAGGTGTTCCTGTCTGGTTGGTATCTGATGATTCTTCCTGGTCCCCTGTGTACTGAGTCTAGCTTCTTTATGTTCCCGACTAGGACCCAGACGGGGGAGTTGATGGGGAGTGGGTCCTCTGTTGAGGTTACCTTTTGAGTTTTGAGTCTCTTTATTTCTGCCAGTTTGGCTTTGAGGTGTATGTGTTGTAGAGCTGGTTTCTGTTCTACTGTGGGAGGTTTTCCTGGGGGATCTTTACATATGGCTGGTTATTGTGGGTGAATATTTCTGGCTTGTATCTGTATGTTAGTTCAAACAGTGAGTAGCCTGTCCCTTGATTGGTACAAACCCAGGATACTAGTAATGCATGTTTCACATAGAGCGTCCATGTGTCTTTGGCTTTGCCATCCATTATTTTCACCAGGGTTCTGATAAGGCTGCTGTTCAGGCGTTCAACTCTGCTGTTGGCCTGTGGCCTGTAGGGCAAGGTTGTGGAGTGTTTGATGTTCTTTGTTTTTATATTGTCATTTACTATGTGGCCTGTTAGCTCTTTTGCTCCATCTGTTATGATGTATTCTGGAGTGCCGTAGTTTGCTATGATTGCTTTATTGATGAATCAATTTATTGTTTCTGCCTTGTGATCTTTTGTTGCCCAGCAGATGGGCCAACATGTGGCAAAGTCAATGGCTACAATTAGGAAACGTTGATTTGTTTTTGGTTTCTGGGAAGGGTCCCACTACGTCCAGCCCATAAACCTTAAATGGTTCAGGGTCAGGTACTGGGTTAACTGTTGGCTGTGGCGCCTTGGTGCTGGAGTATTTTTCACATACTGTACACTTTTTTAGAACATTGATTATGTCTTGCTTCAGTTTGGGCCACCATACTATCTCTTTTAATATGAGATATAGGTTATTAGCCTTTGTTTGTCCTAGTAGGCAGTGATGTCTTAGTATGGTGTCAACTTTTTGTGCAAGTGGGATGTATGGAATGTGTTTATCTTTGATGATTTGGTATACTGTGCCATTTGATACATGGAAATTTTTTTCATTCCTTACTAGTGTATCATGGGTTAGTTGATGTGTGGAGGGGTCCTTTCCTTTTGTCTTGTACTCAGTATTGTATAGGTTGGTCCAGTCAGGGTCCAGGTGGTCAGGGGGATCCTCTCTTGGCTAGCATAGCCTAGAGAGAGTATCAGCCGTGACCAGCTCTGCCCCATTTTTGTATTGGATGTCAAGGTCAAGCTGTTCCAGCAAGGACATCCATTTGGCTTGGCGCTACGCAAGTGTGTTCTGAGTTTTGAAATAGATTAAGGATTTGTGGTCAGTTAGCACTCAGACGTTTAAGTGTCCTTCAAGATAACATATTAATTTCTTGAATGCATGATATATTGCTAGAAATTCTTTATCGTGTATTGGGTACCTTTGTTCAGTGTTTGTTAGTTTTCTGCTTTTGTAACATAAGGCAGGAAGTCTTGCTGCCCTGGCTGGCAGATGCGTAGGACTGCGCCAATGGCGGTGTCACTAGTGTCTGACTCAAGCTTGTAGCACCCGTTGTTATTAGGGTATTACAAGATTGGTGCTTCAATCAAAGCTTGTTTTAATAGTTGGAAAATATTGTCACATTCTGGAGTCCAGATGGATTTCTTTTGGCATTACCTTTGGCTAGGTCATTGATTGGTGTGGTGAGCTTTCCGCAGTCTTTGATGTATTTCCTTAGGTAAGCTACCATACCAAGAAAGCATCTAACTTGTTTCACAGAGGTGGGGTGTTGCATGTTATTTATGGCTTTTATTTTATCTGGGTCTGCTTTGATGCCACCTTCAGAGACAATGTGGCCCAAGAACAAGAGTTCTTTTTCCATAAATTGGCACTTACTAGGCTTAGCATATAGTTTGTGCTTTGTAAGTTGATTGAGTGTCTTGCAGACATGCGTGAGGTGTTCCTCTTTGTTTTTGAAAATATGATGATGTGGTTGAGGTAACATAATGTGTTTTAGAGACCGTTTAGCGCTTGGTTAATCATGGTGACAAACGTTGCATGGGCGTTGGTCATCCCAAAGTTCATTACTTTACATTCAAACAACCCAAATTGCGTGCAGAACGCAGTCTTTTGTATGTCCTTCTCTTTGACTTCAACTTGGCTATAACCAGATGTGAGGTCAATTTTTGAGAAAATATTTTCTCCAGAGAGCCTTGCAAATAGGTCTTCTAAAAGGGAAAGTGGGTATTTAAACTTTACTGTACTTGCATTTAGTGCTCTGTAGTCAGTAATTAAGCAAAGGGATCCTTCTTCCTTCTTTATGGAGAAAACCGCTGCCCCCCACAGGGATTCAGATGGGCAAATGAATCCTTTGGCTAGATTGTCTTCAATGTGAGCTTTAAGTGTTTGGGTTTCCATGGGGGAGAGTCTGTAGAGGGGTGCAGGTTTGAGCATGGCTTTGCATAAGTCAATGCCATGTTTGACCTCTTAATTGGGGGTAGGGATGCTTTGACTCAGCCCCGGCTAGCTAACGGCTTTTGGACGCTTAAGCTAAAGCAAAATTATAATATATTTAAACATATTGAAATAAATCTTTGAATCAAGAGGTCAGGAGTCAAAAACTGGCCGCGGCTGCCCAGGCTTGGCCAAAGCAGCCCTATTTGGGGGGTAACTCTGTGAGTTCTTCCTTGAATACATGAGTGTATTCATTTAGGAGTGTCGCAAGTTCTGGGCATTGGATCTTTTGTGTTTGTATATTATTAAATTCAGAGTACCTCATTATGTAGAGGGTACTGTCTTTGGTTAGATGTTCAGAGTCATCTTGATTTATGACTTGGAAAATACTGTATCTCTTAGAATTAGGTCATTGGGTTCTTTGAGGATGTTAAAATTGACTCCATTGTGTATTTTTGTCATGGTTTTTGTTTTCCAACATACGCTGGGATTCACTCAGGTAAACCAGTCCATGCCTGCTACAATGTCGTAGTTTATGTTGTTCATGACAAGTCCTTTGATGGGCGTTTGTATGCCTTGGGGATCAATTCTGAAGGGAGTTGTTTTGCCTTCAAGTAGAACTTTTGATTTGTCTGTCATTCTGGCGTATTTGAAGTTGGATTTGACAACTGGTATTTTGTACTTGGTTATAAAAGGTTTGCTAACCATAGTGTGTTGTGCACCAGCGTTGAATAAAATTTTATGTGTATGTGATTTTTAAGTGCATGGATAGACAAGAAGTTGTGAGCAATCTTTAATTTTTACATTCATAAAAATGGAGGATTGCGGGACACGGGGGATGCAAGCAGCAAAGTTTATGCCTTGGTACTTCTTCTTGTCAATTTGGGGGGAGACAGGGGCACTTAAGCCTGTTCCACCTCCTCTTTCCCCTGTTCCTCTGTTTTGAGACCTTCAAGGTCAGAGAATGTGGGGTCAGATTCATAGCAGGTTGCTACTTCAGCGTTGTTAACTTTGGTGGTGTCCTCTTTCTTGGGACAGGAGCGGTTTGCACTTTGGCTACATTTGCTATTGTTACAATTAGAGTTGCTATTGGTATGATTGGTATTTTGGCGTTTATTGCCATTGCCGTTTGAGGAGCAGTTGCTGTTGTGTGCAGCATATTCCATGTTGGCGCGTTTTTCTGCATGCTTGGCTTATGCAATGAGCGCAGACATGGAGGTATTAGCCTCTGGGCGGATGAGGGCAGCAACAGAGGGTTTCATTCTGTCGATGAATGATGCTCTAGTGTGTACGTTGTCAGCTTGTGCTGGGTTTTGGATTTTGCAATGTATTTCCTCAAATTCATTGGCGTAGGCTGCAATAGTGGTCTTTTGAGGAAGATCACTGAGCTGTATTGCAATATCCTGGAGAGATTCAGTGACGCAGAAATTGTGGGTGATGTCGGCTTTGAACTCTTCCCAGTTGTCAAGCTGGTTGTTGGTTTGTGAGCCAATCCAAGTGGCAAACCAGTTAGCTGTGCCACGTATAGGTGCTTGCTGGCTTCCTGAACCCATTTCTAATGAGGGATGCAGCTGGCACAGAGTTTAGCAGCCGTGTGGTCTAGCCAGTTGATGTTGTTTTCTTTGTTTTTACCAAAGAACTTGTCAATACCAATGTATTTGGTGTTGGCAACTTCACCTGTGATAGGTAGTTGTTTGTTTGTTTAAGGTTGAAGAGAGCAACTGTATTGAATTATCTTGGTTCATGCTTTGGGCATGACCAGTCCTTTGAATATGGTGCATCCACTAGGAATATCTTTGTCAATGTTGTGGGCGCAGAAGTACGTTTTCCAGGTCTCCTGGGATGTGGCCTAGTTGAGTATGTGGGAAAAGGTGGGCGGGTTTTGTTCAGTGATTTTCTCTTTCATTGGCGTGGTCAAAAACCGTAGTGCTACCAGTGATAAGGAGTGCCTTTTGGGGAAGCTTCAAATATAAAAGTAGGGAGAGAAGAAGTATATTTTATAGGATGATACTTTAGACTTATATAGATTTAGCTGTGACGGGGATATTAGTTGGACCAAACCCAGGGGCTGGTCATGTGCTGGATGGGTTCAAGTTGTTGGATACCTGGACAGTCATGTGATATTGGTTTGTTGCCATTTCTGGTATGTCAAATGGTATATTGGAAAGGCACCAAATCAGGCAATGACTGGATGTTAGGTGTGATGGCAATAGCCAGAATACTTGTGCATCCAGACCCTCAACAGTTGTTTGACATATAGTGGATAAAATTTTTAAGCTTTGTTGTATATTATATTGGCGGTTTATTATAGCTTTGAAACCAATGGACATGTTCTAGTCAACCCTTAAATATTAGATTAATCTATATTGTCTATGTTAAAAATAAGGTTTTTATAGTGTCAATTAAAGTTGATGCAAAAAGGAAACCTAACACAAAAAAGTAAGACAAGGGTAATAAGTCAAGAAAACACAATGACATAATTTAATCAATATTTAATAGTAGTGTCAGGGATCCAATCTCAGGTGGTCAGCCTGTTGTTATCTGGGGTGACTTGGGCTGAGATTTTTTGCAGGAAAAGCCCACCACAAGAGAGAAGATAACTTAAAAAGATAGGAGAAGGACTTCCCCACCCAGGACCATGGGCCAGCAGCCAGGATTATAGTGTCATTTGCCCCTGTGAGGGTAATGTACACAATCCCAAACAGCTTGCTAGTGTGGTCAGTTGGGAGGTTGGGCAAGGAGGCAGGAATAGGCTTGGGGGTCACAAGTGGTTCCATGCGGAGGTTGTAATCAGGGAGGTAGTTGAACTTTCCTCTAAACAACTTGGGTGTTGAAAATATCTACAGGCCTTGACAGTTTACTTAACTGTAGATTTTATGTGGGCCAAAGGATCTAGTTCAAGTATTTTCTCCCGGGTGTAGTCCTTATATTCAGGTTTCAAAGGATTATCTGTGAAGTAAATGGGACCAAAAGAAACACCTGGAGGACAAGAATCTGTGGGCAAAAGGCCAGGAGGGCTAGAAGATCTTGTGAAGAATTGAGTAGATGGAAATACAAAATAAGGCAGTAGCTGGGTAAGCCAAATTAACATAACCTTTATTCAGAAATGGCAATAAGGTTTGAGTGTGTCATCTATAGACATATATAGAATCCTGCCTCCAAACTTGGTTTTTTTTATAAGGGCTTCATCAATATATTGGGAAAAATGCAGGCGGGTGGCCAGGAGGCCCAGGTACAGGAGCAGCAAAATGGCACCATGGCTGGGTGTTCTCTCATTGATTGGAACATCCAAATTGGTCACTTGATTTTCTCAATTTTTGGCTGTGGTCACAGGGTTTGGCTTAAAGCCTGTATTTTTATTTTTTAACTGAATTTGATTGGTTACCCAAGAGAACTTCAAGTTCATGAAATTCACTGAGGAACTTTCTCTGCCTTCATTAGGCAATTCAAGAAGCTCCTCATTGGGCACCACCATGGTCAAGCCAGTGCTGGTATTCTGACTTTGGGACTTATCAGGAGTTTCAGCTTGCAGAGGCTCAGTCCCAAAAAAAGCCGGCAGGCAGTCCCTTGGTCCATAGGGCCAGTGGCCCGCGGGAATTCAGTGTCAGAGTTCAAATCCCACTCTTGGGCCTGGGTTTCCAGGGGGAAATAGTTGTTAATCCTGAAAAGTAGCTCCACTATAAAAGAAAGCCAACTCCAGCAAAGTTATCACCTTCACTGGTTTAATAAGCAAAAGATGCAACTTAAAAATTTCAACTTTCAGATTGGTAAGCTTAGAACACCAAAACTCCACATAATAATAAAACTACTATTTACAATATGTAGTACTTAGTATTTAAAAGTTATATGAATATAACTTTACTATAGCCCAAACCCCAAATAGCCTATTTTCAGACTAGATTTTAAGCCTTATCATTTTTTAATTAAGATTTATATGTTTTTTAAATGGTGATTTACCTCATTAATGATGACCTTCTACAAATTGACAGTCATAATAAGACAATATTTTAGTACAACTGTCTAGAATTAAATTTTACTACATATCAACACATAAAATGCCAATACTAAACATTTAAATATAGTTTTATCCAGCTTTTTCTTAATAAAAGCGTTAGAACTGTATATATTAATAATATTGAAGGTTTTTTTTGCATATTCTATATAATAATTCTCCACAAATTGATATATTTTTACCTTTAACTTTTATTTTTATACTTTACTCACAGTTATTTCTCTAACCCCTTTTTCTTTATATGATAAATCAAAGAAGCCCCAGACTAATAAGAAAAAACCCAATAAAAAACTGCCAAGGACACTGTTGAGTCTAAGGCTTCTTCTTATACAAAATAAAATTGGCTAAGAGACATCCTAAAAAATATAAAAAAAGAAAAACTCCACACCTTTGGCTTCTGAGAAGGACTCTGATGATGGTTTCACCTCCCATAGCTGGTATGAGTCTGAGGGAGATGAAGATTCCATCAACAAGAAGAAAATAAAGGCAAGCTTCAAGTCCTCTCCTGAGCCCTCTCTCAGTGAACATGAAGATGATGAGCAACATGAGTACTTTCCTGGTTTTTAGCTGCTCATCCTGAGCCATGGGATGCAATAAAATCCCAAAATGTTTGCAATGTAAAGGGCTCCTTCTTGATCCCAAAGAGATTCCCAAAAAAACCATTAATGTCAGTCAAAGGTGGCCCAAGCTTGGTCAGTGATGGCTACATGTTTAACTGTAATAATCAGAAGCAAGGAAGCAAGAGCAAACATTTCACATGTGAAGACAGAAGCTGCTCAGCACGCCTAAACATCCAAGGTTGGCACAAAGTTAAATTGTAAAAGAGGGAACATACCTGCATGCCTCCCACCACTTTGATTTAGAAGCTGCCCAAGTGGTACTTATTTCAAATGGTCCCAGTATCAAAAGACATTAAAGCAACTCACCTGGCAGTAAAAAACACCAAGCACTTGAGCAAAGATAACCTTAAAATTGTTCCTAACTGTGAAAAACTTGTTAAGTATATCTGTGATAGGCACCAAGAGCTAAACCCAATTGGAAAAAGTGCGTCCCAACTAAAAGACCTGGCCCTTACTCCTGAGTTAAAGATGACCCAAGACAATGAAAAGTTCCTTCTTCCCAATTATGGACCTGGTGCAAAAGAAAGGATCATATGATATGTCACATATATAAATCTAGAGCAACTGTGTGCCACTGAGACTTGGCTCTGTGATGGGAAATTTGTAACATTCCCTAAGTTATTCTATCAGCTGTGGGTGGTACATGTTCAGCTTGATGATAAAGCCCTCCCTTTTGCATATTTTTTCTTCTTCCTGGAGCCTCAGAGGAGGTATACCTAAGAGCGTTTAAGATTCTACAGGAGGGGCTTAAAGATATTCTCACTGAGGCTGGAAAGAATCCTGGTCCATCAACAAGAACCAATCCTGATGATGCTGATAAAGATGAGGACATCCTAGCTACTGGAGAGAAGAAACGTGATAGAGCCCTTGACCCCAAATAATTATCATGGATTATGAGACAGCCCAATAAAATGCCTTTGTAAAAACCTTCAATGACATGGTAAAAGGGTGTTTCTTTCATTATCTACATGTTATTAATCAACACATTAAAGGGCAAGACCCTTGTGATGATCCAGATGGAGACATTTTTTCAGGTATGGGTTAATTTGGCTTCAAATAAGGATGCAATGCTGAGAATTGATAGTGTGATATGGTTGTGAGATAGGTATAGGCCTAGTAGAAAGTATTGGCTACTAGGGAAGGTAAGGTCTGCCTAGTAGGTCACAGAGGACTACTAGAGGCAAGTGTTGATCCAGCCTAGCAGGGACTGTTGGCTGCTTAGGGTGGGGAGTGGATGACCCTGGCAGGTAACGTGGAATGCCAGGGAAGGGAGTGGAGCTAAGATGGCTCTTTGTACCCTTGTGCACTCACAGGAGGTCTTTGGGCAAGCACTCTACCTAACAGAATGGTAGAGTGTCTCTGTCTATGTCTCCATGGGAGCTTTAGGGAGGTCCCAAAGTGATCATTGGAGGGCATGGATATGCCCAGGGGTGTTGCCAGGGTGGTTGCTTGGGGAATCAGCTGTTGAACTTGGGGTGATCAGGCCTCTGGAAAGTAAATTTTATACTTTGTGATTGAAAGCTCAGACCTTATCACCTGAGTGAGTAAAGACAACTGCACAGACATTTCTCATGTCTGTGATTGAATGGTCCAGATGTAGGTTGCTTTTAAGGGGCCCAGAAAAACGCCAGTGATTGTGTAGACTCATGCCTGGGTCTACAGGTTCTGGTATTGGGGGCTGATTATAGGACTGAGGCAGTTCAATCTCTGCAGTGAAGAATAGTAAGATGGACTGTATTATCACAGTGAAGACAAGTTGAGGGACTGGTATATCATTGTGAGGATTGGAACCTTGGTGGTTCATTGTGAGGAATAGAATCTAGGCGGTTCATGGTGAGGACATTACTGTTTGTGGATTAGACTGTGTGTTGACTGGAAGGACTGGACTGAGTGCCAACCAGGAAGAAATGGTTGATTAATTAATGGAAATGACTGATTGCTGACTGGGAAGAATTAATTGTTAGACTAAGAAAGACCAGAATATCATGAAGCAGGAATAGCTGAGCTAGAGGAACAGAAGAACTGGTGGTCTGGAGAAATGATCCAAGGTTTTGCCTAATTGATTTTCCAAGGTGGGAAAATGTAGAATGTTTTTCCTTTGTTTAGTAGTAAAACTAAGAAGGTATGTGGATAGAAGTGTGTAAGAGATTTATTTATTAAATTCATAGGATAAATGAAGGTATGTTGCTATGAGAGATGAATACAGAATTGTTTTGGTGGAATTTTTTCCTTGTATTTTCTTATATTAGTAAATATATGGATAAAAATTTGAAGAAGACCATAAATAACAGTTTAAATAGTAGTTTATAATTTAAATTGGTTAAGGTTGAATGCAGGGAAGACTGGTGCTGGAAAAGTGAACCAGTTAACGCTTTGGTGCACAGAGAGTTGTTGCTTTGAGCGGTTTGAGTGGTGGAAATTGATTTTCTTAGTTGGATTGCGGTGGGACTTCAGAAACAGTCTGATTTTGCGCTCTGCATTCATTGGTTGAGTTCTGGAAGGTTTCCTGATGAATATGATTGGGTGGAAGCCAAAAGCTTAAAGTATGAGCAAGGAAATAGTGAATTAATACTTTAAGCTTTTGAGAAAGTAAGTATGTAAGCTTAATTTATTATAGGAAAAGGTGAGCGGCAATGGTTTAAGCTTTTAAAGAAAGCCATTTTAAAGGCAGAACTGTTGGGAAAAGGACACTATAAGAAGGAGGCTAGCTGAAAAGTCACGGGGTCTTTTCCTGGTCTTTTGGAGTTTCTACTGAAGAGTTTTTGAAAGCCTTTTGATTGCAAGCAGGAGCTTGGTTGGACTGACACAAGTGGATTACAAAGGCCACAAGGATTATAGAGGGCCCAAGGCATAAGAAAAAGGTGCAGGGGCCCAAGCTAACAGAGCTGGAGCTAAAACAGAGTGCAGGATCCCAAGACTCAAGTGCAGGAGTCCAAGACCAAATTAAAGGAGCCCAAGACCAATTACAAGGAGTCTAATACATTGTTGAAGGACTCCAAGGTATTGGCAAATCCCTATTGTTTCCTAGACCGCAGGCATTATATCAGAAGGTTTCTAAGGGGATCTTCCTTCTGACTGTGAATAAAAGCATAATTTAACCTCTGCCCAAAGTCCCAGTGGTACAGTTGACCCTCATGAGTGAATTGCCCCATATCCTTTACCCTGGCTAAGGGGAAGAAGATACCTATTTTCAAAATTGTAGAAGGTTTTCTACTAGTAAACCCTCCCAGGAAGAGTGGGAGAGGTTGACTAGACACCTTGAAATGACATAAAGAGGACAGGAGTTCATTGGGAATGAGTTTAATAGGTTACTAAAAGATTGCTAAAGGCCTACAGAAGGTTTAGCAATAGCTGAAGTACAAGTACATGGTGGGGATGCCTGCCTAGTAATAGGAAAATTATTCAAAGAGTTTGCCTTGATGCTGGCTCAATATAAACTTCTAGCTAGCCAACACCCTCTACTAGTAAATGATAACTCTTCCAAGCCAGTCCCTGTCTATGACCCAGGACACACTTTGGGGACTGGTGACCAGGAACCCCACAACCCTCCTCAGCTCTCTCATACAACAAGATACAACTGTTAAATGCAAGTTTTTGATCCAGAAGTTTGTTGCTCTTGTATTTATTAAGACAGAATTTTGGCCAAAGATTTGAGCTTCTCTGTAATAACCCTTATGCCTTGAACCATGAAGCTGAGTTCCAGCTTTTAATTGACTACTATGAGCCATAGTGGGAGGGGTGCAAAGTGGTCAGATGCAAGGGCAATCCAGCAGCAAAGGCAAGCTGGAATTGCTACCAGGTTGTCCTCAAGGATAAAATAAAGAAAATTTTGGCCTGGAAAACTGGCATAAACATCTAAAGTCCTCCTTTGGTATGAATCTCAGATACAACACCTTCTTTGAGCACCTAGAGGCTGAACAGGGGAAGACTGTCTCCTCTCTTTGTGATATGGAAGTAAGGGCTTCAAAGAAGAGAAAGCAGTACAAGGCTAGCATTTACAAAGAGCAGATAAAGACAGCTGTCAAGAATAAATACAAGCTATCTGAGCTTGGGGAGCAGATAAGAAAGATTGCCACTTTAATCTCTTGGAAAACCCTTTAACTTAGTTTTTAATAAATATTTTTGGCTCTTTCTGATATTTTATTGTTGTAACAATGCTGTTTTAGCAGAGCTACAAGGGGAAAAATATTTAGAAACTAGATAATATTCATTATTGAGAGATAGGTATTATATAGCCATTGTGAATTGTGTATATCAGGAACATGATTGTTGATCACACAGTGGGATGGTAAAGGGGGTGGCTTGATCCTGGTCATTAGTCAAGCGCCAAAACAAGGTATTTATTGTAAGAAATCATCAGTTGTTCATGTTGTTGGATTTGGGAATTCAAGTTGACTTCCTAGTCTGGCTCCAAGTGACTGGATAGTCAGATTACGGGTCACAAACCTGCTTACTTGGAACCTTGCTGATGGGTCAAGCCTGCTGTTTTGACATTATTATATAATTTTAATTTAAAAACTAATAATATTATTTAACAAGATATTTAAATTAAAATGTTAGAAAGAATTGTTGCAACTAAGATTCCCCTCTTGCCTGCCAATGTATCTCAAAATACACAGGGGGTGCTGAATGAGTTACCCCATGATGTATCTAACGGCATTAATCATCCTGAAGGTGAAGTCAAATTGATGGCATTATCTCCTAATTAGGAGTGCTTTCAATTTGATATTGCTGATCCCTGCACAAGTTGTACCTTGGCTTTGAACCTTACATGGAACCTGCTACTGGGCCATCCCCTGTGGCAATGTGGCTTTCCCCATATAGTATATTAATCACAACATGAATTAATAAACCTTATAATATTCTTCTTATTTCTGTACTTTATATTGAACTGTTGTCTTCCCTAACCCAATACTGAACTATCATTGGTTCAGTTGCAACAGTGGTTCCAGTGGTAGGTTCTCAACCTACCTAAATAAAATTCCCCCAAAGAAAGGACAGAGTATAGGCCATATGGATACTCTACATCAAGAAAACTTTCTCCTTATCCCTGATGGTGACAACCCCAAGAGGTACATTATATACCTGGACCATTTGGTACTCACAAGCATTTATAATTGTCTCTACTTAGGGCAATGTGACGCCAGTGTCATGCTGCCGCAGTTGGACCTCTTGCAATGTATGCTGAACCTCCAACTTGAGTTCTTCACAGGTGGTGTGGAGGGGGGCAACATTGTCAGTTGGCTCCACTCCACAGAAACCTGACTCTGCATTTACCAAGTACCTGAACCCATGTAGGTTGCCACTGCTTCTGGGCGCCTTACAGGGACTGTTGCATTATGGTTCATCAACTGGGTCACCAAAAAACACAAAGTTACCTGTACTACCTTCAGGGATGCTGCCAGATCCTGCCACAGCAAAACTTTCTTGCCTATTATAGTAGGGATCCCTCTACTTGCTATCAAGGAGATAGGCAGTTTCCCTGAGTACCATGCAGCCTGGCAGCAAGCACTTTCTGCCGCTCCCAAAGCCATCACTGACAGAAATGCAATGCTACTCACCCTCATTGTTAATGAGCTGAAGCCCATATCTTCAAGTGGGTTCCTGTAGGATGTTTTATCTCCATTGACAACTGCTAAAAGGCCAATATAGAGGCCAATAACCAAGCTTTAATTGGCTTCTGAAGATCTAATGACATGCTCACTCAGTCTTGTCCTGCACCTGGCAGTGCCCACAATCAGGTAGGCTGCTGTCAGCAGGAAAATGGGACTAAACGCCCCTGTGAGAGGGGAACTTCAGCTAGCACAAATTGAGTACCAGGGAAAAGCCTGGGGGTTGTAGATACAAGAGGTTCTGCAACCCCGCTTGACCCACATTAACAACCTCTCCTTGCTAAAAATCCCTGTGACTACAGTGTACAAAAAGTGGAGACCCTAGACATATTCCAAGTTCACAGTGATAACTATGCCCTCCAAGTCAGTCATTCATCAAATAAAGCTACCTTCTTGGCCTACCCCTTTTGTTTCTTTGGGAACACCTACAAACTTTTGGTAGAGCTGAGGCCAATCACACCATGGTTAACCAAGGTTTTGTAGATTCTCAACAGCTGGACCAAGTACCTGGTTGATTCAAGGCAGTTCAGGTAGCCAACTCCTGCAGAGTGGCAATTACCATGAAACAGTACCCTTCTCTGGGGGAATTAAGAACATCCAGGTTAAGCTTTCCGGGTCAATTATGGCATTGCTCAGCCACAATATCATTGTGTGCCTCAACTGGCTCTGACATAATTGACCATATATTGACTGGGATACATCTATAATCACCCTCAACAGAAATGGGGTGGGTTTCCAGATTTATCCTGTCAAGATGAGCAAGTTACTCCATGACACTTTATTCTTCAGATTCATAGAAACAGGTATGTACAAATTAAAAGGGGAAAACTAGACTTTAACCAATGCTCAGTCAAAGTCATCCACTCTGAACCCACTACAGCCCTTCCTTTGACCACCACAACTCCACCAGCACTTGCAGCACTCCTTGAGGAGTACAAGGACGTCTTCAGTGAAATATTAGACCAGTTGCTTCCTCCCAGAGAAATACAGCATGCTGTTCAATCGCAAGGGGTTCTGCCCATAGCAAACCCTCTTTATTGCTTGACGCCCAAGGAAGACAAGACTCTCCATCAACACCTTGTGGACGCGCTTGATAAGGGCTTCATCTGCCCCTCCCTCTTGCCATATGGGGCTGCAGTCTTCTTTATAGCTAAGAAGGACAAGTCCCTTTGATTGGTAAACAATTACTGCGCTCTAAACAAGGTGACAGTCAAAAACAAGTACCCCTTACCGCTAATGGACAACTTGTTTGATACATTTGCAGGTGCAAAGGTCTTCAGCAAGATTAATCTCACTGCAGGGTACAACCAGGTCCACATTGCACCTGGGGACAAGGCAAAAACTCCCTTTTGCACACACTACAAGTTGTTTGGGTGTTGAGTCATAAACTTCAGAATGACCAATGCTCCCTCCACCTTCACTGTGTTGATGAACAAAGCCTTTGAAGCCCTGATTAGAAAGTGTGTTGTTGTGTATCTTGACAACATTTTTGTCTTAATTCAAGACCAAACAACACATCTTAGACACTGTTGTGCTGTACTCAACACCCTTTGCAAACATCAGTTAAAGGTCAAGCATTCTAAATGTGAATTACTATAGTCAGAGCTTCTATTCTTGTGGCATGCTATCTCTGCCCAAGGAATAAGCTCAACCCTTACAATATCAAGACAATCACAAGCATACCACCTACCATGAATATGGGTCAGGTGTGTATATTCCTGGAAATGGTTGCCTATGTGCAAAATTTTATCCCCAACTGCATAGAACTAATTGCACCCCTCACTGAACTCTTAAACACCAAACAGCGCTTCTGCTGGACCCCTGCCAGATACCAGGCCTTTGAAACGTTGAAGCAGAAACTTACAACTTCACTTGTACTATAATTACCTAATTGGAATTGCCAGTATGCACTCAAATCTGACGCCTATAACAGGGCCATGGGGGGTGTTAAGAGTAGAAACCAATGAAGGTGTCTTCCTTCCTGTGGCCTACAAATCCAGGAAACTCACTGACTCAGAGCAGCACTACCTCATACATGATAAGGAGTTAGCAGCCATTATGCACTCCATCAAGAAATGGTGTTGCTACCTAGAAGGGGCTTCATTTCCACCCCCAGTCCTAAAAGACCACAAATCTCTTTAGTATTTCAATACCCAGTCACACTTGACCCAATATCAGGAAGGATGGGTTGAGTGTCTGTCCCTGTACCAGTTGCGTATCAAATACAAACCTGGGAAGAAGCTGGTCACAGCCAACACTCTCTCCAGGCTATATGTAGTGTCTATCACAGGGGACAATGGCCTAGATCCAGACTGGCCAATGCTCTACCTGCATCCTGAAGCAACCTGCTGCAAGGGCCTCAACTCTGCAACTATCTCCAAATTAAAAGACAACAAAATTCAGTTAACCACTGATGCTAACAATGTCTGCTGCCGGGAAGAAACAGGTGAAAAGACGCCTTACATTCCCACCACACAATGAGGATACACCATCCTGCACTAACATTGCACCTTGGGTCATATCAGAGCCGCAACCTCTTTGAAATCATGAAGTGCAAGGTTTGGTGGACCTGCATGCTCCAGGACATCCTGGACCTCCTTTAGATGTGTGCCCTGTGCAATAAGAACACATCCAATCCTGCCCCGCCCAAGTCAGTCCTACCCATCAAAGCTATGAAACCCTTTAAACAGTGTGCTCTTGACATTGTAGGGCCCTTACCTGAAGACAAGCTGGGCAAGAATTACATCATCATAGCTATTGACTACTTTAAATGTTGGTCTGTGGTGTGGGCAACCACCAAACACACTACCACCACCATCACTTGGTTCATTGGTAAGGAGATTGTGGCGCACTTTGGACTCCTCAAGCGCCTTATCACTGATGGGGGACATGAGCTTGTAGGTAACGTTATGAAGCCATACTGTGCCAAGAACACCCTCTAACAAGTAGTCACCAAACCATACCACCCCCAAGCCAACAGAATTGTAGAACACCTGAATGGTTCCCTAGTACAACTTATTGCCAAGCTCTCCCAGGAGCACCCAAACACCACCTGGACTTAACACCTATCCACTGCCCTGCTCATATTATGTGCCAGGATCAATTGGGGTACAGGCTTCAGCCCCAGAACCTTAGTATTTGGGACTCCTGATGGTCTGACAGGGGTGGAACAAGGAAAATTATGGTCTACAGTTCCTGCAAAACCTCCCCTTGTAACTATCCCCTCCCTGGGTCAATAGCGTGCCAAGGCCTCAATATAGAACAAGAATGGATCAAGAGGGGACTAGACACCTCAAAGCAAGGTATGCTGTGGGTGATCCTGTCCACACCCTCAATCCTAACTCCACCAAATTGGAACCCAACCACCTTGGGCCCTTCAAGATAGCTGCCATCTACAAAAATCATACTGTGAGAGAGGGGTGCTAAACTAACTAAGTTTGGCTCCCATCCTGGTGAGACAAACCACCAGGATGCTGCCCAGTGAAGTACTGGGGCAGCCGCTCTAAGAGGGGACCAAAGGAAAGACACTGGTGAAAGTTGGGGAAGTAGACATTCAATCCCATCAACACAAGTCCAGTAAGCAACCACAGTGCCTGGGAGGGAACAGGGCTCAGGAGCTCTGGTGCCTGTAGGGGGTAGGTTCACTGCTCTCCTGTTGAAATAGAGTGGAAGGTGATGTCTCCTCTACAACAGGAGCAAGAAAAGTGGGGTCAGCTGGAGATAAATCACGTTTTTACAGGCAAACTCTTGGCCAGTGCCTCTCCTGAGATGAGGAAAGAGGTAGGCAGCTACAAAATACTGGAGGGATTGTTACCCACATGGCGCGCAGAGGATGAAAGATGTAACCAAAGGTCAGGAGAGGTTGACTACAAAAGCAGCTGTTGAAATAGAGGCTTGACTAGCCAGCAAGGTTCTGAGTAAGCAGGTTTGTGACCTACAATCTAATTATCCAGTCACTTGAAGCCAGACTAGGAAGTCAACTCAAATTTTCAAATTCAGCAACATGAACAACTGATGATTGCTTACAATGGATACCTTGTTTTGGCGCTTGAATAATTACCAGGATCAAGCCACCCCCTTCACCATCCAAATGTATGATCAACACAATCATGTTACTGTTATCCATGACTCACATTAACTATATAATCATTATTTCTCAATAAAGAATATTATCTAGTTCCTAAATATTTCCCCCTGTAACTCTTCTAAAACAGCACAGTTACTATACGGCAAAAATGGAGCCAGAGAAAAAACTATAATTTAATGACTGGGAGCAACATTTTCACAAAGCTCTAGGGGATTTGGAGTCCAAAGAAGTACTTTTCAGGTTTTTGGGTGAAATTGACTGTAACCAGGGTTGCTAAACGCAAATGCTGCTAAAATAACTGGCCAGGGGATCTTTGGAGCCTTGGAGATAGTCTTGGGTGTCTTAAATAACAATTATGGAAAAAGCAGGTTTGAAAACAAGTGAAAACAATGATAATAGCAAATAAAAGTAAGTTTTTATATAAAATAATAATCAAAAATTCAGCTTCAAACTGTGTTTCAAAAAGCAAAAGCAGTTAAAACAAAAGCTATACAATGAAGCTTCTATCTCTAGTATCAAGAAGGCCAGCAGGTTTACACAGAGCCGCTTAAAGGTAAGGTTTAAAAAGGGAATGACTAAAACTTTCAAATCTAGGGACAAACTCAAACAAGAAGTTCAAATCTCTTTAAAGAAATTAAAAAGTGGTACAATAGACTCCAAATTTTAATAAGATAGAGAATCAAAAAGCAGGGGATTGGAAGTCCCTTGCTAGGTTAAAAGGGGTAGAGTAGTTGCAATTTGAATCACATGACAGACTGGCCAGGCTTTGATTGGCTGGTGGTAATTATTGTTAGTCTAATCCAGGGGGACTGGAAAGTTTTAAACTAATTTCTGCATCTTCATCTGATTGGCCAGAATGATCCCAGGCATTTGTGAATTATTCAACTCCATGGGTGCCAATGTGGCCTCACTTGATTGGTTGTCTCTGATGCTTTTCAGAAGTGGACAATACCAAGCTAATAAGTAATCCAAATTAACCTGTGTTTCTTCCCAGGGGGGAGCAACAAAGGCCAAATAGTCTAAAGAGTAGGCCACTCAAAAAAATTTCCACAGTATGTGCCAAGTCTTCCAAAGAGTTTAGCAGCTTGTCTGGGATTTTAAGGCTTTTTTTGGTGCAGTGGGAGGAAATAGTGAGGTCCAGAACCAAAGGGGCAGTGAATTTACACATACCTACTAACTCAAAGACGCTCAAGAAAACACCAAGACACTCCACCATGACTTCTTGCGCCCTTGCTGTGCCATTCCCACACAAAGACTCTTTGTGTGGACCTTCCCAGATCTCCCATAAGTCCTATTCCTGGTACCTGACGTTAAACAGGGGCAAGGGGGGTGTTGCAACTAAGATTCCCCTCTTGCCTGTCAAGGTATCTCACAATACACAGGGGGCGCTTGATAAGCTGCCTCATGACATATCTAACAACATAGACCAACATGAAGGCAATGTTGAACTGCAGGCATTATCTCCTAATTAGGAGTGCTGCCAATTTGACATTGCTGACCCCCGCACAAGTTATTCCTTGGCTTCAAACCTTACATGGAACCTGCCACCCCCTGATAACCTAGTGTCTTTCCCCATATAGTATATTAGTCATAATATCAATTAATAACCCTTATCTTATTCTTCTCATTCTTGTACTTTCTATTAAACTGTTGTCTTCCCCAAACCAATACTGAACTATCATTGGTTCATTTGCAACACATGTTCTGAGATCAGTGTTAGGGGAAACAATGTAGCTCCCAGGAGAGAGGGAACAGGAATCCCAAAGCTGGGTTGGACTAAAATTGGCTTAACAATCAACACTTCAAATTCAATATTTTGAGCCAAAAGTGGCTCATCTGATTATCTGCTACTTAACAGAATAGGTAAAATTTGATATAAGCCTATTTTTAACTTATTTACATCATCTAGGTGACTACCAGCTGAAGTGGAAGACCAGGGTTTGATCCCCGTTGCTGAAGCAACTCTGAAATTTGATTTAAACGGGACAAACACTATTAGTAATGAGGACTGAATGCTACACACTATTAACTCATTTTTAGGCCCAATAATACCCCCAGAAGGAGAAGCAGAACCACCTGAATTATTACCAACATAGGAAATATTGCTGATGTAAGGAATTTCTGAAAAGAGATTCCTGGCATAGAGGACCAATTGCAACGTTTAAAGGCATTACAGTAGTTTTAAAAGCTATGGTGACAACCAAAAATACTTCAGATTTGAACAAAATCCCACTTTCAGGTTAAAATATGCACTCTGTTAACAGGGATTTTTGACGTTAATGGGCAAAATGGGTCAACACATCAAAGAAGTGCTCACACGCAAAGCAAAACTATTCAAAATACAATCCAAAATACATTGATTCACAAACAAAATGGTGTGAGTTAACTTTTGGTGTACATATGTTTACTATGTGAATTGGTTACAAAATACACCAAAGCAAGGTGAGTCAAAACTCAAACCAAAAACAAAGACACAATAGCAACTCACTATGTAAACAAAATCACTCACTCAGTGTATGCAATGAATTGTAATCATGAATGATACCAAGGCATCTAAAATAAGACATGAGACCTGAAACATGAATTTTAAAAATATTGTGTTGGGTGTTTTAATTTGGCAGTAAGATCTGGGAAAATGGGTGGAAATTATTTCAGGTATTCAAAAATGAGCGTTGTAAAACCAGAAACAACTAATTAAGAAATAAAAAATCTATAATTGGGATATTGGGTGGGAAAAACTCTAATTAAATATCCATATTCAGATAAAAGCAAAAAATAAAATTAGGGAGTAACTTAATTGAAATTTATTTAATATTTTATTAAATTTTTATAATGGAAGAAACACAACACCAGAGTACCAATGCACCTGTTGTGCACCATGGTTGCAGTTGCCCCCCGCGGGTCAAAGTATAGAGTTAGTGCAACCCAAGTGCCTACTCAAGAAGGAGACAGGAGAGGAGAGTTCCACAGTGACACTGTAATGACACAGCTGGTTCAAGGAGCACAAGCTGCTAGGGTGCAGAGCATAAACTCTTGGGTCCCAAAGCTGACCCAGAAACCCACCAAGGTCACTACTATAAAGAAAGTTAGAAACAAGGAGGTAGAACTTACTTTGTATGTGTTTGACGTTATGTACCGGCAAGAGTTGGTCCCGTCAGCCATGCTGGAGAAGGTGAAGCCTGTACTTGATACCA
Source organism: Entomophthora muscae (assembly GCA_014839935.2). Taxonomy (NCBI): domain Eukaryota; kingdom Fungi; phylum Entomophthoromycota; class Entomophthoromycetes; order Entomophthorales; family Entomophthoraceae; genus Entomophthora; species Entomophthora muscae. Next base: position 208,382 of record QTSX02006436.1, on the reverse strand, counting down.
GCTACAAGCCCTATGTCATTGATGGCAATCAGGAGGATGACAAGGAGCCCAAGTTCTATCAAACCAATGAGGGACAGCTGGTGTTAAAAAAGGTTGCAGCGTTTTACATCAAGGTGCCCATACCCTATGTTGTGCCCAATGCCAAAGAGTCAATCCCCACTGCTAAAAAGCCCACTCAGAAGCGCATCCCTGACATTAAGTGTATCAACCTGCTTAAGCTAATGCGTGAATTGGGCAATTATAAGGCGGCCGCAGCCCTGGTTGGAGTGGATCCCAAGTACGACTCCAAGACCTTCAACAAGTTCATTAACACAGGTCAAGTCCTTGCCGCAGAGAAATCCATGTGCGTTTTCACCATGCTCACCAAGGAGCACAAATAGGTAATCCGCTGGTGGATCACCTGGGACTGCCATCTTGAACTGGCAAATATACAGGCAACAGTCAAGTCCACTTTTGGGTTTGAGGCTTCCATTTCCTTCTATTATCATTTGATCAAGGGAATGCGCTTTTCCTGGAAAAAGCTTGGGGTATCTCTGTACAATTGGAATAGCCCAACCAACATTGAGACCCATAAAAACTACGCAGAGGCGTACACTGCCCTCAAAGCCAAGGGGACAGCCAAATTTTACTATATTGACAAATCAGCATTTGCCTTGTCTATGCGCAATGCATATGGCTATGTCCCCAAAGGCTCAAATGATGGGATGGCTTGGCGTGCTGCAGGCTGCGCCACAGCCTACTCAATGGTGGCTCTCCTTGGTCCAAAGGGGGTTGAGCTATACCAAATGATTTTGGGATTTCACAATAGCCAGACCTTCCTATCATTTTTCTGATTGGTCCAGGAGCACCTGAGGTGCACAAGCCCGGGCTTCACCAATGTGATTATGTTGGACAATGTTGGTCTCCACAAAGTGGCTGACATTCTCAAGGAATTCCAAATGATTGACACCAGCATTGCTGTGGGCCCCCAGCAATTGACCACGGCAAATTTGTGCCTTCTCTGTCTCCCTGCCTATTTGCCCTTCCTAAATCCCATCAAGGAAGTCTTTGGGTGGCTCAAGCAAGTTTTCAAGCAAGGAACTCCAACTGGGACTGAGGACTTCTTTGATTTGCTGCAGGCTGGGATCCACACCCTCCCAGCTAAGACTGTGGTCAAATTCTATGGCCACATTGATTCATTCATCCCTGTGTGCCTTGCCATACAGCCAATCAATTAAAGGCTTAGCTTGTCCAAAAATTTTATATTCTCTAATTTTCTGTTCAAGATTTATTAATTATCATTTTATATTTAGATGTTTCCAAGCCTGCAATCACATTCATCAGGACAATCAATGAAGGTTAGTAATTTATTTATTTATTTATAATCCTTTTTTATTGTGTCATCTAAGGGTATCCCAAACACTTGATACTGGATTACGCATACACATTAATATCACTTTTGGCAAATAAATATAATAATCAAAAAAAGTTAAATGTAAAGTGTACAAATCAGAAGTGGTATTTATTGAAATATATTATTATGCTTTTATTAAGACCTTCTCTGGGATATAATCCGCAAATCTCGTTTGTTAAAAAAAGAATTAGAAAATGTTATTATAATAAAAATAATATAAATTGTAATGAAATTTATTGGAAGAGAGAATTTATTAAGAGTGCCTGTAGTGAGTTCTTCTGTATGTACCCACCCCACAATGAAGATGGCGCAAAATCTCCACTGCCACACTGTGGACAGTGGATACACCCTTATTAAAATATTCACAGTGACTAGTAAAAGGGATTAGGGTCAGGAGCAAATGGAGGAGCAGCTTCTTTGGCTGGGCTGCAAACCTGTAGATACCAGCCAGGACCAGGGCGTCCTGGATGACATGATCCACCAAGTCATACCTGGGGGGACCTTCTTCCTGTCCAGGGAGAGCCTGGCCTTGTCAATTCCTAGGAGGACCCCGCCAAGATCATCCACGCTGGTGCCCATTCCAAAGTAGAAAGATACCCCAGGTAAACCACCAGATGAAGCCTTTGCCCAACAAAGGCTTCTGTAAACTTGCACAATTTATTGAAAACTGCAATGATCTTCTTTTCATGCTTGGTCTTTGCAAAGGTCAGCTCCATGGTTGCAGGAACCCCTGCCGTGTTGGCACTCCATGCCAGCCCAAAGTCAGCAAGGAGGATTTTGGTCTTCTTCACAGCTGTTGCATCTGCAACAGCCAATTTTCCCACCGCGCGCCTGAAGTTGTCCAGAAGGTAAGATAGGGTATGCTCCAACAGGAAGCAGAAGCAAGCAGCCACATGGGCCTGTCCCATCTCCAGTAAATTCTTGAATGAGAGCATTGCCAGGACGTTTAAACAAGCTCAATGGAGTTTAAAAAGTAAACTTCACTGAGAACCACCAGGTCCAGGCAGACCAGTTGGACATCCTTGTAGGCAGTAACTTCCCACTTGGATGACCCCTCAACATGTGTAAGTTCAGCCAACACCTCCTGCAACATTGTAAAGGACCTGTGGACCCTGTCTTTGAGCTCCTGCAAGACAGGGGGTGACAGATAGAGTTGTTGTGCCATGTGAGTGGCAAAATATGAATAGAAGGTGGGCAGGACAAAAAAAACCAGGACCTGGTGAAGTTCACCATCAATTTTCTCTAAAAAAAGGTAAGTATTTTGAAGTTCAATAATTTTTTTAGATTACCTTCACGGGTTTCCTCCTTGCCGGTGGCTTCAGCAGGCTTTGCCATTCTTGGCGCAAGTAATTTTGCTGGTAATTCAGTGTACACGGTTCTTGCATGCTTTGCAGGGTTGAGATGTTCATAAATCTCAGGGTTGTCAACCCAGATGGACGGCGCAGAGAGGACAAAGGACTTGAATTGAAGGATTTTCACAACGTGCTTCTGGACATTTAAAAGCCGTTCAATTGTTGTTTTGGAGGTGTCTGGCATCTTGGCCATGAGTGCCTTGGCGGACACCTTTTCAATTTTGTCCCCTTCAAGGAAAGCATACTTAACTCTTGCTTTGACCTTGTGGTCAATCTCTTTAATTTCAGCAATTGCTGTCTTGAGATCCTTCAAAAGCTTCTCTAATTCTCTCATTGATTTTTTACTAACCTTTTCATATGTTCTATAGCTTTTGTCCCAATAAATTCTGTATTATTTTGATACTGTGCCTCTTTGTTTATTCCTTTTTGTTTTCCCATTTACTACATTATCCCATCTTTTTACCCATTTTGTATGTGCTTTACACTCATCTAAATATGTGTCCTTTGCTTTGTGTTGTCATTGTTTCCTTAATTGCCATATTATTTTTGGTGCTTTGCACTGCCCCTTGTGATAATATTAACAACAATTTGGTGATCAGCTAAATTTGAATTAGAAAATTATGTGTTAACTGTTTTTAGGTAAAGTTGTTACTGATCCAAATTCAAAACCTTAATGATAAACTTTAAGCCAATCAGGAGCCAAGTGATAAAGTGATTGCTGTGACATAAAGGATCATCCAATAATTCTTTGATGCATGTGCGCTAATTAATATGATTGGCATGATATTTTGCCATTGTACGCCACAGCAGCAATGGCGTACAATGGCAAAATATCATGCCAATCATATTAATTAGCACACATGCATCAAAAAATTATTAAATGACCCTTTATGTCACAACAATCACTTTATCACTTTGCTCCTGATTGGATTAAAGTTTATCATTAAGGTTTTGAATTTGGATCAGTAACAACTTTATCTAAAAACAGTTAACACATAATTTTCTAATTCAAATTTAGCTGATCACCAAATTGTTGTTAATATTTTTTACAAGGGGCTGTGTCTGGGTACTAAAAATAACTGTGTTCTGGATCTAGATACATGGCAAAGTAAATATATGATTTTATAGAAATAAGCTGAACATAAAGAATAAAACCAACTATAAACAAAGGGAACATGAAAAATTCAAATTCAAAATAAAGATAATATAAATAGAAAATGTTTGGCAACAGGGGGTTTATTGGGGTGGGAAAGAGTGATGCCTAGGAGGCAGAATAGCGCAGGAAGGAAGACAGAGGCGGTGCTGGCCTAGGGGATTTGGGATTGGGTGGGTTGGGCTTGTGGGTGAGGGGTGTTGGTGGTGGGGGTGGAGGCAGGAGGATTTTGCGTGATGGCTATCATATAACACTTGCCGTATTTCTCATCAGTCATTGGCTGGATGGGCTGTTAGGTGGCAGTGGCCCAAGGTGGAAGGTGCTTGTCTTTCTGTGATTAGTTGTCCATGTTCACATGAAAGACAATTGGGGCAAACAAGTCAGCCATCATTTGGTAGCCAAAGAGAAAATTGTGGTCAAGGACCCCAAGATAGAGGTTGTTGAAAGCCTGAGGGCGGCGCTCCTGTAGTGTGGATCCAATGTTGAATAACACAACATCAACCAGATGGATGTCAGTGTGGCCAGCTGGGTACACTGAGGCCTGGTGTCCGCGTTCCTGAATGGCCTCAAGGGTGGTGGAGCTACCCTCCATCTGGTGGCTCAAGAAAACCTGATGCTTTAAATTTGAGCTATCCCAGGAGTCAAGTAATCCACCAAGGATGTGGCTGTACAAGTAGCCATCAATGAAATCTGGGTTTGTCCAATAGTAGACAAAACCCTTGGCTGAAACAGCCAAAATGCACCAATAAATGTCCCCTTCTTGACCTTCTTCCTTCTATTCTTGGCAGCAGTTTTTCCTTGATCAATGAAATTGTCAAAAGCTATTGATAGCTTATAATACAAGACAAACATGACATCATCTGACAGACTAGTCAAGCATTAGACCAGGGTTGATTCAAAGTCTAGATCATATGGGGAATCCTCAGTGCCATCCCATTGGTTGTCGTCAAAATTGGTAAGAACCTGTATGGAACTCACCTTTTTGTGCATCCAGAGCTGCACCATGCGCTTGGAGACCCATATGTTATGGTGTGCAAGCTGTTTGTGAACCTGGGTTAAGGGAAGCTTGGGGTCCCGCTGGAGGAGGTCAAGCATTATTGGGTATGCCCCATTGATTTGGGACTTGGAGGCCTTCTTGGGCTTCTTGGCTGTCCCAATCAGATTCCCCCTTTTCATCAGGCTGTTGAATTCCTGCATGACAGTAGCTTGGGTAAATTGCAATTGGGCAACAATCTGTTCCCAGGACAGACCCTGTAGATTCAGTGCCACAATTTTATGAAGAATTTGGGCAGTGATGATTTGACGCATGAGGCGCTGAGCCGCAGGAGCTGAAGCCTGATTGGCTATAGGGGCAGGTTGGCTGGTGGCAGGAAGTTGTTCCAAATCAAGGTTGCCATCCTGATTGGTTGGTTGCCAGGCAGCTTGTGTGGGGGTGAGTACGGGAGCAGGTGCAGAGCTAGACTCTAAGTGACTCTCAAACAAGTCAAAGCCATATGGGTTGGGGGTCAGTAACAGGTCAGCTTCCTTGTTACCTGCTTCAAAGGCTTGGGTGTAAATGGGTGCCTTCACGTTCTGAGCCTTGCCTCCATTGATGCTGGCTTGGCTGCTGGTGCCGTCAAAATTTTTGCTGTTAAACCCATTGTAAAAAACCTAGGATAAATCACTAAAAGTAGAAATTTTAAAATTTAATGGTTTATTTTTATTGTAATCTTGAGTCCACATTTGGAAGGTTCTCACAACCATTCCATACAAATCAGGAGCCATGAAAATGGATAAAATGCCTCTGTTCCTAAATTGGATAGCTGTTGATTGTCTGTTAAACTGTTATTTTTATATTTTAGGCTGCTCATACTACACATCTTGTGTGAGTTCATTTTGTTTTGTGCTTGTGGAATCTTGCTTCTAGATTACTCAAATTTTGTTTCATTTTAGTCCTTCTGTTGGTGCCTCATATAAATCCTGATTGGATTATAATATACTCCAGAATATCATCCATCTATTTCACTTCTTGTGTCAGTTTATTTTTTTGTGGTTTGAACTACACCGCTTGATGTTTGATATAATTTTGTATAATGGGCTAGTGAAATTTTGTTTTTGGTTTGACAGTTCATTTATTAACTGAAATTTTATTAATTAATTGAATCCTGACTCTTGTGCAGCTTGGATTTTGTTCAAATTTGAAATCATTTTGTTTAAATCTGAAGTATTTTTGGTTGTTGTCATAGCTTTTAAAACTACTGTACTGAAAGCTGAGACCAAGAAGAATCTAGTGGTGCTTGTTTTGAGCCACTGTTACATATTCCAATACACCTTTAAAATTAAATTTCCCTCTTGTGACATCCTTTACTCCTCTCATTCAAGAACTGATGAGTATAAATTACATTTCTCTTTCTCTTAACCATTATCTATCTTTCTCCTTATGGTGCTTCAATAAATGTTATGGGGTTTCCCTTCTTTTCTTGTCTTTTGAATAAATTTGTCTTGTCTTGTCTCCTCCTGGATCTTTTTGTATGAATTATAAGATAATTAGAGTTTTCAATAGTTTGAAGTTCTGGTGGCTCATGGGATATTATTTCCATACTTCATCCCTGACAGCTTCCATCCTATGATGGACACTACTCTCTGGCCCAGTGGTCCCTCTGCTGGCATCAAACAGCGTTCCCACCAACAATTAGTATCCTAACAGAGTCAATTATAATCATACTCACATCTGTAAAAACTACTGTGCCACAATATGAAGTTGGATCATTCAATAACATATTCACTTATGATATAAACAATAAAAGCAATCACTTGGTTGTGCAATAATTTTGTTGCTTTCAGATTAATGAATAGATGGCTCAGCTTTGGCCTCTCTTAATATGGCAGTCAAATTTTCTATTGATAGTGTATATTATTTGGTCTTTGGTTCTGGAATCTTAGCTAGAATTGTGGAAATACAAAGCCACTTCCCTAATTTAGATAGCTGTGTTAAACCAATAATTCTGTCACCACCCTACTTACATCTGTGCCACTACCTTCCCTTATTGGATCTACTTATTAAGAGTACCTTCTGCCAGCTAATTGGTGCTTAATCCCAAACTGCTTGGTAGGACAAACCATTTCAAAAACGCCATCTCAAAATATGCCATCTCAAATTTCTGCTATCTTGATTTCTTAGTAAAAACGCCATTTCGATTTACAACATTTTGACTAAGAAAAAACAGTTTTAAAATTTTAGATTTTTTAACTCCAAAAATTACCCAAAAAATCCCAAAAAAATTCAAAAAACATTTATAGGCTTAAAAAAGCATCAGAATTTCAAATCTGAAATAAAAATGGGGTTTATTAGTAGCAACATAGTTGCGTAAAGCCCAAAAGTTAAATTAATCCCAAAAACAACTATTTTCATCTAATTTAACTATAAATTATATTAAAAATAAGCATAGAATTGTACCAAATACTAAATAAAACTAAAATAATGATAAGAGTAAAGGAAATAAGAGAGCAAATAAAGGAGTATTTATTGCAAATAGGCTCAAAAGTTGGTAGAAAGAGCAACTGAGATAGCTTAGAGATGCTCAAGCTTGCTAACCTTGGGATAGTAGGTAAGGACCACCTTGCTGATCTCAGTGTACTTTTTCACTGCTTTGGTCTGCTTGGGGGGATTACCCTAGGTCTTCATGCCAGTCTTGAAGAGGCGGACAGAGATGGCTTGTTGGGTTTTGAGATGGACTGTGATCTTATTGAATTTGGACTTATAAACCTGGACTCTTGTTGCAAATTGACTATGCCACCCTTCAAGGGAAGAGGTGGTCTTGATCAACCTGTCTTTGACCTGCTTATAGCAGTTCCAGGTGATTGAGTCACCACCTTTTCTAATGTGGTGTGCTCCTTGGAAGATGCCAACCCATTGAGTCTCAAAATACTCAATAAAGGGCACAAAGGCTGCCTGGTTGGCCTGGATATAGGGATGACAGAGGAGGGTATCATAAAAGGCATTGCTCTCCTTCTTTTTCACAAGGGCAAGGGCAGCAAAGCAATTAAAAATGTACTTTGCTTCTTTGGTGCCTTCAGTGTAGACCAGCTCATGGAGGTCAGAGCACTTTTGAAGGCGGCAGCATAGTGCCTGCCTGTTTGGAAGTAGCATCTCTGAGGGGAGCTCTTAAAGACACAAATAAAGGCATTTGCCTGAGTCTGTTCAAAATCCACTACCAGATATTTGTGGTAGGGAAGGCTTTAAGGCTTTTTCTTGTTTGGGGTGGGAGAGTCTCCTTCTTTGGAGATGGGTTTTTTCTTACACCCTCTAGTCTCCTTGGGCTCCTCTTCAATTGTTGGGAGGATTTCATCCAGTTTGGCCTTTAAAATTGTGAGTGCCTGGACATAGGTTTCCTGCTTCTTATTTGGGAGGAAAAAGAAGACCAGGTGAAGAACCAGATTTCCAACTTGCCCATGGATATTCTAAAGCTGGGTAAAGAGCTTTGGGCAGGTGGAAAAAGTGACATCTGCAATCCAGGTCTTGCACTTGAGGAGGTTGCACAGATCCTGGCTTGTTGCAAAGCAGATGATACACTTGGGGGCATGTTAACCATCATCATGAAGAAGAAATCTCTCTTCATGACAAGATAGTTTTTGCTCCTCAGTAATGATCAATTGATCAATGGAGCTTGCACTGACGCCTTCAGTGCTCAGAGCATAACTTTGATCAGTAAAATATATCTGTAGTTTTGAGGCGCCACCAACAGTTGCTAGTTGGGTATCATTTAAATTGAGGAGCGCATTGTTGACAACCTCAGTTGCAGTTTGATCCTTTGTGATTGGGATCACCTGGCAAAGAAACCAGCGGATAAGTTGATATAGAGGGTCAAAAGGCTCAGCATAGTTGTGGTTAACAGTAAGTGTCAGGAAGTCAGTCATAGGTAGAGGCATTGGGCGGCTTGGGGTGAGGTGCAGCCAAGCCAGAAGGTAGGGCCCACCATAGAATGGGTGCTAACTTGATAATATAATATACAGATCAACCAAGTAAGGACAAGGGTCCAGAGTTGGGGAACACGGAGTCCACCAATCCTGTCAAAGTAATGTAGAGTACTCCAAACAGTTGGGTAGAGGTGGTCTTGGCTGCGGCAGTAGGTTCCAGTGGGCAGTCTGGTCTTGGGGTTAATGGTGGAGTCATGGGAACAAAGTACGCTGGGAGGTAGTTGTACTTGTCTTTGAACAATAAGGGCAGTTTCTTGACTCTCTTTCTTTCTCATCCTATGTATTCAGTTTCTCTTGTCCTAGCCAATGGGTTGGCAATAAGGATGGTTTCCAAGTTGTACTCTGAATAGGCTGGGTTGGGGGGTATTCAGTAAAGTGCACAGGTCCAAAGGGGGCTCCTGGGGGACGGTATAATGCCTGGGGCTATTTGGCAGATTGGTCTCGGGAGGGGGCAGCGGCCTGGTAGTCTACTTGACCAGAATTAAGATGGAAGATCACTAAGACTAGATAGGGTAAGATTTGTTTGAACCAAAGGTTCATAAAACTTTATTATTGAAAATGATGATGTGGTCTTCACCATACCGCCAGGGTTTTTATACCATGGGACTTTGCTTCTTTGATTTTTGCAGGGTTCAGGTTTGCAGACAAGGCACTGGCAGGGCATGGATCTTGGCTTAGAGTCTTAAGGGCGGCAGATCCAGGTAGCGCCTGCTCTGGTAAATAGAAGTGGCAAGGCTTCATTCTGCTGCCACTGTTCACTATGTCACCTGAGTAGTTCAATTGCACTACCCTCTCTGGGCAGAAAGCTGGCAGTTGCTGGTGGTCATTGGTAGAGTTAAAAATAGGTTTTGTTTTAACCTCCTTAAGGCAAGCTGCAACCTCTTCATAGGTTTAGGTCTTTGGTGGCTCAAGGTTGGTATCAATCTTATGACTATTTGGGGAATTGTACTTGGGAGACTGCTGGGTTGCAGAGTAATTTAACAATTTGAGCCTGTGACTTAATGGATTGGCGGGTCCTGGACTGTCCTGGAGGGTTTAGTCCGCCTTCTGGGAACTGGGGCTCAACTCTTGGGTTTTCAATATAAGTATTGAAATGTCATTCATTACAGTAAGGGCCTTAAATCTGGTGAACCCATAAGTTGTGAGCCTTGCTGGGCAGCCAACGTCATCACATTTGAAGTGATGTTGGCGGATGGGCTTCTTCTCGTCATTACAGCTGAAGCTGTAGCCCTTGTAGAAAAAACCAGCACCCCCTTTTTTCATAATTGGATAGCTGATAGGGTATGTTGTTGGCACAGCAAAAGTGCCATTTTGGTTGCATATATTGTGGATAGAGTTAAGATCACAGAGCTCAATCGGCTCATCTTCAGGAGCACCAGGCTCAGGCTCCTGCTCCTCTTCATCCTCAGGCTCTGAAGTGGGGTCAGAATGGCAATTGAAGTTTAACAACTTCTCTTGAGGATCAGAGGGGGAGTAAACAAATGGAGAATGGGGAGGGGTAGGATTGTTTCCCTCTTGTTCAGGTGACAGAGTTGGGGTTTTGGGGGGAGCTTTGGCCTTAGAAGGCTGCTTCTTTGGGGTTGTCTTGGTCTTTTTGGCCTTGGGCAGAGTGATTTTGGACTTTGAGGCCTTGGAGGCCTTGGGCGCAGCTTTGGCAGTTAACTTGGGAGGCATCTAAAAGTAAATTAGTATCAAAATATGAGCAATTTGGGGGTTGTTTTTAAAGAGAAAAATGAGAATGTTTTTAATATACAAGTATCAATTTTTTTACATAGAATTGAAGAGGAGATCAAAAATATATACTATCAAAATTTAAATGTTTTTTATTTTGTAAAAGTAATTTTTTATTAGTAACGCAAGTAGGCAAGTCTTTGAGTTTTGACTAAAAACTTGCTCTTGAGATGGCGTTTTTGAAGTGACGTAATTGAGGTGCTGTAGCTCAAAAACATAGTGTTTTTGACCATTTTTTATATTAAATTAACAAATCTACAGTGGAGCTACCTCAACCAGGCCAAAGAGTAAAACTTGAATTTCCCAAAAACTAGCTTATACAACTGGGGTTAAAAAGTACCCAGTTGTTTAGAGGAGATCAAAAATTATATATTTGCAAAGTTTCATATGTTTTCTTACATTTTTTATTATAATGATAATTGGCGTGAATATGTACTTTTGAAAAGTGGAAAGCAAGAATTGTGGTGGGGGAATTGATATAGCGTAGCCTGGCGTCATAAGTAATTTCCCCTTATTTTCCCCTATCCATTGTGCGCATTGAATCCATTGGGTGATATGAAACCCAGTGGAATTCAAAGTGACGTAAATCAAAATGGCGTAATCACCCCCTTCCATATTAAAATCAATATTAAAATATTTTATTAAGAAAACCCTTATCAACATATCCATGTATAATAAAGTTATAAATTACATATAAAAAAACTGGTTTTTTTACCCAGCAATGACAATCACTAGAAGGACTATTATAGTGGTGTCTATTTAGGTTGTTCTTATTATGAGTGTATTGGATTAATACTATAGGAACATCTTCTGGTATTATACCACAGGCTTTATTTTAGTTTGGGTATAAGCTTATTTTAGTTTGAGATAAATGGCGTAATTTGAAATGATGTAAAATCAAGATGGCGTAAACACACCCCACACTAAGTGATTTCATATGTAAATAAAGTTAGCAAAATAAGATTTAATTAATCTGACTTGAAGTGATGGTACTTGAGATGGCGTAAATTTGAGATGCCGCATTATAAAGGTATATGTAAATTTTAACTATTTTATTGTTTATTTTATTTTTTTGTGATTAAAAATCACTAACTCAAAAAATGCCATCTCAAATTAAATTCAAGATGGTGTTTTTCAAGACACTGTTTTTGAAATGGCGTGTTGTACCAACTGCTCACATATAACCTTTCTGATTATAATATAAATAAACTTTTTTATCCTTATATATTATTTATTCTGCTTTCTATCATAGGGTTACTTTACCAAGCAGGTACAGTAGTAAAGAACTAGAGCTATAGGCTAACTATTTTGTAGAATATTGCAACTATACAGCAATTCTTACAACATGCTTTAAAGAATCAGTAAAATATGCTTATAATATTATATTTCTTTTATTTTTAGTATACAATATGGTATAATATAGAAATAAATAGCTTGGAATTATTGAGATATCAATCCCTCATTTATGACTAATAATAAAATCTACTGAGTGAATAGAGATATGCAAATATTTAATATAAAATCCTATTGTTTCACTTCAATCATTGTTTCAGGTTGGGCACTTTGATTTCCTTGCATTTCTATTTCCTGAAGTTGGCTGGAAAATGAGTGTTACACCCTCAAATTTACCACTTTTGGCGTTACGTTTGATTTTAGCTAGTGTACCAGATTCTTCTGTCTTGTTTTCTTGCCATGGTCTCTAGTTTTTGATTTGCTTGGAAAGGGACCTTTGTCCAGCTCTGGGCTATCCTTTCAAAAAGTATTTTATTGTGTTTAAATATTTCTAAATCACTGTTTTGGCTGTGACAGCCCTGAGCTGGCATTAACAGCCCTACACTTGGTAATCTTTTTCTGCTTGTGTTGCCTTCAGGGACTCACTTGGCAGGGAAAAAGTTCCCTAATTGGTGGGCTAAGGCCACTAAGTTAAATCCTGCTATTACCAAGCTGATAGGAACCGTGATCATTGTGAGGTGTCTTAGGTGTCCAGGTAAGCAAATCTTCCAAACATAGAACTGAACCAACCAAGTAGGTAGTATCCCACCACGTACGTCAAGAGGTAGAAGGAGGCGTAAGGTCTAACCAGAGCAGGTTCAGCAGGAGACAGAGTAAACAATCAACCATATTGGAATTTACGTCCCCAGTGACCGGAGGGGTACTTGAACCATCTGTGGGCAAGAGATTCCTTTTGATGGGTGTCATCTGGAGAAGAGTTTTACCAGTCAGTTTTAGGTGTTGGGTTTTCCAAGATTGATACCACTGGCAAGAAGGAAGCTAGAAACCAGAACAGGAATAAAATTCCTCTCATGGCTTCAAAAATAAGTTATCAGAAGGTGAATGAGTAGCAGGTATAGGATAAAGTCTTTATTGTTGGAACAAGTGGAATTGATAGAAATAACTCTCTTAAATACCAAAAGAGTGAGGCTGGGCTATTTAAGAGGATCTTATGGTAGGAGGTGATTTGACAGTGATTTTCATGAGGATAATGTTTAAAAATAATACCTATTGCATGTCTGCCTTAATTTGGAACTGGATAGTTTGTATAGCCTCATAGTTGCAATATATAAGCCAAAAGCAAGCCACAAGATTGGAAAAAAAATTAAGCAGGTTAAAGGCTTAAGACACCATAAATTAAAGTACAGAGCCATATACTTATGAAGAGACCTTGGATTTGAGAGCAGCAGAGTGACCCAAGGCATCCAATCAGTCTTCAAGTGTATAGTGATGTAACTTAAATGGTTATTTAAGATTCCTGGAGCAAAATCAAAGTCAGAAATGAACTTCAAATGAAAGGAACCAATATAAACAGGTAATATAAACTCATCCAGATAGTATATACTAACAGTTGACTTGTCTGTAGGGTTTTGGGTTTGATCCCCGTCTGGGATAGTGTTCAATGGAAAGTTAGTGTCTAGACTCTTATTGCTGTTTCTTTTTTCCTTAAAATATTGTAAGGAATTACCCAAATAATTGAAGTAGGCAGGGAAGAAATCCCTGACAGTTGCCACATTGAAGTTTGAGGGATATTTTAACCCCATCCCTCATTTCACTCTATGCTGTGCCCATAAGAATAAATTTTCAATTCCACTTATAGGTAGGTAATCTAAAAGTATGTCAACAGCTCCAGCTATGCTTGCGTAGGGTTGGGACGGGCACCAAAATCTACACAACTGGTTTTATGACCAAGCTTTGATTGGCAAAATTGGTTTGGTGACTTTGTCAGTTGAGCACAATTCATTTTGTGACCTTCATGTCACATCAAAATTCATGCAGATTGGTTTTTTGTTTTTAGGGAGCAGTACACAATTTCAACTGCCACATTTTATGCCCTGCTCCAAAAGTCACAAAACAAATCTGCATGAATTTTGATATGACTAAGCACAATCTCATGTGGTTTTGTGTTGTGTCCAATCATAAGTATGTAAGCTATTCCTTTCAATTGTAGTAGATATTTATAATATTTTGATTGGTGCTTTAATATAATTATCTAAAGGAAACTGTGGTACAATCAGATCTATCATTGTGAGGTAATGGCAGGTAAAGCTTTAATAAATTCAATTTAAAAAAAAAGTCCCACAACTGAACTTCCTCTAATTTTACATCATGTGCCTTGCATAAAATGACCCCATCTGGGTCATTATTTTTCTTGTTATGCCTAAGCTCTGGACTGATTATTTTATAACTTAATTAAATCATTTATATTCAAATTATTCAGAAAGGTTAAAATACAATCAATGTCAAATCTTTAATTGATCTTGGGCTTAGATATTTTTTAAAAAAATTATTTATCAATTTTAGAATTGAAAATTGCACCTTATAATATTTCTGGAAATATCTTAAGTGCTACTACATACTACAAGCTAAAAATATTTATGATGAGTTGCATGGGAGAGTAATAGCAGCCCCAAAGCTATAAATGCTATTACCCTATCTCTGGCTCATCATAAATATTCTTAGTTTGTTTCAGAAAAAAATGTTGTTGTTTTTGAAAGTCTGATAAATCTAGTTAAAATACACCCTCTAGTAAGCTACCCTACTTCATGAACTTGCCCTAATGCACCACTAGCATCTTCTGATATTTTTGTTTCTCTGGTATCATCACGTGATTTCAAATGATAAGTTATCTCAGAATATTCTGAGAAACTTTCAAATGTTAAAGGTGAAGTATACAACTTCCCATCTTTCATCAAATATGAAAGATTAATGCACAGATTTTTAACTTTGAGCTCTCTCCTTATAGGCCTAACTTTTCTCTCATAAATATAAAAGAATGACTTTTGAGAAATATTTGAGCCTGATAGCGCTGATTTATATAATTCTTTTTTTCTTCTTGCTCAAAAATATTTTTAGTATCATTTATACTCTTAATATAAAGCTAATTTTCTTTATATTTTAATGTTTTTGATATTACACCAAAGTGACCATCAATAATGCTTTTTCCATGACATTCTACAAATCTATTGTATTTAATAGACTCTTTAATATATTTAGGTGCCTCTTTAAATAAGTAATATAAAAATTCATATGATCTAAAATGATTTCCATTATCAGTCCATACTTTGATATTCTTTATTTTTTTAAACTTATCTGATTTAAGAAGACTTATTAGACATTCACCTGAAAACAAAGAATAATGAGACAATATTTGAGATAAAAAATCATGATATTCATATTTAACTTTATTGTTTTCTTTAAATACCAATGCAAACCCTAATAAAGAAATAGGTCTTTTGGAATAAAAACAGTTATTGGTTTTAATTGGACCACCTTTCAGGGCCCAGAGTGCCCTGGACAGTCAGCTGGCCTCTTTAGAGGTGATTAAACATGCAGCTTGGAAACCCCCACAAAACACTTTCCAGGGCAAATTACCCCCTTTCATCTAACAAATGGCCCGGGATTTGAGAGGCACACAATCCACAAATCCCTGGCATCAAGCCTGTTAACAAATCTGGCCACCTACCTATCAGGAAATTTCACATTGGGAGCGTGATTGTTCAATTGTGCAATCAGGTGATTGATTTATTGTGAGAGCTAAAAATAACTGTAGCAACTCACCATGCTGCAAAATTCAAAAGGTCATGTTATAGCAGCCAATGAGAGCTCACCCTCTTGGCCAAGCACACAAATTCCAGGTAAAATTTCAAATCCACCTCCAAATGATGCCATCAGTTCTCTGGTGGCACAAAAGGCCATAGAATCATCAGTAAGTATAAGTAGTGAGGGGGAGAAGCCCTCCTCACTGTTGACATATTAATAAAGCAAGTTTATGCCTAGAAATTATTATTTCATTGCAGGAATTGTCTATTTTTGCTCAAATTTAATTATTCTCTTTGCATCTATTTGTGAATCCACTACTTAATACAAGCTTGCATACCCATATCCTCCTGGCCATACTCCTGTTGTCCTTGCCAAACCGCCCTGCGCCCTTGACCTGGAGTATTTCCATCCCCATCACCTGGATCTACCACCAGTAATGAAGGATATACCAACTGCTCCTCCTCTTCCTGACGCGCCTCCCGCCCAAGACTTCAGCAAACTGGGGTTTGTCTACATAACAGTATTGGGGCTGGCCAACCAAGTTGTGCCCCATACTGGGAGTTGGCGCCCCCTAGCCACTGCTCTGAACTACCTGGTCCACATAGCGCCTATTGTGTACATGGTCTTTCAGGCCCAACCTGCCTCCCCTGTGGGAGTCCATCTGGACTCTAGTATGGGCTGTGACACCACCACCAACTTTTAAATTCTCCTTAAAATCTATAACTATAATACATGATTCATTATCTAATTCATTGATATCTTTCTTATATTCCCTATTTTGATGAGCATAAAAGACTTGGTGCTGATTAATAGCTTTTAAGTCACTGTTTATAGATTCTGGCAATAATAAGTTTTTACTTTCACATTCTTCTTTTCTTTTTTCTAAGGATGATTTTAAGTTACAAATATTACACTTGTCAGTTTGTTTTTTACTCTTGATTATATTTTTTGGTATTAATTTATAATAAATTAAAAGTGATATTGAAATTTCATTTTTTATTTTCATATTTTCATATATTTCTTTTATGTTTTTAATAGAGAATATTTTATTTCAGTTGAATATTCATTCATTTTTTTCAATGTCTTTATAAATTTTTTCTGGTGCTTTTTTTGTAAACTGGCTTGTTTCAAAGAATTTTCTAGTAGGTTTTTAATTGTTTTTTGATTATTTCTTTTTTTACAAATAGTTTTAATTTTTTGGCTTTTTTATTTAAGCTTACAATTTTATTTTATTTATTTTTCTTGAGTATTCAAACTCAATTTTGGTTATATTAAATCCCATATCAGTAAGCTCTTTTAGAGAGTAACTGGAAGTAACCAGAGATCTCACGGCTGGGAGATGCTTTTGGGGAGCAGATTTCAGAAGATCCTTTAAGCCATCAATTATCCCATTTAGTTTCTGATTTTGAATCAAAGGAATGAACTCTGTTTTTCCAAACTCAGTTTGAGTGAGGAAGTGATTGATGAAGGAATTAAGATTGCCTCCAGAAACAAAGAGGAATGCTTTCTTTAGCATAGCAATTCTTTCTCTTTTTGTTGATGCTCCCAATGAGGAAAATGGCTACATGGCAGAGGTGAAGTTAACAGATTCCATAATATTGGATTTATGATTGATGATAAAGAGATGCTTTGTAAAGATGCCTTGCAAAAGAGTACTGGTTGGAGGGATGATATCTTTTTGTAAAGATAGTTTGAAGTAAACCTTAGGTGGTGCTTTATCTCTTATATAACAAGCCTTATGACACCATTCTGGAAGAAATGATGTGATAGCTTTTATTAAAATTTCAACTTAAATTTATATTCCTAAAATAAATGAAATACCCAGTCTTCATGCACAAGTGATATATGTGGAGCAGCTAAGCATCATTGTTACATCATATCCTCTATGTAATCACTGTGAATAAATTAAAATTATGTATTAACTTAATTACAACTCTTCTGCATATTTTTAAAATGATAAAATATTAAAGAATTAAATTTAAAATATGCTTAATTTGAGGTTTGCAGCTCACTTGAACCTCACAATTCATCTAAACAGCAAATAAATTAACATCCTAACTTCAAACTACCATAAAATCCTAAATAATTGAGCTTTTTAGATAAAATAAAATGCAAAAATAATGCTCTTGATCTTAACTTTAATTTCCTTAACTAAAAAATATATATTATTAATGAAAACATTAACTTTTTTTAGCTTACTCAATCTATTTTATTTCATTATCAAAATAATATAATAAAATATGACATATGCTCTTTTAAATTGCTTTTGCTTCAATATTTAATATAGTATACATATTAGTATTTTAACACCAATATTAAGATAAGATTCTTAGCTTTATTTTGATAGTTTACAGTGTGGAAAAATATTAAATTTTTGTTGAGTTATTACTGTTTTAAATATAAACATTTGTAATTTGATTTTTTCAAAATTGAAATATGTTATGCTGCAACTTGAGCAGCATGTGTATTAGAAAACGGCCTAATCCCTAAAATAATGACCCATCTGTTCCACCCTTGAGAACCATTCTAATTTTACATCATGTGCCTCTTCACAAAATTAAATCATCTATTTCATCCATAAAAACCACCTTCCTTTTATATTTTGTGATCTACACAATGGAGTGAGGCACAAATTGTGACCTACTCCAAAAGTTGTGACACAAAATGACATGGATTTTTTTGTGAATCAATCCAAAACATCCAAAAAAAACGGTTTTGTGACACTGTTTTCACAATTTCTGTTTCCATCCCTTCCCTATGCCTGCGCAAGGAGGCAAGAATTGAGGGGAGGCAAGTTCAATGCCAATTCAATTGTGCTGATCTTTAAGGCTGAACAAAAATAACTTCAAGCCAGTCTCCTTCCCACTGAAGTGGTGAACTACAGAAAAACCCAAATACAAATGTAAGGGAAGAAGAACAGTTTATTTGATTTGTGGTTGATCCACTTTTATATTGGTCAACCAGAGTTAATAGATTTGCTTGAATTCATTGAATTCAGCGTTACTGCTATTACACTCCCCTGCTAAACTAAGTGTGGTAGAGTTTAAGGCGGCTTCCATTGACTGGTTGAGAGAAGCAGATAACCTCACTGTCTTCAAGGTAGTAGTTAAAGTTAGACCCCATGCAGTAAACTTGAAATGGGCCTGACCACTTGGTCTTGAACTTGGTGGAATGGGAGTTACTAAGCTTGGTCTTCCTCTTGAGGACCAATTGGCCAACCTTGAAGATAGGGAGGCGGTGTGGGATCTTTGCTTGGGCTCCTTTGACCTTAAGTGCTCTAGCTACTATGTTTGCCTCTTCCTTGGTCCGTACGTTATCTCTGTGGTCGCAAGCAGTGAGGTAGTTGGGCAGTAGGGGCTTCTTGACTGTGGGTGGTTTAACTCCGTAGATGACCTCAAATGGAGTAACTTTGGTTACTGCATGTACTTTGGTGCAGTAGTTCCATAGGGAGGCAGGTAAGTTGTCCTCTAATAGAGATGGCTATACTTGATGCATTTCTCCAGGGTTTCAACCAAGGTCTTGTTAAACCTCTCTGACAGGCCATTGCAGCGGGGGTTGTAGGCAGTAGCAAATCTTTGGATGACATTGACTTTCTTAATGAGATCAGCTATTAGCTGGTTTCAAAAGTGGGATCCTTGGTCGGAGAGTAGATTTGTGGGTGGGTCAAATTGGGTGATTATTTCCTTGTAGATAAACTCAGCAGTAGTTAGGGCAGAGTTATCTGGGCAGGCCATGGCCACTGGCCAGCGGGAGTAGTACTCTGTGGCCACCAAGATGTACTTGTTCCTATGCTTGGAAAGTGGTAGGGGTCTCAGGAAATCAGTGCCCCATAATTCAAAGATATTGGACACCACAATGGGTACAATTGGTTTGGAATGGGCTTCATTCTTGCTGAAGCGCAGACAGATCTTGCATCTCTGCAGGTGGTTCACTGTGTCTACATACATTCCAGGCCACCAGTAGGTATCCTTGAGTCTCTCCAATGTGGCGTCTCAGCTGAAGTGGCTTGCACCCTCATGAGCTTCTTTGAGTATTGCAGCTCTGTCATCAATCTTGGGTACCAGCCAAAGGCTACCATCCACTTTCTTAAAAATGGAGCTGTCAATCATGGTAAAGTTGGTGCAGTCTTGGATGAACTGCTCAACTTCAGCAAGTGATTAAGGTGTGACCATGCTGAGTGCCAACTCCCTGAATTGCTGGAGGTTGCTCTCATAGGAGGCAATTTCAGACAAGAGAGAGAACTGCCTAGATAGCCCATCAGCAACAATGTTTTCCTTGCCAAGTACATGCTTGATATAAAAGTTGTACTCAAGTAGATCAAGGAACCAGTGGATGCGCCTACTGTTTGTGCCCAGTTTATCAGCAATAAACTGTACGGCAAGGTTATCAGTGTGGATGGTGAGTGAGTAACCCAGGATGTAATAGCAGAATTTCTCAAGGGCACAAACCACAGCCAAAACCTCTTTGTCGTAGATGCCATAGTTGTACTCAGCCGTAGAGAACTTCTTTGACATGAATTTGATGGGTCAGAACACGCTGTCAGATTCCTGGAATAGTACGGCACCAATTGCATCCTTGCATGCATTGGAGAAGATGTGAAACATCTTGGTGAAGTCAGGGTAGACAAGAACCATATCAGATGACACAGTAGCCTTTAGTTGCCTAAACGCATCATCCTCCTCAGGCCCCTAACTAAACTCTTGTTTCTTGCGCGTGAGATTAAAGAGGGGGGCAGCCAGATTGCTATAAATAGGTATGAACTGCTGATAATACCCAACCAGGCCCAAGAAGGACAGAACTTGGCTGGCATTGGTAGGGGTGGGCCATGCAGATATAGCAGTAATTTTTTCAGGGTCAGGATGCTTGCCCTTGGTATCAACAATGTGGCCAAGGAGTTTCAGCTCTTGTACGGCTAGGATGATCTTCTCAGCATTTACACTAAGATCAGCATTCTTGATGAGGTCAGGGAAGATGTGGAGGTGAGCCAAGTATTCCTCAAAAGTCTTTGAGTAAATGGTAATATCATCCAAGTACACAGTGACAAAATCCCCAATCTCCCCTTGAAGACTTGGTTCATGATGCATTGAAAGGTTTGTAGTGCACCTTTAAGACCAAAGGGCATGCAGGTGTATTCATACTGACCCCACTTAGTCACAAATGCAGTCTTGGGCTGGTCCTCAGGGCAGACCAAAATCTGATGGAAGCCACTGAAGAGATCAATGTTGGAAACCCACAGTGCACCACCAAATGAAGCAAGGATGTCAGATATGCGAGGCAGAAGGTAGTTGTTGCTTATAGTCACCTTGTTGAGAGGTATTTAATTGACACACATTCGCTGTTTACCCCCTTTCTTGGGCACAACAACCAAGGGGAAGGACCCTGGTGACTTTCTAGGCTTAATGAGGCCTTGCTTCAGGAGCCTCTGAATTTCAGACTTTACAAAGCTCTTCTTGGAATGGGGCAAACAATAGAATCTGGAGGCTATAGAGCAGGCATCTCCAGTGTCAATTTCATGCTCAAACCATGAGGCTGTGGGAAGGTTGTCAGAGTCCTCTACTATATTTGTAGAGAACATGTCAACTACAGAGGCCAGCTACACTCTTTGGTCTGGGGACAACCAAGGATTATTGTGTATAGACTTGGCCACGGGCTCACATAAGAATTCCTCAGTGTGGGAACTATTGAAGGAGACACTAAGTGGGAATTCCTTGCCATTGCATTCCACAGTACAGAAATTGTTGGTATATCTTGTCATGACCCCTAAGTTGCTCATGGTCTTCCGGCCAATAAGCAGTGTATATTTCTTATGGTTAAAAATAGCTGCCTCTATGGGCATCTGGACGCCTCCAAGCCACAGTGTAAGATGTACTGCAGTTCTCATACTGAAGCTTTTGCAACTGTCAGCCATGACAAATACTGTATTGGAGGGGGCAACCATCACGTCAGGGAGGGTCTTCAGGAAGGGGAGTGAGATAATATTGCTATATGCGCCACCATCCAGGATCATAGAGGTTTTCACACCATTGATGGTCCCTTTGGCCCTGGGTGCCCCTTTACCATAAAGTAAGAGTTCCTCTCTGCGGTGTGGGACAAGTGCAGCAACAGCCTTAGTCAACTTCTGGCAAAACTTTGGACTTTCATGAAGCAAATCCTCAAGGGAAATTTCCAAGACTAATTTTTTAGTATTGCAGGAGCAGATAATCCTACCTCAGGAGCCTTCACATTTTCTGAAACCTTAGGGCAAGGTCTGGGTAGTGCTGGAACTGCCCATTGCTTGTCACCATCCAAGACTTGCTGGTGGACTCTCTGGTTGAGTGCAGCAATACTTGCCTCAATGTCAGCAATCTCCCTGGGAGTATTTGCTTCATCCATTGGCTGGTTAGAATTGTGTGGTACTCCTGAGGGGGTGTCAATATCCATGAGTGAATTCAGGCAGCTAAATTTTTCACCATTGGAAGGGTAGGCATTTGGCATATCATCTGTCTCCATGGTTTCATTGGGATATAATTCAGGGCTATTATTGGCTTCCAAATTTGGATCATGATTAAACCTGGCTGTATTTGTGTGATTATTAATGGGCCAATTTTTCTCAGTGCCTGCCAGGTTATTGACAGGGTTTAAATTTAAGAGATTTTAGTTTGATTGGCTGTAGGCATTAGGTTCAGAACCATGTATAGTTTTAAAATTTGAACTTTATTGGCTTGGCTCTGCTGATCCAGAACCATTGTTGTTTTTAAATTTGAATTTTAAATTATCTGCTTTGGGCCCAGTGTCAGGTTCAAAGTTTCTATTCTTCAACCTGTTGAGATCAGCTGATTCAGCCATATTGGCTGCTTTCAAGTTGATTTCAAACTCTTCTCAATTTGGACCCGCTTTTAAGTTTATACGACTATGTAGATTGGCTTGCTTTTGATTAAAGTAAGCAGATTTATCATCATCATCAATCATAGTACTAACTTTATAAGCGAGACCCAAACAACCAGGAACGTCAACTTCCAATTGGCTGGTGCTGCCACAGCCGTCGAAAACAAGAGGTAAGCCACTATGACTATTACTAATATCATCTAGGATGCTGTTTGCATTGGGAAAGTTGAGAGTCGTGGCTACATTGCCACTGGCCATCTCATTGGCTCCTGTTGAGGGAGCCAAAGCAGCACTTGCATGCAGATGCACTGATTGGTTGCTGGAGCTGACCAAAGGTGAGTCATTTACCCTATCACTAAATTTTTCTAGGTTGGGCACAAAATTTAGGAATTCAGGATGAGAGACACCAGAAGTGCTAGCCCTCTCATTGGCTGCACCAGTAGCAACATGGCTAGCACTGTTGCATGCAGCCTCTGATTGGTTGGCTCCAGCATTCTGGGAAGAATGGGCTTCAGGGCCATTGATTTCTTGTAGGAGAAAATCAGAGGGGCCTGGGCTGCTTGGTGGTGTGTTTGGCGCGGTCTCCACTAAGACCACATTATAATGGGCTGCTTCCTCAGTGATAGTGGGGTCATCAAAATCAAGAAGCTCCTCTAAGGGAGTGAATGGATTTGGGTGCTCCAGATTCCAGTGGCTGTCACAAACATACTGGCAGGGTGAAGATGGGGAGATGGGGGGCTCGTTAAAGTGGGTTTGGGTGCTGGAAGGGTTAACAGCAGCAGGTATGGGAGAATCTTGAAGGGGGTATAAGGCAAAATTCTCAGGGGATGGTGCAGCCTCCTGATAGTACGCTTCATGGGCGGTGGGGTATGCCCATGATCAGGGGATGGCCCACGGGAGCAAACCTTTCTGGGGTTGATCAATTTGAAAGGAAAATGGGGCCTGTTTGGATCAACAATGTAATTGGAATTGGATTTTTTATTCATAGCTTGGGGGTAGCAGAAGAGGATAATGCACTTTTTTCTGCAGCAAAGGCCTGCTCAGACAACATGATGTGTAGAGGGTGTTGCCTGGGGTCAGGTCAATGGCGGTGGGGGCAGCAGAAATTAGAGTGGCCGGGTTGCTTGCAGATAGAACAGGGGCTGGTGCACAACTTGGAAACATGGCCAACCTCACTACAGTTGTAGCAAGTGAGGTTGGCGCTGGAGCGGGGTGCACAGGCCCCGCAGTTTTGGGCAAGATACAAGGATTTAAACTTATTGCTTAACTCCTTGAACTTGGCCTCCATGGTTTCAGCAAGCACAGCCTCCTTCTTTGACTTCATTTTAGACGCAAAGGGGTTCCAAATGCTGGTGGCCCGGATATCCTCATTCAATTCACAGCCAACATAGTTATCATATTGCTTCCGTACAATAGAGAACGCTTCATCCAGGGTGCTGGGTTCTTTTTCGCAGATAAGAGCAGCGTAAGGGGATGGGAGAGCATTTTCAAATGTAGGGATCCCGATAAGCTTATGAAAGGTTTTGATAGCTGCAGCGCGATCAGTGCCAGAAGTAGACTTGACATGCTGAGAGAGGACAGCATTAGCTGCGTCCTGAAATGCAACAATGAAGCCTTGCATGGAACTGTACTGGGAAATTTTGACTTTGTTGAGGCGGTGACGCGCATCAGGTCCATGGCCAACGAACCACATACATGCCTTCTGTTTCCAGTCCTCCCAGCTGGAGAAGGTGAGGTCTTGGTGCCAAAGGCGGGCTTTGTCACGCAAGAAGGACCCCACCTCCTTCAATCGGGCGGCATCAGACAACCCAAAGTCAATACAGTAATCTTCAAAGGAGCAGATCCAGGCCTTATAACCTTCCCCCTAAAGTGCCTCACATTCTGAGCAGCCCAAAACTTAATTGAAGAGAGCGGCTCAGAATAGGAGACCAAGGGGAGATTCCCAGAGGGAGGTTTGGGAGCAGACGAGGAAGGAGTAGCCTCGACAGGCTTAGAAACAACAGCGGGGGTGCCATCACAGCCGGCACGAAACAACAAGCAACAGAAAAAAAATCCAAGTAGGTGGAAAGGCATGACCTCCAAAATTTGTAGTGGTGAACTACAGAAAAACCCAAAAACAAATATAAGGGAAGAAGAACAGTTTATTTGATTTGTGGTTGATCCACTTTTATAGTGGTCAACCAGCGATAACAGATTTGCTTGAATTCATTGAATTCAGCGTTAACGCTATCACACCACTGATCAAATATTGTTCAGCCAATGGCTCTTGCGTTACAAGTATCTCCAAAAAGCTAAAGAGAACACTCCTTTGATTCAAATGCCCTTTACTTTATAATTTAACCAATAATATGGGAGCACTTTACATGTCGGATAGCACTAGGCTCATGAGTGGCTTTAGTGATATAAATGTTTATATTAAAGTTGGATCGGAGCGCAAGATGCCAGTCCTTCAGAAGTTAATGCACAGCACCTTGTTATGATTGATTTGTTTGCATAATATTGATACCCAACACTTTAAATGTCGCCTCCTTTTGCAAAATGGGGCGGTATGACTGTCCATCAAAACACCTTCAACCCCTTTGAATTTACGGCTTTACGGTACAAGGGAACTGTCATCAAGCATGTGCTCCCCAAAATAATATTTTTTGTCATTTATACCGCCATACTAGTAGCAGCTCATGAACTTATTGATGAGATCAACCTGTTTATTCCCAATTCTTTGGTTTTAATTCTTAACTCGTCCATCTCATTGCTATTAGTCTTTCGCACCAACACTGCTTATGACAGATATTGGGAAGGTCGGAAGATTTGGGGCAACATGACCACAGCTATTCGTAACTTGGTACGCCTCCTCCTGGTGAATATCCCTGGTGATACAGATGAGCTGAAGCTTCAGAAGATGAGCGTTATCGACCTATTGATTGCTTACCCTATCGCCACAAAACATTACCTACGTCAAGAGTATGGTCCTGATTACGACGACTTAAGAGAAAAGCTTAGATATATCCCTGAGTATTCAACCCCATCTGCTCTCAACTCGACAGGAACTCGGGCTAGACCCTCTATGGACCTTGATCGTGGCACCAATCTTCCACTTGATATAAAAATGTACATCTCTTCATTCATCAAGCACCAGCAAAACAAAGGGCGCTTGAATATTCCAGTAGGCACTCAGCTTCTTGGCAACTTGAATGTGCTCATTAGCTGTCTGAATGGGTTTGAGCGCATTCTCCAAACACCTATTCCTCTCGCGTATTCCATTCATCTTAGCCAAATAGTTTGGGCATATTGTCTTTTCCTCCCTTTCCAAATCTTGGGCAGCTACTCAACCAACTCTCCTGGGTACCATTGGATTTCGATCCCAGTAATGGCCGTAATCGTTTTCACTTTCTTCGGTGTCATCAATATCGGAGAAGAAATAGGTAGCTAATTTTATATTCAAAGCTAATCAAAGTAGAAAACCCTTTTGGCTATGATTATAATGATCTACCACTGGACGATTTCTGTCAAGTGATTGAGGAGGAGATCCGGTCCTTGACTTCGTTTTCTCCTCCCTCTATAAAAAGCTGGGAGCTTTCGAATGATCAAGTTAAACTTTCTTATACCGGTGCTACATAAGCTCTCTTAATACTTGCTTCCATTTATGTATGATGGCAAATCCCACCTTAAAGCCCTGGTTCATCCAGATCAGCCATTTCTTGTAATTTAAGTCTTGTTTTAAAAGTTTAATTTTAGCTTTTCTTTTTTAATTCAAGTTTTTGTTGACCTTTGATAAACCTGAATGCATAAAAGTTTTGTGGAAGTATTTAGAGTATCCTCCATTAATAATCAGGTGATAGTATTGTGGTAGACTATGTGTACATCACACAATATCCACCTGGATCAGATTCTTGCATTACCCCAAAATTTATGGTAATGATTTTCAAATGTTATCACTAAAAATTAAACTATTACAATCACATGCCTAGAAAAACAGAGCCAATCAGAAGCATCAATTTATTTAGCTCACTGCACTTGAGGAAGAACCAATCATATTCCTATATACTTTAAGCTCTATGCTTAACCATAATAGGAATAGACTTTGCTGAATAAAAACACTCCTCTTCTTCCAACATCCTAAAGTTCTACCTTTTAAAAATCACTTATTAGTTCAGCCACTAAGAAATCCCCAACACAGGCTAGTTAACACACCTGTTTTGACATTGCCAGTATAGGTAGGTTTTGTGAGGTTCTATACAAAAAAACTTGGATAAAAAGTTTCTGCTGTTATTCCAAAGAAGTTGATACATTTTATTTCTTCTGTACCCCACCCACAAGTCAAGATGTTTGAACACTACATTGAAGGTGCAGAAATTCTTGGCAATATGATGTTATTTAATGGCTTACTTATTCCCCAGGAAAACTTTAATCAGATGAACATTGTCAGGGTACTGCGTCCCAGAGGAAGGTCTGTTAGCCTCAGCTGCCAACTTGCTCTGTTGGGAGGAGGGTAAAGCCCACCATAGGAGGGGTGCTAACTTGATGAGATAAGATGCTGATCGGCCTACTAAGGACCAGGGTCCAGCAGCTGGAACCATAGTGTTGACTAACCCAGCCAAGGTGATTTAGGCAATGCCCGCATATTGGTTGGCTGTAGGAGGAGTCAGACCTGGGGTGGGGTGTAGGCGGTCAGGTTTGGGTGTTGGGGGTGCTTCCATATCTGTCTGGTAGGCAGGCAAATAGTTGTACTTCACACAGATTTTAGAGGCTGGTTGCTTGTATCAAGCACCTTCGCGGAAGGCTGTTTGTGGGGTTATCTGTTGGGCCAGGTGGTCTGTGTGGGGGGTCCCCTTTACAGTAAACTCCCTGTACTCTGGTTTAAGCAGATAGTCAGAAAAATGGAGCGGGCAAAAGGGTGCTCCAGGAGGACAATAAAACACGGGCTGGGTTTTGGGGGCTTCCTCAGGAATGCAGGCTGTCAGCCCAAGACTTTCTGTTGGAACAGTAGTAAAATGGAAAACAACCAAGACAAAATAAAGAATAAATTGGTAGAACCAAGGACCCATAATCTTATTTTTATTTCAAAATGGCAATACCAATTGTCAAGACTTCATGGAGTTTAAATACCATTTCAAATTCTAAGTTTGGAATCTAGCCCATCACCTGATTGCTAAGTTGCTCAGTTTCTTCTGGCCCAAGAGCTCTGGCCCCTTCCTGTATCCTTTGGCCTGTCATTTCCTCTGCTGGAATGACCTCCATCTGACGGCCCGACAATAATATCCTCATGGCCTTATCATTGCCACTGATGTTCCTGTCATCCTGGACCAAATGACCCTCAGTAACCTCAAGCTGGGTCAACCCTGGTCCCATGGTCTGAACAGCTCTGGGGGTCACTTCAAGGTCACCAGAGGCCCAGAGATTGTGTGGCCCAGTGGCCTGGACTTCTAGCCTATCATTTGAGTTTCCTTGAGACTTCAACTTATCAAGCTGAGCAGTAAATCCCTCTCCAGATGACCCATCAGTTAATATAGGAGTGATGGTATGTTGATTCAGCGCTTCTAGCAATCTAGACTGGCCTGGATCAATCACTGACCTATGACATTCCTCCATACTTTGTGAATTTGTGGCCAGTCAAGCCTTCAAATTCCCCTGATTAACCAGGTTTGAATCACAGCTTGTTCCAGCTTTTTCATTGGCTAGCCACAAAAAACACAGGCAGACGACCCAAGGGTCTGCAGGGTCCTCACAACCATCAGAGTCAGGTCCCAAGTTCAATTATCCTAGTTGGAGTTTTCCACTTATTTTGAGAGAAATGTTATTCATGACAAACATCATGCAACTGCCATCTATCACTCATCCTGAGGATTGTACAAATGACAGCAAGAAGCCTTATATGAAGATATACTTGGAAAATTTTAGCGGTAATCTGGATGATAGTGCTGCAAGCTGGATTGAGGATACTGATATTCTTCTAAGCTCATATAAAGTAAACATAGATCTTTGAGTTTATAGGGTGGTGTCTGCTCTTACAGGACGTGCTGCAGCTTGGGTTGTAAGTTCTGCCCTGAGAATTGTGAACCACTTTGGGTTTACTTTAAGAATACCTTAGTAAAGCTATTAGCTTCTGAGTTTTCTGATACAGCATTTGTGTGTGAACTCATCAATATTATTCAGTGTCATTGAACCAACCCTGGGTGGCCAGCCTGTCATTTTCTGGGATTGGGCAGGCTGCAGGCTGGGTAGGGAGAGCCCATCATAGGATTGGTGCTAACTAAAATAGGTACAACTTAAATTTCCCCAGCCAAGACTACAGGCTAGAAACTGTGATAATAGTGTCAATCACCTCCAAAAGGGTGATGTATACTATACCAAACAACTTTTGAAATTGTCTAGGGGTTTCAAAGGCGGACACATGCATTGTTTTGGGGGTAAGAGGCTAGTCTATGTCTAGTTGGTAAGCAGGAAGGAAGTTGTATTTATCTTTAAACAGTCAGGGCTCAGTGATAAACCAAGGGCCTGTCAGGATTTTTTCTCATATGCTGCTATTATTAAGTGAAACTTTTTACTTTGGTTGTCTCTTTTTTTCAACACATTCTTATTTGGTACCAAATTTTAATCCTTTTCTTACTTTTTTATTTTTAAAATCTAAGATTAACTTAACACTACTTTCAGAACTTATGTTTATTTCCTATTAGTTTCAAACTTGGAACCTATACACTTGAAAGTTAAAATCAAGCTTCTGAGCCTTACATTTTGCTTTAAAACCCACAAGCTACTTAATTAATCTTCAAAATGAGGTTTCCCTGTAATTTCTGAGGCTTTGGGCTAGGTTATTTTAAACTAGAGCCTTTATAACAAGGATATTAATATTGGTTAAGTATAGAAAGGTAGGTAAAGTTTGTATGAATAGCTGGACTAAAGCTCTTAACAGCTTATAAGAGGTAAAGTAAGGGCTAAGACAATTAATCAATCCTAAGAAAATAAAATAAAGTCCAGTCTTAATAAGAGAGGACTGATTTAAATACTCTATCTCTAGATTAGGATATTGATCACCATTAACTGGTCAATTAAAGCCATCTACTATCAGGGTTTGGGTTTCACTAAAAAGGTTGCCTAACTGAGAATAAATGTATTCAAAGGGAGTCATAAAGAGGAAACTAAGATTACAAAAAATAGGGATGTAAAAATAAAGATTCAAGAGAGAAAAGAAACACAAGCCACAAAATCTAACAAGTATCTTTTTGGGGTGCAAGCCAAATAACATCAACTTAAAGTTGAGACTGAAGAAACTTAAGCTATTTATTAACTTGGTTTTGATTGAGGTGACTGAAAAGGAGAGAGAATATAACCAATTTTGATTAGTTGATTTAATGAAAGGAATGAAGGGTGATCACAACTTGTAAATTGTGTTTAACTTAGAAAAGTTAATATCAAAGTAAAGGGGAAAAGACAGGAGTGGCGGTACAAAGTGGCTAACTTAATTAAGAGCAAGAACAGCTGAAAAACAAGGAAAAATACAGTTCAAAGGCTGCTTGTATTTGAGCGTAAAAGATAAAGAATAAGTGGTTTGGAGCTTGTAGTCTACTTTTTGCATTTGGATCCCAGGCTCAAAACTTGTCTGGTGCAAAGGTAAGCTTTAGAAAAGAATTTTAACCTTATATTCTCTGGTCTAAATTAACCTAAATTTAAGTGGGTGTGAAAAAGCCTAATATAATTTGTTGGGTCTGCTGGGAAGAGTAGAAGGCAATAGAGGATATGCTTAAAAAATAAAAGATTCATAGTAGCAGATAAACAAGGTGAATCCTGACACTCCTGCTCTTTTGCTTAAACCTAAGTGATAACTTGATCTGCTCTTGCTTCTTCTGTGCTCCTGGACCTCAAATTGACTTATAAAGTTAATAACAATGTTTACTAGTTCCAATCAATTCAGGCTAGTTCTTTCCTCCCCATATTCACCTCAATAACCAAGCAATAATAAATATCTTGGTTTTTTTGTTATCAACTCCAAGTTGAGATTTTTTGACTTGCACCTTCAAAAGGCACTAGTTAGTTTTTGTGTAAAGACCCAGAAGTTGGGGGAGTATTTTTGCTAAGTAGAGTAGCAAGTTGGCCACTTAGAACCTGGTGAGCGCTGTCACAATGGGATAGACCATCATCATCCATCAAAAGATCTTTGTGTGTACATTATAACATCCAAAATTACTGGCAAAATATGTGAGTACTTAGTATACTAGGGTGTATATAGCTATGGACTGAGTGGAGTGGGGTAAGCAGCGTGGGCCAGGAGTATTGATTGGAGGAGTTGAGCTGTGCCAGCTCCTTGTAAAAGTACTTGCCATTTGGGTTATTGAATGGCCCATGTAGTTGATAGTGTTGGTGGCCCCTAATCCTGAGGCAGGCTGTAAGGATAGCTGAGAAGATAAGGTGGTTCTGTCAGGAATATTCCTGACATAAACAAGATTTTGACTAGGGAAAAATGTTGGAATCAGGTGGATAAATGTTCAACAGGAGGGGCAAAATTTGATAGGGAATTTCCCCCGCTATCAGGGGAAAAGAAAAATCAAAATTTGGAAAAAACAGATTTTTATGGAAGCCAGAATAATTTAACATCCGGGCAGGTGCCTGTCACCCTCCGCCAGCCTCCTGCCCGCCCAGCGGGCTCCCGCTGCCCAGACAGCTGCCCACAAGCCACCCGCCAGCCAGCCTCCTGCCGGTCACCCACTCGCCCCCAGGCCACCTGCCCGTTCCCTAACCCCCAGCTGACTGCCAGCCACCCACCTGGGTCCTAGGGCCCACTCCCCAGCCAACCAAAGCCCACCATGACACCTAGCTAATCAGAAAAACCCCTTGAAACAGAGGGGAATTCTAAAAATAATTCTGGGGCCCCAAAAGAAGGGCCAACTCCTATTTTTAAACCCAACCAATATTCTAAAAATAATGAGGACAATCCAAAAATAACCCCAGGAGATAAAAATAACTTGACCTACAGCCAATGGAACCAGGGGGATGCCAACAATCAGCTAGGCCTAGACTCCAACCAAAATAGCACCCCCAAGTCAAAAATAGAAGTGTTTAAAACCAAGAGCTGCCATCACCACCCGACCACCCATCCAGGAGAAATTATTGGCCCCAAGCAGAACTATCCAAAACCCCAACAGATTGCCCAGGAACAAGGGTTTGACCATCCCTTCAAACAACAATTCCCCAGTCCCATGACCCTTCTTTTGGGGACTCCAGTCCCCTGTTTTTACTCCCATTTTCAAAACTTTGCAAGTGGGGGCCCACTATAAATAAAGGATCCCCTCTCAGTAATAGCTTGTGCTATTATTGAGACTAATACCCTCAATAAAGTGAAATTTCTAACTACAACTACAGTTAAGCTTACAGATCAAGCCCCTGACAACCCTCCAACCCAGTGAAGATGAATCACCTCATCTTCACAGCTGTGCTCACAGCTTGCCTTGGGATTGGAGGCTACCAACAGAGTTCAGAGTTCTTCGGCCCCTCCACAGAAGGACTAGGTTATGATCCATACCACAACCCTGGCCAACTTAACTTGTCAAACACTGGACCCTGGCCGCCTCTGGTATCTCCCCATTCAACACTCTCCATAGCCATGTATACTTCAGCTTAATAAATCCTCACCTACTTTGCCGGGAGCTTTGGGCGTTTCAACATACACACCAAAGTATTTTGCTGGCTAATGATGGTGTATCCCATAATCACCGCCTTGACAGGTTTCCAGTTCTCCAATTTGCTACCATACATACTCCAAGTGGTGCCCACCATTATAGGGTATTACAGGTTCATCCTCTAGCCCTGGGGAAGTGTCAGGAAGCCAGTCATAGGTGGAGGCATTGGGCGGCTTGGGGTGAGGTGCAGCTGAGCCAACGGGTAGGGCCCACCATAGAATGGGTGCTAACTTGATAATATAAGATACAGATCAATCAAGTAAGGACCAGGGTCCGGAGTTGGGGACCACAGAGTCCACCAATCCTGTCAAAGTAATGTAGAGTACTCCAAACAGTTGGGTAGAGGTGGTCTTGGCTGCGGCAGTAGGTTCCAGTGGGCAGTCTGGTCTTGGGGTTAATGGTGGAGTCATGGGAACAAAGTACGCTGGTAGGTAGTTGTACTTGTCTTTGAACAATAAGGGCAGTTTCTTGACTCTCTTTCTTTCTCATCCTATGTATTCAGTTTCTCTTGTCCTAGCCAAGGGGTTGGCAATAAGGATGGTCTCCAAGCCGTACTCTGAATAGGCTGGGTTGGGGGTATTCAGTAAAGTGCACAGGTCCAAAGGGGGCTCCCAGGGGACAGTATAATGCCTGGGGCAATTTGGCAGATTGGTCTCAGGAGGGGACAGCGGCCTGGTAGTCTACTTGACTGGAATTAAGATGGAAGATCACTAAGACTAGATAGGGTAAGATTTGTTTGAACCAAAGGTTCATAAAACTTTATTATCAAAAATGACAATGTGGTCTTCATCATACCACCAGGGTTTTTATACCATGGGACTTTGCTTCTTCAATTTTTGCAGGGTTCAGGTTCACAGACAAGGCACTGGTGGGGCATGGATCTCGGCTTAGAGTTTTGAGGGCAGGAGATCCAGGTAGCACCTGCTCTGGTGAATAGAAGTGGTAATGCTTCATTCTGCTACCACTGTTCACTATGTCACCTGAGTAGTTCAATTGTGCTACCCTCTCTGGACGGAATGCTGGCAGTTGATGGTGGTCATTGGCAGAGTTAAAAATAGATTTTGTTTTAACCTCCTTAAGGCAAGCTGCAACCTCTTCATAGGTTTGGGTCTTTGGTGGCTCAAGGTTGGCATCAATCTGATGACCATTTGGGGAATTGTCCTTGTGAGACTGGCGGGTCTCAGAGTAACTTGTCAACTCAGGTATGCAATTTAGCAAGTGGGCGGGTTCCTGTCCACTTTGCGTGACTCAAGTAGTCTTTGGAGAATCAGGGTTTGATTCCAGGGCTTTCAGAGTTGATTCCAAAGCTCCAGTATTGGCTCTTGGCAGGTTGGCAGTAGGTCCTTCCATGACCTCTGTTAGCCAGGTTACATTTTCTTTGTCAGTATGGGTCTTCATTGGCACCAGTTTGGCAGCAGACTGGCAACTATTCAAGGAATCCTCCATAGTAGGCTGGTGGGTCACAGGGTAATTTACCAATTCAAGCCTGTGACTTAACAAATTGGCGGGTCCTGGACTGTCCTGGAGGATTTGATCTGCCTTCTGGGAACTGGGGCTCAACTCTTGGGTTTTCAATACAAGTATTGAAATGTCATTCATGACATCATCCCCTTCCTTCCTGACCTTCTTCTCAAGGTATTGTTGGATTGCTAGTTTGGCGTTGAGTAGGTTGCTTAATGGTTCCCAGGTGCTTTCCTCATGTGGGTATCCCTTCCACTTGACGTAGTACTGGAGGGTTTTATAGTGGGTGTGGTCCCCATAAACATATTCAACTTTGTATTCTTCAGAGCGTCCTACTTGGATGGGAGGGGGGTCAGTCTTGAGTTTCTGGTGGGGAAGGGAGTTTCCTTCTTTCTTGAATAAAAGCACGCAGTGGAAGACGTTATGTATTTTCCACAAGGGGTAATTCTAGTTCAAATGCTACTTCACCTACTAGCTTGGTGATCTTGTAGGGGCCACTTCTTCTGTGAGCTAACTTCTGACCAGGTACAGTCAGGGGCACGTTTTGAGAGTTCAGATAGACTTTGTCTCCTACTTTCAACAGTTTCCCAGGGGTCCTCTTTTTGTCCGCAAACGCCTTATAAGTCTGGACAGCACAGGTCAGAATCTTAAGACAGGTTTGTTGAGTGTTGTGTATCTGTTCAATCCAGGTTTGTCCTGACAGGTTTGTTTCCTTACTACTAATACTGGGGTCCCAGGATAAGTTGAAGCCATAATTAGCTTTGAAGGGGGGCATTCTGGTAGATGTGTGGTCTTTGCTGTTGTAAGCATACTGTGCCATGGGTAGCATCTCTGCCCAGTTATCTTGATTGGCGTTGGCGTAGCATTGTAGGTATTGTTCAAGTATTTTGTTCACTTGTTCAGTCTGGCTTTTGGTCTGTGGGTGGTAGGAGGTTAATAAACAGCGTTTTATCCCCAGTCCTTCATCACCTGAGTCCAGTATTTGGAGGTGAATTGGGGTCCTCTATCAGTGATGATTCCCCCCAGAGTACCATGTTGAGTTAGGATGTGGTTGTGGAAGTGTCTAGCTGTCTCTGCGGCAGTACAGTGAGTGGTGATAGGTATGAAATAGGACATCTTAGTAAGCCTATCTACCATGACCAGGATGGCATTGAACAAATTGGAAAGGGGAAGTTCTACAATATAATCTATTGAAACGGACTGCCAGGGTCCTGCTGGTATATCTAGTGGTCTTAGCAGTGTGACAGATCCAGGCCTAACTAGTCCATCCTGCCCTTGACTCTTATTGCTGTTACCTTCCTGGGACAAAGCTTTGAGGAGCTTTGCCTCCAGGGAGGCAATTTTATTGGATAACACTTTATTGTCATCCCGCCAACAAACCATGATTTCAACGCTTTTTTCCTCTTGTGCTCTCAACGCCTCAATTTCACAATTTGCCATCTCTTTTACTTGTTGTAAGATTTTATCCCATCCTACCAATAAGTTCCAAGCATCCCAAGCATAAATTTGGCTCCCTTGGGCAGGAGTCCCTTCCTTTGCAAAGTAATCAGAATACAGCTCTTCAAACGCAGCCTTTACTTCCACTAAAGACTCTGCAGGAACAGTCTTGGTGACCTCCAGGCTGGCCCAAGCTTCTTCCAATGTACTTGTAGGAACCTCCTTTCTTTCTGCAGCGGTTTCCACACAAAGGACTCCAAACTTGGCTCTCTCAAATTTTAATAAAGAAGGCATGATAATTGAAAAATAGGTGAGGGGAAAGCATTGAAACCGACAATGTGAATATTTTATTAATATTTAACTGTTTTTGCTTATATATCATTCAGGGCATACACGGCTGAAAACCCCTCCAGTTCCTGAATCAACCAATGATTTGCGTCACGTGGTCTATGACATTTGAGTCATCCAACATAGATCTTTACCTAAAAGATCACCAACAATTCTCAACCTATGAGAGTTGACCTACAATGGGCAGAAGTCACCTGACTCCATTCAACCCAATGTACCAATTTGGCATGGAGCTTCTCCAGCTCCCAGCGCCAAAACCCTGTGGATTGCACATCCTAAACTCAGCTATCAGTGTTCCAACTGGGAACCAGATGATCAAACTTGAATTCCTAGGCATCCTTGCCTTTATTTAGTTATTTTTGCATTTAATGGTTTTTTCCTTAAAACCCATTAAACTGCTTTGAAACTCAAACCAGGCGCCACCGCGGCGCCTGAGAAAATTTGATAGTGGCACCTCTCAAATTCATTAGGCGGCGCGGCGGCGCTTCTAACCCAATAAATTTGCTGACGCGGCGCTTTTAACCCAATTTCCAGGGGGTTTCCCATGTTTATCCTTAACCAAGCCTCTTGACACAGTCAAGGAAATTAACTTCTATAATTAAATCCTCATTAATTATATTAGCTTGGGTTTATTAACTAACCTTCCCAATTAATTAAACTATTTTGAGACGCCTAGTCTCCAAAATTGATCTGGCCAATCTTGCCTCAATTTTTCTAGTTAGCCTAACCTAACTGACCATCCATATTATGTTCTTTTATTAAACATAGATATCCAGTTTCTAGGAACCTTTGCCTCAAGAATTCCAAACAAACCTATCTATATGTAATAAACAGCAAAAACAGAACATCTTTGTATTTTGGAGCATTTATTTGGCTAAATACTCAGCAGTGACTGTAGTACAGTCACAAGCAGGCCTTCAGGTTTGGATCTACGGTTTTTGGTTCTTCCACATGTCTCACAGCCTCTGATATAGGTAGCCATGTCTTTGTCCATTTGGGGCCAAGTGTAATTCTTCTTGATTCCTTGGAGTGTCTTGAGTTTTCCAGGGTGGGCGGCCATCTCTGAGTCATGGTAATCAACGAGTACTTTGGTCCTTGTTTCACCTTCTGGTACATAGATTTGGTTGTGTAATAGAAGGGTGGATCCTTTCAGCAAAAATCCTTTCTTTTGGTGGCAGCTCTCTGGGTCTGAGGTCAAGTTGTCAACAAGTTCTGCTGAGTATTTGTCTTGTTTCTGCGCCTCAATTATGTCAGCCTTGTGGGCCATGATCTTCATGTATATCAATTGAATGCCTAGGCTGGCAGGGTCAAGGAGTACATTTGTGTTGTGGCCCTTGGTTTCTGCAGAGGAAGGGGTCAGATCAGCTCTTCTACTCAGGGCGTCAGGTACCACATTCACCTTCCCAGGCTTGTAGTCAATGGTCAAGGTGTAGTCAGCCAGTTCTAAGGCCCATCTGACCTGTCTTTGGTTAAGCTGTCTGGGTTTAAAGAAATAAACTAGGTTCTTGTGGTTGTTTAGGACCTTTACTGGAAACTCAGCGCCACATAGGTATTGGCGCCAATGTTTCAAGGTCTTCATTATAGTGAGCATCTCCTTGCCGTAGATTGGGTAGTTTTCTTTGGCAGATAGCATCTTCTTGGAGTAATATGCTACAGAATGTAGCATACTATCCCCTCCTTCCTGAAGAAGGATGTCGTAAATTGCGCTATTAATGCTATTTCAATTTGCCCTTTGAATATCAATAGTTGCAAAGATTTATCTGGTTTTGCATTCAAATTTGGAAATTCCTTGCCTTCCGCAAATGGGTCTGGTTCAATATCCACCCATTCCAGATTATTGTACCTGTCTGTGGTTGATCCTGGTATGACCTCATCCCAGCGTGACCCCCTCAGCCACTCTGTCTTTCTATTGAGTGATCTCTGTCCTTTTTCAACTATTTAAAGTAGAATCATTTCTCCTAATAAAGACAAGTTTATCCACATTTGCGTTGGCTTTTATAATCTTCAAGCTTTTCCTGTCCTTTCTGCCAAAAGGACTTTTACATCTTGTTTTCCAGGAAATTAAGGTATGTGCCCTTAATTTTGCCCTGAAGACTAACCCAAGGCTAGCTTCAAACCTCAAATCTTTTGTAATAAAGATTTCCCGCTGTGTCCTCCAGGATGTTGTCCCCTGGAGCCAAACACAACAAAGGACCCCACCGCAAAGTCAGATGCGTCAGTTTCCAGCACAAAAGGCTTGGATGAATTGGGCATGGCCAGGATGGGGGCAGAGGTGAAGGCAAGTTTCAGGGTCTCAAAAGAAGTGGTGCATTCTGGAGTCCAGGCAAAGGTGACCTTGTCAGAGCATAGGCGGGTCAGGGGCAGAGTGATGTGAAATTTTTTTTGGATGAAATCCCTGCAATAATTTTCCAGGCCCAAAAAACTTCTAATGTCTTTCAAACATTTGGGCATTGGCCAAGACATTATTGCTTCTATTTTGTCCTGTGCCATTGCAAACCCACCAGTCTTTACTATGTATCCCAGGAATTCAACTTTGGACTGGAAGAATTCACTTTTCTTAAGCTTGGCGTGTAAGTTTGCTTGGGAGAGTTTTTTGAGTATAAAGTCCAGGTGGCGCAGGTGTTCCTCATGAGTCTTGCTGTAGATGAAGATTTTGTCTAAGTACGCAACACAAAAGTGGTCAAGATATTCCCCTAGGACAGTGTTGATCATCCTTTGTAAAGTGCTGGGGGGTGTTGCATAGGCCAAATTGCATTACTAGGTATTTGTACAACCCATATCTGGTTTTGAAAGCTATCTTGTATTTGTCCCCCTCCTTGATTCTGATCTGGTTGAAGGCGTCTCTTAGGTCAATTTTTGAGTACACCTGGGCTCCAGTTAGTATGTTGCAAAGGTTGTTGGCGTTGGGGATGAGGTAGCGGTTCTTCACAGTAATATCATTCAGCTTCTGGTAGTTCATGCAGGGACACATTCCACCATCCTTCTTCCCTACAAACAGCATCAGTGACAAGCAGGGGGCCTTTGATACTTGGATGAAGTCCTTTTTTGTCATATCCTCCAAGTAAGCTTTCAGGGCCGCTTGTTCTTGGTGGTTGCAACTATAGATGGGGCTGTGATGTGGTTGGGTACCTGGTAGCAGGTCTATAGTGTGGTTGTAGATTGAGTGGCTGG
Source organism: Entomophthora muscae (assembly GCA_014839935.2). Classification (NCBI taxonomy): domain Eukaryota; kingdom Fungi; phylum Entomophthoromycota; class Entomophthoromycetes; order Entomophthorales; family Entomophthoraceae; genus Entomophthora; species Entomophthora muscae. The sequence goes on along the minus strand of QTSX02006436.1, from coordinate 169,811 downwards.
GTAGTTTCATGGCCTCTTCTTTGCTAAATACATGGTCCCACTTCTGCAGGGGGATAGGTAGTGTCCCAACGCTGGGTTCCATCTTTATGGCTAAGAGTTTGTTGGTTGGGGTTCTTCCAGGACTCATACAGAACGGAACAGTGTCACAAGATTCAGGTTGTCCCAAGGTGGCAGTCTGATCATAATAGTTTAGAATCAGGCCATGTCTGTTGGACCATTAGTCCCCCAGTACTAGAGGATGAGGCAATCCCGGCAAGAGGATCAAGGGAGTTGGATACATGTTCTGTCCAATTGTCAAAGGAAGTTCCTGTTCACACTTGTAGCTAGTGTCCAGGGAACTGTTTTCCATGGTTACTTGTAGGCTGCGCTCTGAAGCTGTTAATCCTAGTTCCTTTTCCAGGTTGGCGTCAATGAAGCTTTCATCAGCTCCTGTGTCAATAAAGGCCTCAACCTGGCGCTTGATTCCCATACAGTCTATGGTCACTTAGATGAATTTATAAGATTGCGCAGAGGTGTTTATTTGTGCCAAGGATACAGGAGGTGTATTCTTCTTAGGGCATGCTCTGGTTAGGTGTCCGGTCTCATGGCAGTAAAAACACAACCCATCTTGATGGTGGTGTTGTAACTTGTCAGGGGACATTCCAGGTCAATTGGGCGTCATGGCCCTGCCGGCTCAGGCAGGGTACAAGTTCTGTCCTTCTTGGTTTAGACTTGGGCCTTTGCATAGGGGCAGTAGTTCCTCTAGGCTCAGTGTAAGCAGATGGTGCTTCAACAGGTCTTTAATAGCTGAATTACCTCCCTTTCTGAAGATAATGGCAGATAGTTCATCTTCAAGTTGGGTGCACGTCTTAAGTTTAAGGAACTCATTGATATAGGCTTGGATAGGGCGGTTTGCTTGTTGGATCTCTAACATAGAGTTCAGCGCATAGTATCTGGTGTCTTGGTCATTGCCAGTGCTCATGAGTTTGGCCTCAAATTTTGAATAGTCAAGGCAAAGTCCAACATCTTCAGCAGTGGCTTTCCTGAACCAATCCAGTGCGTCTCCTGATAGCATGGCGGCCACCCCCAAGACTTTCTCAGTGTCACTGGGGTAGGCATTGGCATTGATTTGGAAGTGGAGGCAGAGGACTGGCATGACTTGGCGAGCTTCTTCTAAGGTGAGTTTGCCCATCTGGGGCATATCCACCTTGGTTGTGGTCTGGTTCACTATCACATTTTGCACTTGTGACGTGGCTGGATTCTGGGGTTCTGCACCAGGTGCGGGATCTTTATATTCTTTGGTGGGTTGGTTCTTCATCCATGGGAGTATCAGGGAGGTAATTACCTTATGGGTGTAATAAGTGATTATCACAAAAAAGATCATAAAAGTTGCCCCAAGTGTTAACAAGATCTTGGGGCCCAGGTTACTGTGTTTGTAAAAGATTGTCACAATGTTAGGAAGCCAGTCATAGGTGGAGGTATTGGGCGGCTTGGTGTGAGGTGCGGCCAAGCCGGCGGGTAGGGCCCACTATAGAATGGGTGCTAACTTGATAATATAAGATACAGATTGACCAATTAAGGACCAGGGTCCAGAGTTGGGGACCACAGAATCCATCAATCCTGTCAAATTAATGTAGAGTACTCCAAAAAGTTGGGTAGAGGTGGTCTTGGCTGCGGCAGTAGGTTCCAGTGGGAGGTCTGGTCTTGGGGTTAATGGTGGAGTCATGGGAACAAAGTACGCTGGTAGGTAGTTGTACTTGTTTTTGAACAATAAGGGCGGTTTCTTGACTCTCTTTCCTTCTTGTCCTAGCCAAGGGGTTGGCAATGAGGATGGTTTCCAAGTTGTACTCTGAATAGGCAGGGTTGGGGGTTTCAGTAAAGTGCACAGGTTCAAAGGGGGCTCCTGGGGGACAGTATAATACTTGGGGCAATTTGGCAGATTGGTCTCAGGAGGGGGCAGCGGCCTGGTAGTCTACTTGACTGGGATTAAGATGGAAGATCACTAAGACTAGATAGGGTAAGATTTTTCAAACCAAAGGTTCATAAAACTTTATTATCAAAAATGACAATGTGGTCTTCATCATGACACCGGGGTTTTTATACCATGGGGTTTTGCTTCTTCAATTTTCACAGGGTTCAGGTTTGCAGGCAAGGCACTGGCGGGGCATGGATCTTGACTTAGAGTCTTGAGGGCGGCAGATCCAGGTTGTGCCTGCTCTGGTGAATAGAAGTGACAATGCTTCATTCCGCCGCCACTGTTCACTATGTCACCTGAGTAGTTCAATTGCATTACCCTCTCTGGACAGAATGCTGGCAGTTGATGGTGGTCATTGGCAGAGTTAAAAATAGGTTTTGTTTTAACCTCCTTAAGGCAAGCTGCAACCTCTGTATAGGTTTGGGTCTTTGGTGGCTAAAGGTTGGCATCAATATGATGACAAATTTGGGGAATTGTCCTTGTGAGACTGGCGGGTCTCGGAGTAACTTGTCAACTCAGGTATGCAATTTAACAAGTGGGCGAGTTCCTGTCCACTTTGTGTGACTCAAGTAGTCTTTGGAGAATCAGGGATTGATTTCAGGGCTTCCAGCGTTGATTCCAAAGCTCCAGTATTGGCTCTTGGCAGGTTGGCAGTAGGTCCTTCCCCAACCTCTGTTAGCTAGGTTACATTTTCTTTGTTAGTATGGGTCTTTATTGGTACCAGTTTGGCAGCAGACTGGCAACTATTCAGGGAATCCTCCGTAGTAGGCCGGCAGGCCGTGGAGTAATTTACCAATTCAAGCCTGTGACTTAACGTATTGACAGGTCCTGGACTGTCCTGGAGGGTTTGATCCGCCTTCTGGGAACTGGGGCTCAACTCTTGGGTTTTCAATACAAGTATTGAAATGTCATTCATGACAGGAAGGACAGACACCGCTTAGTGTGTTTAACTTTCTGAAGTGTAAAAGTCTTGATGATTTATGTGATAACAATAGAGGGGTAATTTGCTCAATAATAGCACAAAATATCATCAAGTGATTGAGATTTATTATATACTATCATCCTTGGCGGGGAAAAATACTGAAAAACATCAAACAGGGAACCCCAAACACTTGGTGCTGTCTGGAATTCCCTTTTGGGAGTGGGATTAGAGAGGTTTTCCAAGAACTTAATTGTTAATCTCTGACTTGCATTGATTTGATGCTTCTTCAGGCACTTTCATGCACCCAAATTCCACTTCTGCAATTACTGCATTGGTTGATTTGCAGGGCAGCCTGTCAGCCCCATCCAAATTTGGTAGATTCTAAATTAGGGCAGCACTTTCCCCTAAATTTTTCTTTGGGGAAATTGCCTTTTTTGGTTCCCTGATTTTGCAGTTTCCCCATTTGGCGGGGGTAGATGGTCCTTCTGTGGGGGAGTGCGCCGCCTCCCGCTGGCTGTGTCATGAATGACATTTCAATACTTGTTTTGAAAACCCAAGAGTCAAACCCCAGTTCCCTGAAGGCGGAGAAAACCTCCAGGACAATCCAATACCTGCCAATCCGTTAAGTCACAGGCTAGAATTGTTAAATTATCCCGTAAACCGCCGTCCTGTTACAGAAAATTCCCTGGAATCAAACCCTGACCCTCCAAAGGCTACTTGAGTCACACAAAGTGGACAGGAAACTGCCCACTTGTTAAATTGCAAACCTGAGTTGACAAGTTACTCCAAGACCCACCAGCCTCCCAAGAACAATTCTCTGAATGGTCACCAGATTGATGCCAACCTTGAGCCACCAAAGATCTGGACCTATGCAGAAGTTGTAACTTGCCTTAAGGAGGTTAAAACAAAACCTACTATTAACTCTGCCAATGACCACCAGAAACTATCAGCCTTCCATCCAGAATGGGTAGTGTAAGTGAACTACTCAGGTGACATAATGAACAGTGGTGGTGGAATGAAGCATTGCCACTTCTATTCACCAGAGCAGGCACAACCTGGATCTGCCGCCCTCAAAACTATAAGCCAAGATCCACACCCCGCCAGTGCCTTGCCTTTAAACCTGAACCCTGCAAAAATTGAAGAAGCAAAACCCCGGTGTCATGATGAAGACCACATTGTCATTTTTGATAATAAAGTTTTATGAATCTTTGGTTTGAACAAATCTTATTGTATCTAGTTTTAGTTATCTTCAATCTTAATTCCAGTCAAGCAGACTACCAGGCCGCTGCCCCCTTCAGAGACTAACCTGCCAAATCACCCCAGGCATTATACTGTCTCCTGGGAGCCCCCTTTGAACCTGTGCACTTTACTGAATACCCCCCAACCTGGCTTATTTGGAATACAACTTGGAAAACATCCTCATTGCCGACCCATTGGCAAGGACTAGAAGTACCAACTACATAGGATGCAAAGGAAAGAGGACCAAGATACTGCCCTTATTGTTCAAAGACAAGTAGAACTACCTACCAGGTACTTTGTTCCCATGACTCCACCCCCAATCCCTAGACCAGACCTCCCGCTAGAACCCCCCTGCCAACACCACCTCTACCCAACTGTTTGGAGTACTCTATATTACTTTGACAGAATTGGTGGATTCTGTGGTCCCCAACTCCGGACCCTGGTCCCTGCTTGGTCAGTCTGTCTCTTACATTATCAATTTAGCACCCATTTTATGGTGGGCCTTACCCGCCGGCTCGGCCGCCCCTCACCCCAAGCCGCCCAATGCCTCTACCTATGACTGGCTTCCTGACAGGATGGCTGGCGTATAAAATCCAAATTTTAAAATTTTTGAATTTCCAAAATCTTTTTTAAAATCTTTTATTTTTGCGGCAGTTTCCCCAATTAGGGGGAACTGCTGCCATTTTTTGTCTTGACCTGTAGGACCCATTGTGACCAAAATGTTGTCTTGCTTAAGTTTGTTGTCAATAATATTCCTGACATTTTATGGCTTGTTTGTTCTTAATTTTAATATGTTCCTTACACACCTTTAAATTTTCTAGTACTTATCTTCATGAACTACTTTGATTATATTTTCCAGCATTCAGGTAGCCTTTATAATGTCACTCAAACTTTGATTGTTAATAGTTTTAATTCATCAGTTAATGCAGATCAATTTTCAGACCTTGAAGTAGAGCTTTTAATCAAATCCTTCATTGTTAAGACTAGTCTTTATTTTATGTTTTTAGGATTGATTAACCATCTTAGTCTCTATTTCACCTTCTAAAAATTATTAAGTGCATTAATTCAGTTATTCTTAAAGACCTTACCTACATTATTATTTTTAATTAATATAAATATTTTGGGTTTAAAGGCCTTAGTTTATAATCACTTATCAAATAGCTTCAGACCTTACAAGGCCATTTTATTATATCTGGCCAACTCTTTATTGTGGGTTAAGAGCTTGCTTGCTAGTATATTTTTAGATTGTGAATCACTGGTATTTGGGTTTTAATGGGTACTCTGTGAAGTAAATGTGACCAAAGGAAGTACCTGTGAGACAAAAACTTGCAGGCAGCAGGGTAAGCAGGCAGGAAGAATTAGAGTTGAACTGGCAGATTGCTAAAATAAAATATAGTAATAATTAGTAAAGATAATATCTCATAAGATTTATTCAAAATTTATGATACATTCTGGTGAAGAGTCTAATAATTTATATAGCATCCCAATATCATACTTTAACCTTAATGATTGGGATTTGGTTAATCAGGAAATAGAAATCTGGATAGGTATGGCCAGATTTTGGGGCAGTGTTACGGAAGTAACAATATTGAATCCTCAAGAAGGATTTGAACCCGCTCCCAACCACCAGGTGGAGAAAGTGGGTGATGGAGCCTGCCTGCACCTGGATTTTATTTTCAAAGCAAATATCCAGGTGCAGCAATCACTCCTTCCCTGCCAGTAACTGTGGGGCCCATCCTTAGCCCCAAAAGCTACGCCCAAGCCTTGGTGGGTTTGGCTGGGCCTGGGCAGGCTAATTTTAGCTGCCCAGGGCTCCCAGTTCAAGCCCACTCTACATTTAGTGATTTGGGGCTCCTAATTGGGAACCCATTTTTTAATCAAGTTCTCCAGCCTCAGAAATGCTTGTCAAGCCAGTCCAAAAATGGTAATCAAATTGAAAACAACCCCATGACACCTGCAGCCAACCCTGCCAGAACCAATGTCCAGTCAAGCAAAGATAGGCCACCAAAAAGCCAAACAACTATTCCTGAAACCCCCAAAAATGACCATGAAGCAGCCAACCAGCCAGCTGAATTTGATATGCCAAACCTTGCCACCCAGATAGCACAAAAAGAATGCCCAGAGGCACCTGCATGTGAATGACTATATAAACCAAAAGCACTAGAAAGATTATGTGTTGTCATTCTTACCAAATTAAGTTGCTATGGGCCTTTGGTTTGCCAATCTGATTTCATACCTATTTTTGATACTCTTCCATCTGCATTCACCTAGACACCATAACTCACTCTCAGGAGCTGAACACCAAGCGCCAGCTGGAGACCTAGATGTCACAGTAAGTTCCATAATGCCAGGAATTATTTGGCTGAGTAGAAAAGCTCATAAAGCCTGGAAAACTTTAACAAAACTGACTGATTTAACAGATTTGAATCAAACAATTGATCAAAAATGGGTTACAGCTACTCCAATTTGCTGGTTAAATTTGATTTCCCCCCCTGTAAGTTGACGTTGATAAATTGTTGTAATTTAAGGGTCACCAGATATGAACTTGTGAATCAGCATGGTCATCAGAAGTTGGTCACCCAAGGGTTCTTTGCAACCTGGACTAGATACTCACTTGACAATGTGAAAGAAATAGGAGCCCAGGATCCAGGCGGTATTGTTTAGTCAATTTTGATATATATTGAATAATTTTCACTGTTTCAACTCTTAAGAGTTGAGTCCTCTCAAAATTTAATCAATAAAAATCACATATTCCCTGGTCTAACTTTACTTTTGAAATTGCATCCTGTAGTTGGTTGTTAAACTACATCTCCTACAATTTAATTCTTAGCCAGATTATTACGGGAAGATGGGGGCCTGCTGTCAGTACTTCATTGTTGTTGCCACCAAATGTTAATTCAATGCCTGTCAATCTCAGAGCTGTTCCTACTCCTGTCAAAGATGAAACTCATGTGCTATCTCAATGTCCTGAATTTTATACTGAAGACACTCTGATTCTCTTGCAGGCCATTTATTTTGGGATTTTCTGGTTGGGTTTAATTATTTTACTTAACCCTAGTATCTCAATTGGAAATTTCACAAAACGGTATCTGAAGCTGTGTTGATGAATAATCATTAACTCTATGTGTATTTGGTAAGTGATTCCCCATGTCATGCCCTGCCCCAAAGGGCAGGCTTCTTAGACACTTCTTTGTTTTTTGGTTTGATTAATCTTTTATTTTATTTTTTAATATTTGAAATTTTAAGTTAAATTGTTAAATAATTAAATACTTTAAGTTAGTTACCTTGTTTTTGCTATTTGTGTTCAAATTGTTGTTGTCATTGCTCTGTCTTTCCTATTTCTATTTTATTATATAATTCTACTTTAAAGTTAGAATATTTTCATCTCTGCACCTTTTTTGAAACTCCTGCTTACATTGTTGCTGCTTCTCCAGTTTCCACGTTGCTGATCTGCAACTTCTGTTGGGGTTTACAGTTCTCCTTCTGCTCCAGGTTCATACACAGGTTTTCTCCAGTTGCTCCTTTTCTTGGCTGTTTTTTCCCCTGCCTATCATTATAAACTGAGAATAACAAACCTATATAATAAAGAACTTGTGAAGAGTAGGCTTTAAGCCAAAATTCTAAGTGATTTCTACCCTTCAATTCTTTATCAAATTTAAACTTGAGATCTTAATTTTTAGAAATTTATACATTTTTATTAAATTTGTTTTAAAGTTTAGCCTTTTGTTTTCTTTTCTTGAACAAATGAAACTTGTAAAACACCAAGCCTTAGGCTTGTGTATTCATTATTTTCCCTTAAGGAATCTTTCAATAGTTATATATACCAATTTGCTGATGGAGAATATCCAAATATCAACATTCCCTTAGTTACAAATTGTTCACTATTAAACACCTTATTTTATCTTCTTTGCTTAGGGTTCTTAAACTCAATCACTCCTTTTGTAACCCAGTATAGGTTTTTAGCAGGGTTCTATAAGATTATTTTGCAGACAGTTCCCACCTTTTTATACCTTTTAAATCTGAATCCTAATGCCTTACACTCATTAGTTTATAACCTTGCACCACTATGGACAAGACCTTACATTATTTTGGCTTCCCATGGGATTGACCCAGGCAATACTTTTTCCATTTCTTCTATCATCTTTTTAGCCTTGTTTTTCTTTATTATTATTGTAACATTGTTATCTCAAGTAGTTTTTTACTTTGTTGGTTATATGATAAAGTTTTTTTAATAAGGAGGGGCATACTTGTGGTGATCCACATGTGTGCTGTTTTGCAGGCAAGGGTTGATTTGGCTTCAAATAAAGGCTATATGCTGAAGAGTGACAATGTGTGGTTAGCTAGCAACGCTGTAAACTAGTAGGTAACATAGGGCTGCTAGGGATAAGTAAGGGGGAGTGTCAGGAACCCATCCGCTTGGAAATATACCACCCAAAAGGTGTATAGCCGCAGAGGGTTCAACCTGGTGATTAGAGAACCAATTGGAAGGGAGACCATCCCCATATGGAAAAATTCTCCAATAAAACAATATTGACCCAAAAGGGGATTAAATTTTCCCAACAGGAAGTAAGCTCCAAGATAAATTAGGAGGAAGACAGAAGCCATGGGATGGAATAAATATGGGCTGGGTGGACTGACCCCCATGACCTGTGGTTCCTCTGTGATTGGGGGATTTGATGACAGTGGGGTGGCGGTGTACCATACGCCTGGTACCACTCAGCGCCACAACTTGTCCAAATAATTGGGAGGAGGTGAACCAGAATCTGCTCTGGTTCCAAAGGAAAGGCTTGCAGTAAGGGACTTTACAAGGAGCAACCAACCATTTATACCCAAATGGTCCCCATGGGGATGACTTGGGTAGCATCATGGTGTTTGATTTCAGGATTTGAGAGCAGGCAAAAAGAAAAAATCAATTAGGTTGGTAAATTGACTTTATTAACTGAACAGGTAATAATGATGTAAAACTGGGACCTTATATAGACTGTTATTGATGATCAATTTGCAGTTGAACAAGGGAGTTTGGGGATAAAGTTGGGGGGGGGAAACTTGGCAGGGGAAGCTTTGATTCACATTTCAAAAAAGATTATTTTTAAAATTGTCTTGCCCCTGCTGAGGCTTCTCCAAACAGCTGGGTGTCATTTACCCTAGCTGTTGGAGAACCAACAGTTTGAGGAAGGCTTCTGGTGTGCAGATTCACACCAGAAGAGGATAGCCACTTGCTTGATTCAACTCAAGTACGGAGCTTAAAATTCCCTTAATGTTATTATTGTTTGAAGTGTAATCAAATTCAAAAGCTTCAGGCGCTGTCACAACATCTGATTGGCTACAGGCAGTCATTTTGCAAATTGGCAAAGGTAAGTTCAAGCTCAAATTACTAATATTATCTAGGGGATAAATTGACAACCGAGAGGACAAGGGTTCAATTCCCGTGTTGGTCCAGGGAGTGGCCTCCGGACTTAATACCAGAGAAGTAAAAGGTAATTTAGAGCAGTTATTACATGCTAATAATTCCTTTTTAGAATTTGAGAAAAAGCCCAAATTAGGAGAAAGGTTTTCAGACCCTGGGTCCACCAAGATTCTGTTGATGTTGTCAGGAAAGAAGGCAAAAGCGTTCCTGACAGGGAGCCTAGTAGATAACTTGGTCTACTAGAAGGAGTGAGGTAAGCCTAGTAGGTAACATGGTCTACTAGGGTAAGTAAGGCCTGGCTGGTAGGTAACAAAGGACTACCAGAGGCAGATGTTGCCTCCACCCAACAGAAGATGTTGTCTGCTTTGGGCTATAGTGCTTCACCTAGCAGGGAACCATGGCTGCAGGAGGGTGAAGACTAAAATAGCAAGCAGGGAACTTTGTCTGTCTGGGGGGAGTAGGTTTGGACCCCTGGCGGGTAACGCAGGCTGCCAGGGAGGGGAAGAGCTCTGAGGGCTCAACATACCCTAATACACTTACAGGAGGTCTGTGAGCAAGCATCCTACCTTACGGACTGGTAGGGTGTTCTTGTTTATGCCCCTATGGGAGCTTTGGGGAAACCCAAAGTGAGTATTGGAGGGTATAGGCATGCTCAGAGGTGTCACCAAGGTGGCTTTCTTGGGAAGCAAGCTGCAGAACTTGGTGTTATCAGTTCTCTGGGAAGTAGAGCTGATTACTCTGCAACTGAAAGCTCAGACTTCATCACCTGGGTGAGTACAGACAACACATAGACATATATTTATGGTTGAATGGCCTAAGTGGATTGCCACTTGCAAGGGCCCAGTCAAACGCCAGTTCAATGTAGACTCATGCCTGGGTCTATGAGTTCTGGTAATGGGGGCTGAGTTGAAGAACTGATGTGGTTCATGGAATTAGCAGAGAAAACTAGCAAGAGGGACTGTTTGGTCACAGTGAAGGCTAGTTGATGAACTGTTAATTCATATTGAATGGAATGGACCAATATGGTTCAGTGTGTTAAAGGAAAAAAGGAGGTTCCTAGTGAGGATTTGGTGAGGAACTGGTTAAGGATAAGCAGAAGGACAAGAAGACGTGATGAAGGAATAGCAGATCATAATTTAGGATGGTCAAAGGACCAGAAGTTGGTGCTGAAAAACTGAAGAGCTGAGAAGATGACCTGGCTGGACTGAATGCAGAGGCTGGAAGAGCTGGTTTAGTGTCTTTTAAGAAGAAATTTGGATATAAAGAAGCAGTTAAATAATGATTAAATACTGCCTGATTATGATTAAAAAAGGATTGAAAATCATTTAACTAAAAAAGAAAGAGAAGAAAAAATAACCTATAGTTTGTTAGAACTATATGTTATTTTTAAGAAAAGGATTAAAGAGGAAATGGACCAGAAAAAAGCTGGAAGAAGAACAGAGAAACTGTGAGGGCAAAAGAGCAAATTTTGCCAAGAACAACTAGGAAAAGCAAAAGGACAAGCAACAGGCAGGTTCAAAGGTTCAAAACAATGAAAGAAACACAGAGAAACGCAGAGAAACGTTGAAAAATTGAAGGGTCAAAAATCGCCTAAGTAAAACATATGTGGAAGCGCTCGAGATTTGCCGGGGAAACGTAACGGGAATTACGGCAAAACTGTTCAAAACGCAGAGCAGTTGTTTACCCAGAGCAAGACAGCTTTGGGTTTGAACCAGGGTCAGGTACGGGTCATCCAGATAAACTGTTTTGGCAAAACCATTGAAGCAAGGCGTTTGATTGGCTGCAAACCAGAGCCTACTTAATCAGTTTTTTAAGGGCTTTAACTTAATAGTTAAAGCCTAAAAAATGGGGAGCAGAAGTGGAAAATTCAGGGCTTTCATTGGCTGAAGTAAGTTTAAAAGTTTAATATATTATAGAAGAAGAAAAACAAGATAGTTTAAGCTTGGAAGAACCAGAGTTCTAAGAGAGGTTTTTGGTCTGAAACAAGGGGCTATAAAGGGGAGAGCTATCTGAGACTCTTCAGGGACTGGATCAAGTGGATTACCAAGGCCACCAAAGCTACAAAAGGAGCAGAAGACCAAGGATAGGAATCCAGAGCCGGGTCAGACTGCAGAAGATTAATATTAAGACAACAGAGCCCACGACTAAAGTGCAGGAGCCCAAGACCAAGGAGCAGGAGTCAAAGACCAAGTACAAGGAGTCCAATATATTGTTAAAGGAATCCAAGTATTAGCACAAACCCTTTCTTATTCCCTACCCCAAGGCTATATCTCAGAAGGTTTCTAAGGGGATCTTCCTTCTGACAGAGAATAAAGCGCCTATTACAACCCCTATCCAAATTTCCCGTGTGAAAAGAGTATATAAGTCTCATGAGTCAATTGCCCCATATTTTCTATCCTAACCCAGGGGATGAGGAATCCTATTGCCTAGGATGAAGGAAGTTTGCCTCTAGTAAATCTGCCCAGGAGGAGTGGGAGAAGGTGACAAGGCATTTGGAGATGACAAATAGAGGAAGAGAGTTCATTGTAGAAGAGTTTGCAAGACTATTACAGGATTGGTATTGGTCTACAGAAGGGCTGGCGCCTGCTGAAGTCCAGGTATATGGTGGAGACGCTTGCTTGGTGATTGGGAAGGTACTGGAGGCGTTTGCCTTTATGCAAGCCAAGTATAAGCTTCTCACAGACCCTTCACCCCTGTTGGAGAATGACAGCTCCTCCAAGCCGGTCCCTGGCTACGACCCAGGACACACTATGGGGACTGGTGACCAGGAACCCCACAATACTCCTACTTCCTACACCAACCAAACAGTAGTTCTCAATACCTTAGCTCATAGTTCACCACCCCCTAGTATTTTTAACACTTTAGCTTATACACAGGCCCACTTTACTGCTTATGGATCCAAATTCTCCACCAACTCCCAGAAGGTCCTCTATCTTGCAGAGAAGCTCACTGGTCACTACAGAGATTGGCTTAGCTCTCACTCAATACACAATCCAGGTATCCTCCAGAACTACATCCTCTTTGTCAGTTCACTCCTATCCTTCTCTGGAAAAGACAAAGATTCATCCACTCCCTCTGCTTCTTGTTTTGCAGGTCTCACACAAGGTTTGCTCCCACTTGGCAAATACAATCAGAAGTTTTGCTCTTTTCAGTCAAGACTACAAGCCTCTGACACTGAGGCTTGTAGCTTCTACAAAATAGGCCTCAACAGATTGCTCCAGGAATTTTTGGTCCACCACAACCTCTCCAATAAACTAGAACCTCTTATCAGAGAGGTGGTTAAGTGGAACCAAAAATACCTTTCCTTGAAAACACATCCTTCTTCTAACCTATCCCCTGCAGCTCAGTTGTTTGTACCAGACAAGGCACCGCTTTCTTCAACCCCTCCACCTGGCACCAAGCCAAAGTCTGGGGGAGGTTTTTGCCTTACTGCCAAAGAAGTCCTTAGAAGCAGGAACAATAACTTATGCTCCTACTGTGGATCAAAGAACCATCTTCTGCCAGCCTGCCCTCTCTCTAAGTGTTCCCCCTTTGTCAACAAGACCTCCACTCTCACTTTGCTTTCCCTTATCAACAATTCCAAGTCACCTACTGTCTTAGTAACTATTAATGGACCTTTGGGAAAGATCAAGGTCCTTGCTCTTCTTGATACTGGCGCTGATGCCAACTTCATTGAGGAGAAACTTGCTAAACTAATTGGACTCCCTGCTTTTGGGTCCCTTGACGGTAAAGTGGAAAATAGCACTATCACTGGTGCCACACCTATCCTCCAGCCCGTCACCATTGACTTGGAGGGCTCTCCATTCTGCATCACATGTAACTCCTCCCCCAAATTATCCTTCCTGTTCATCCTTGGATTCCCGTGGTTGAGAGAGTCTTTGCTTAACTTTGATCACCCAAACAACAAGATTTTATTTACATGCAATGACGTTGTTAAATCACTGCCCCTTGTATCCAGTACTCTTTGCCCAATCCCCTCCAAACTGAAAATGACTACCATCTCTAGTACAATCCTGGATACTCTTTCCGCCAAGGATGAGGATGTATTACCTTATTGTTACTCTGACTTCAAGGATTGCTTTAGTGAAGAGGAATGTAACTTGCTACCTCCTCATAGGCCCTAAAATATTCAGATAAACCTTAAACCAGGCACCACTCCTCTCTGGGGAAGGCTTACCCCTCTCTCTGACTCAGACAACACTCTACTAAAAAGCTACATCAATGAGAAACTCTCCAAAGGTTTCATCTCACAATCCACGTCTCCATGTTCTTCCCCCATCTTCTTTTTCAGTAAATCAGATAGCTCTAAGTGCCCTTGTATAGACTATAGAGCTCTCAATGAGATCACAATCAAGGATAGATGCCCCATTCCCTCTGCTGAGGCTTTGACTGATTGCCTTGCTGGTAGTTCTGTATACACTAAGATTGACCTCTGAAGCACTTTTAACCAGATCAGAGTCTCTCCTGGCCACAAATGGAAGACTGTGTTCCTTACCCCATTTGGGTTATATGAGTACAATGTAATGCCCTTTGGATTAGGTAACGCTCCTTCAACCTTTCAGGCCTTAATGAATGAGGCACTTCTGCCCTTCCTTAACGAGTTTGTTGTTGTCTATCTTGACAATATTCTAATATAATCCTCTTTCATTGACAACCATGTCACCCACGTCTGCCAGGTACTCCAGAGACTTTGAGAATACAACCTATTTGCAAAATCTTCAAAGTGCTCATTCTTCTGCACCAAGGTCAATTTCCTTGGCTACGTCATCACTCAAAACGGTTTTGCTGCCTCTCCTAGCAAGGTGGATGCTATACAAAACTGGCCTGTTCCCAAGACTTGCTCACAACTTTGTGGTTTCCTTGGATTGGCAAACTATTGCCGTAAGTTTGTGGAAATTTTTTCTTCTTTAGTTTTGCCTCTCACTACCCTTACTTCTCCTTCTGTTCCTTTTGTCTGGACACCTGAGGCCCAGCTCGCATTTGAGGCTACAAAGGCCGTCTTTGTCTACACTCCTGTCCTCCTGATTCCTGATCCTTCCAAACCCTCCTTGGTTGAGACTGATGCCAGTAACTATGCCGTTGGTGGTGTTCTCCTTCAGCTTGGGGGGATGGGATGCAACACCCTGTTGCATACTTCTCTCAAAAACACCTTCCAGCTGAATAAAACTACCCTGTACGCAACAAGTAACTTCTTGCCATCACCAAAACACTCAAGCATTGGCGTTGCTACACAAGGGACTTGACAAGCCTTTCCTCATTTACACAGACCATAAGAACTTGCATTACTTTACCGTGTCGCAACACATCTCCCAGTGACATGCTAGATGGGTACTGGAGCTGTCAAATTTCTGCTTCAAGCTTGTGTACAAGAAGGCTATACTCAATACCCTACCTGACGCGCTTAGTTGTCATCCTTTATTATCTGATGTTGACAAAGACTACAAAGTCCTTAACACCAAGATGGTCCTCCCACCTGATAGCTTTCTTGAACTCAATGTTATTAGTACTACAACCCCCAATATACTGAAGAAAATCCACAAATCCCAGATTTCTGACAAAGACTTGTCTCAGATCATTGACACTCTTACAAACAATAAGACAGTCACAAATCCTTCCTTCTCTCTGCTAGATGGTGTGTTATACTTCAACAACCTTTTGGTAGTCCCTTATCTGGACCTTCAACAGCTTCTAACCATCACGTTCCATGATTCCCTTGCTGCAGGCCACTCTGGGTATAAGAAAACCCTTTCTAAACTCTGCAATCACTTCTGGTGGCCAAAGATGTCCACCTTTGTCAAGTCATATGTCAGTAGTTGCCTAGTTTGCCAGAGAAGCAAACACTCTGCCCAGAAACCTGTGGGTCTTCTATGCCCCCTCCCAGTCCCTGAAGGTCCTTGGCAGTCTGTCTCTTTGGATTATATTGTCCAGCTTCCTCAGTCTGAAGGTTTTGACGCCATACTGGTCATTGTAGACAGATTATCAAAGCAGGCTATTTTTGCTCCCTGTAATTCTAACATTACTGCAAAGCAGACTGCTTCCCTCTTTGTTAAAAACGTCTTCATCCACCATGGTACTCCAAGAGATATTGTCTCTGACTGTGGACAACAATTCCTTTCTCTGTTTTGGAAGGAGTTTATGACTCAGCTAGGCATCCACCTTTCTCTTAGCATGTCATATCATCCCCAGTCTGATGGGCAAATCAAACGTAAAAACCAGACACTAGAATGTTTCCTTTGCTAACTTTCCAACAAACAACAAGACAATTGGGCTTCTCACCTACCTTTGGCCCAGTATTCCTACAATGCTACCCCCCATTCCTCTACCAAAATAACCTCATTCATGGCAAATTTAGGCTATACTCCTGCCTTTGTCCCCTCTGTCATCTCCTCTGTCCGTTCCCTGTTAGCCAAGAAGTTTCTTGTCCAGCTAAAACTCATCCAGAATTCCTTAAAAGATAATCTCTCTAAGGCTATTGAGGGTTATAAGGTCCAGGCCAACCATCACCATCAGGAAGGAAAGAGCATCCAAGTCAACAACCTTGTATATCTTAATACAAATAATCTTCCTATCAGATGGCCTTCTTGTAAGCTTGGTACCTGATTCATAGGGCCTTTTCTTGTAACAGAAAGAGTTGGAAAGGTTGCATACTGTATTCAACTTCCTCCAGGGTATCACATTCATGATGTCTTCCATGTGTCCCTCCTCAAACTCCAGACTTCTCCTCCTCCTTCTCATCAGAACAACAAAGCACCTCCTCCTCACATGATCCAAGGAAATCCTGAGTATGAGGTTGACTCTATTATCAACAATTGTTATCACTATGGTAAACTCCAATACTTGGTTCTTTGAAAGGGATATTCTGTTGAGGAGAGTTCTTGGGAGCCATTGTCCAACCTTGAAAACTGTCCTGATGCCATCAACTCTTATATCCAAGCACATCCTGAGCTTGCATCTGAAGGGAGTAATGTCATGCCCTGCCCCAAAAGGCAGGCTTCTTAGACACTTCTTTGTTTTTTGGTTTGATTAATCTTTTCTTTTATTTTTTAATATTTGAAATTTTAAGTTAAATTGTTAAATAATTAAATACTTTAAGTTAGTTACCTTGTTTTATGCTATTTGTGTTCAAATTGTTGTTGCCATTGCTCTGTCTTTCCTATTTATATTTTATTATATAATTCTACTTTAAAGTTAGAATATTTTCATCTCTGCACCTTTTTTGAAACTCCTGCTTACATCGTTGCTGCTTCTCCAGTTTCCACGTTGCTGATCTGCAACTTCTGTTGGGGTTTACAGTTCTCCTTCTGCTCCAGGTTCTTACACAGGTTTTCTCCAGTTGCTCCTTTTCTTGGCTGTTTTTCCCTGCCTATCATTATAAACTGAGAATAACAAACCTATATAATAAAGAACTTGTGAAGAGTAGGCTTTAAGCCAAAATTCTAAGTGATTTCTACCCTTCAATTCTTTATCAAATTTAAACTTGAGATCTTAATTTTTAGAAATTTATACATTTTTATTAAATTTGTTTTAAAGTTTAGCCTTTTGTTTTCTTTTCTTGAACAAATGGAACTTGTAAATCACCAAGCCTTAGGCTTGTGTATTCATTATTTTCCCTTAAGGAATCTTTCAATAGTTATATATACCAATTTGCTGATGGAGAATATCCAAATATCAACATTCCCTTAGTTACAAATTGTTCACTATTAAACACCTTATTTTATCTTCTTTGCTTAGGGTTCTTAACTTCAATCACTCCTTTTGTAACCCAGTATAGGTTTTTAGCAGGGTTCTATAAGATTATTTTGCAGACAGTTCCCACTTTTTTATACCTTTTAAATCTTAATCCTAATGCTTTACACACGCTAGTTTATAACCTTGCACCACTATGGGCAAGACCTTATACCCCACCACATGGAGACAGCTTCTTATTATCCCGTGATTTACGTCATACCAGAAGCGTTCAATTATTACTTCCCCCTGATACACCATTTGGCCCTGTTCATTTCAAAGAGTATCCATCTAATCCTGACCAAAAACCCTGAACCTTTGAAGACCTGCAGTGATACACCTGCCCAGACGCACCTAAAGACCCCTACCAAATTGTGCATACCGGCAAGGAGATTATCATATACCCTTTGATATTCAACAGAAAGTACAACAATTCTTCAGCCTACCTGGTCTCCATGAAACCACCCTTGACACCCAAACCAACTGTCTCAACCCCCTTCACTTCTGATGACACTGGCTAGAATAATCAATTCCTGAGAGTGCTGTACCTGGCACTTACAGAGTTGATTGATTCTGTCTTGCCAGTGGCAGGACCCTGGGCCGTAGCTGGAAAGGTCCTCTCCTACCTATTGAAGTTAGGAAACATCATCTGGTGGGTCATGCCTGTACCCACATTTGCCCCTTCTTCACCTGAAGGGGCATTGTAGTACTCTTGATATCCTGTCAGGTGGCAAAATGGCTCTAGCGCAGGTGTGTATTAGTTGGCTGAATCTTCAAGAAGATTAGTACAATCCTTCTGTTATGAAGCAATATTCTTGAGAGAGACCTGCTGTTCCACGCTTTATTCAGGTGTGGGGTTCTTATTAGGTACCATGAAAGACATCAGGCCCATTATACCAATGATGGGGTTTATTTGCCTCTATTAGGCAATTGGTTGTGTCATTTGGTGGACACCATCATTGATAGGTCAATGTTGAATCCTTGAATTATAAGAGCATTTGTGGCTTGAATCAGAGGTGATTCAATCCCAAAAAACATGAGTGGGTGGCTCCCTGGCCCTCAGGGCTGGCAGCTTGCGGGTGGTCTTGACCAGGTTTTGAGTCCTGTTCTAAACTTTGCGTTTCAAAAGGGGGAAATAGTATTCCTGACATACACTGTGATAATTTTTTATAGAAGTTTTGATGTGTTTTTAAAAAAATTAATATATAATCAATATAAATTCTAGGTTAATTTAGGTATAAAAGTATGTCTTTAATCTTTTTAAAATACTTCATCATCTGTACATATTTTTGTTACATACCTTGTATTGTTTATTGTAGAAATAAACTCTTTGAAGCTTTTTAATCGGGTCTTGGTTTTAAAATCATAATTTATTCTTTTAATTTTTAATTTTGGCTCTAAAGTTAAGTTCTTTAAAATTGATTTTGATTTTTACATCCAATATAGTGTTTCGATTTCTGCACAGTTGAGAAGGCCTAGTTTCGACTTTAGGCATTTCGACCTTGGGTGCTTGCCCATCGCCACAGCTCTACTCAGCAGGGCTAGATGAGATGGGCTTGAGGGTAAGCAAGCTTTAGATGTTAAGATCGTGATTTCAATCGCATTGAGTGAAAAGGTGAGGTTTAGTTTAGTGATTATATTTGGTGTGAAGATTGTGGAGCCCTACTTAAACGAAATTTTTTGGAAAATCAAAAGTTATAAAACATAAATTTGGCTGTCACAAAAATCAAGCAGCAACAGGAATCTCAGCTCTTCACCTTCAATAAAGTCCCTTTATTTATAAAAGCGCTGAATTTGTAATCCAGCAATAATTAGTTTTTTAAAATGGGTTTCAAATCTTTTCCAAGGCAGCTTTCGTATGCTGGTAAATATAGTTATTTATATTTGAGTTTGACTTTTGATCTTGACCTAAAGCCCGAGCTTATTCAATCATGACCAGGCTAGAGAGAACTGGAAAACCACTTTTCTTCAAACCTTCTAAGCCTATACTGTCTGCTAACCCCATACCCGAAGAGAAACCCGACTGTAAGCTTCAAGAAGGCGCTCACAAAGCACCACTTTCACTTGAGCAATCACAAGATGGTGGTGATAGAGTGATAAATATCCTGAGAAATCATAAAACAGATATAAGGGTGCCTCTCAAAACTATAGAAGAATTAAAGTCTAAACCTCCTGGAGTATCTATCAGAGAAACCATCTCATCTATGGAACCAGCAAGTAAGTCCTATATCAACATTTTTAGTTTTTTTTAGTACCGGAAATGATTTTAAACAACAGCATCTTTTTCTATAAAAATCAAAAAAGATTTATAAATTCACAAATCACTTGAACTTTCTGCTGCTTTACGATTTCTCGCTGGGCGCTTTGTTCAAAATCCTCATAAAGTTTGAATAATTTAAATGTGTGAATATTTATGCTGTGTCATATTTAGATAGGTTTTATGTTGGTTAATAGTTGCGTCGTCTTATAAAATAACTTGTTTGCAGCCTTTAACTTGATGCTCCTAGTATCGATTTAAATAAGTAGTTAATCAGCTGTGAATAGGCATAGAAACTAGAATGCCAAAGGTGTTTCGCAATTTTCTTCAACCAGAAGCTCCTATGAGCACCAAGGTGGCCATTATAGGGCCAGCGAATGCCGGAAAATCCACTCTGTTGAATAGATTTGTTGATAGTCAGGTTGGTGTTTCCTAAGCTTAATTCTAAAGCAAACCGCAGGTGTCAATTGTTTCACCACGCCCCCAAACCACTCGCAAAAGAACACAAGGCGTAATGACGGTTGGTGATACCCAGGTTATTTTCTTGGATAGCCCCGGAGTCACTATTGGGTCATCCATGGAATTGAAGGGGATTGCTCAAAACAAAGACACTTCGAAGAGATTGCGTTTTAGCCGCGAATTGACCAACTCCCCGTGGCATTGTCTCGAGGAAGCGAATCACCTTATTGTCCTTCTTGATGCTCACAAATGCTTGGAGCATACGCTGACAACAGAGGACTACATCTTCAGTCGTCTTAAAGCGAATATTTCGATCCCGGCAACCCTTGTAGTTAACAAAATGGATCTTATCGACCCCAAGGCTACTATCCTGCGGGTAGTTGTTGACAAGTATCTTGAATCATACAAGCATTTTGATCTGGCACCAGTCTACATTAGTGCCGGGACAGGGAACGGTGTTGAAGAGTTGCGCCAACGCCTTCTTGAAACTGCTACCCCTCATCCATGGCTTTTTCCAGGACACATAAAGACTGACATGTCAGACTTTGAGCGAGTAGTTGAAACAATCAGAGAGGCATACTATTCACGTCTACATTCTTATTTGCCATACATATTCCAGCAGGAAAACAAGGGCTGGATTGAAAATTTTGATGGATCATTGCATGTGCACCAAGATCTTCTAGTTAAACGGGCCCAGCATGAGGTAAGTTGTATGCTTGATTTTTCTAACCACCAGAAAATATTGGTTGGCTCTAAAGGAAGGATGATAAATGAGGTGATCCTTGAAGTCAACACGGTTTTGAGCCAACAACTCCAACGCAAAGTCAGGGTTTTCTTACAAGTCAAGGTTGTTGAGAAGTTCCCTCCTACATAGACTCAGCAGAACTGTTGCTGCCCACTTACCCAAACTCATCTAGACAGCAATATTTCTAATTTTAATCTTGTAGGCTATTGTGCTTCTTCATATTTTGCCACTGATTTCTTGCAACCCTTCTTTAAATATTTGAATGCTGCGCTTTTGGTTGGCAATGCTTCTCTTCTAAAATTCCAAGGCTTCTGTACTATTTTTGCTTCAAGCATTTTCAAGACTTTATCTGCAAACACTTATTTTCAAACAGATTAGTGGTATACAAAATTGCCTTGCCATTATCTTAAGGTATATTGTTTAGTCTTCTAGTTTACCAACCTCTTATGAGATGGTAATTTCTCTGAAGGTAATTAAAGGATGCTTGTAGTGAGAAATCTCTTACTCATAAGTTCATACTTGTATAACTGAATGAGTATTGTTGGCAGCTTGTTGTTTAAGCTTAATGATACTAAGTTGTCCCTTGCTCATAGAAAGCAATTCCTAGTGGACCATTTTTAATACAAATTTGAAGTTTAAAAAAGAGATGAAATGTCTAAAACAGATATCAGCTCTAAGGGATGAGTTTTCAATCAATAGTAAGACTCTCATACAAAGACAGTAGCAAAGTACTTTAACAGCTTATCAAAGACCATCACATGGGGATACCCTTGGCAAGGGAGTGGACTCCAAACTCCTATTTTGATGATACTCATCCCCCCTCACCAGACCAATAGTTCAGCCACACAACCTTCCCCACTCATGCTTGATCCCTAAACATTGCCAGGATCAAACCATAATAACTTTAGCTTAAAAGTCAAATCTATTACTCAATAAGACTAATTTCTAACTTCCCCTCTGTAGGTTGCGTCATTCCTCCCCTCCAAACAAAAAGGAGTCTAACAAGTTGAAACCTAAAGAGATACTTATTAAAAGAAAATATGTAAACTAAAGATAAAGGCAATTATGTAAGACTTCAGACTTTTTCAACAACAGCTGCAGTTGTATCAAAGCCTATGCTCAACCATCACCAACAAATTACTTTTTCCCAAGAATACAAGAGATGCAGCTGGGATTGAGACCATAATTTTATTGATGAGCCTAAACAGGAGAAAATTAAATTGTTTTGGAATAATAGAACTTTGAGGGTTTTTATACCCAATTTTATGAAAAGGAGATGATAGGGGAATTATGCTTAGCGAGATTAACTCATAATTTTGAATCAGAAATATATTGTCAGGAGTAAGATTCTGAAAGCTGGAATTGAGGGCTTTTGGCTGACACCAGTTTGGGCTGAAATGGTTCAGTATTTGCACAAAATATAGGCAACCAAAGATGGTAAAGGAGAAACAAACAAGCAAACATAAGTCTTGGCATAAATATCAACAAAATAGAAAATATCAGTTGTGACTTTATTCTCAGTCCTGACAAATTAGAAGATTTTGGACAAGTTATTAGAGTTGCCTTCCAATTGCCAAATCAGCAGAATACATGAAGGCAAAGGCACCTGTGTCAATGGGCCTACCCAGACATAATAGTAAAGTGTGAGGTCAGATTTTTGGGACAGGAAGATATTTGATCAATTAATGTTTCTACAATAGATTTTCAGTCACTTATGATTCAACCAAAACTTTCTCCATGTGTAATTTTTTTAGTATTGAATTGTGGGATTGAACCCTAGCAAATTTCTGCACAAAAGACCTCTTGCCCCTTGGTTCAACTATCCTGGCACACAGCCAAAAGTGAAAGTCACCTGGATTTTCCAAGCAAGGAAGCCCAAACCACCAATAACCCAAATCCAAAAGTGAACTTGATTTAGCGCCTAACTCATCAGTAGGATCAAGCCATCCCCTGCCCATCCAAGCAATTGATCAGCAGGTATCTTGTTCCTCCTAAGGGATTCACTCAAACTATATAATCTTCCCTATCACAATAAAGAGATTATCTAGTTTCTAATAACTTTCTCCTTGAAGCTCTGTCAATACAGCACAGTTACAGCATTAGCTTTGCAGCAACAAAAGTTTGAAGCCCCCTCTCTTTAATAATAGAAACTTTAATTAGCATATTCAATTGGCCTATTTTATTTTCCTTAATTTAAGAAGTCTAATTTTAGAAATATACCCTTTTAAAAGCTAATCTGATTAAACTTACCTGGTAAAAAACCAAAACTTTAAGATTTTTCAAGACAATTTTCATAGAAGTAGCCTTATTTATTTATTTTCTAAAAATTTGTTTCTGTAAAATTGAAAGGTCACATGTAGAGAGGACAATAGATGGATCAAACTTTCCTGGAAATGTGTCACAGGAAAAGTGCCTGGCTAAGTACCCTCCTGCCTCATATCTTCATATGTCAAACCTGGACAGGAATGCCATACCTTTTAGAGCTATTGAGGTGGATAAACCAAAGTTGTGCTTGGAACAATATATATCATTAAGCATAGGATCTGATCTATATTGACAGTGATATAGGCATTGATAGATGATCTTAAGCAACCCCCTAACATTTATATCAAGCATGCAACCCACAAAGGTCATAAAGTAAGATCTGGATTCTGAGGCTTGAACAGATCAACCCATGCACACCTAAATTTCTATGGTTTTCATCAGTTTTGAGCAGGGTCCACAGGAGCTGTGCATCATAATGAAAAAATTCCCAAGAAAATATGGACAATAGCCAATCAGACCAAAAGTGTAAAAGCCCAAAGTACAAGCAAACACTGCCAAGCACTATCTAGGTGCCAAGACGCCCAAATTAATAATGAAACCTGAATCAAATATTTATATTATAATTTCTGGTTTACTTTTGGCTAAAATTTGAACAGAACTAAAGGAATAGTCTAAAATCAAGTAAAACAATCAATAGTGTGACCAGTCTGGCCAAATTTAGAAATATGAAGCACATAAACATATAACACAACAAACTATGGGAGAAATCTGTATCCAAAACCATATAAAGAGTCTGAAATAAAAACAGGCTGAAAAATAGCAATGGCTATTTTTATTTACTGTAAACTCAGAATCTAAAGGTGAAAGTGCGGGATTATCAAATTCTTTTGTGTGAACTCATCAACTTACTGGAATATTTTTCATCCTTTTATATAAAAAATTAAGTTGTTCTGCAACAAAAATTACTCCATTAAGTTGGTGAGTTCACACAAAAGAATTTGACAATCCTGCATTTTTACCTTTAGTTTCTGAATTTACAGTACATTTGTGAAAAACTTCACACAATCTGAGCAACAAGCAGGTGCATCTAGCAGAAAGTGCCAAGGCCGCAGGCACCCCAGAGGGTCTACCAACAGATTCCCTGTATGTGTGGATGCTAAAGCAGCTATCAGTATTTCTAGTGAAAAAAGACAGGACTATAATGGTAGAGTTGCCGCAAGATTATGTAGTGTTCACAAAATGAGGTATAAAATACCAAATGCTCAAAGAATTGAGAATGATTAAAATTGTAAAGTTGGAATGTGCAGGAAAAAATTTCCAAGCAAAGGCATTGATAAAATGCAGCCTAAGAAAACTAAAACATA
Source organism: Entomophthora muscae (assembly GCA_014839935.2). Lineage (NCBI taxonomy): Eukaryota > Fungi > Entomophthoromycota > Entomophthoromycetes > Entomophthorales > Entomophthoraceae > Entomophthora > Entomophthora muscae. The sequence continues at coordinate 145,474 of QTSX02006436.1, read as the reverse complement.
TCACAAGAAAATCAGAGATTGAGAAATGGTCACTGGATTTTGCAAGTAGAGAATCTTTCAAATTGGTTTGAAATTTTCTCAATTTTGAGATTGGGGGCATCAAAAAACAGCGCAGACACCACAAAACTGACACTACAGCCTGTGAGATATCTCATGGGAATGTACACAAGAAGAAGCACCATATTCATTAAATTATGTCAAACTTAAAATTTTAAAACTAGTGTTAAGTTACTGTAGATTCAGAACCTGTTGGGAAAAATATGGGATTGTCAAATTTTTCTGCATAAACTTACCAACTTAATGGAGTAACTTTCATCCCATAACAACTTACTTTTTTATATAAAAGAATGGAAAATATTCCAGTAAGTTGGTGAGTTTACTCAAAAGAATTTGACAATCCCACATTTTTTCCAACAGGTTCTGAATATACAGTATAGTTTTTATTAAACTACTGCAGTAGCTCTAGTAAATTAAAAGTAATATTGAGTTTGGGAATAATACTTACGTAGAAGGGGTCAATTTTTGTCACCAGGCCTCCAGAATTAACCAAAAAATTTGTGATATCATAAATTGTTTTTGGGAGCCAAAAAGAACCAAATTACTTGTTTTCAAATTTTCAGCAGCTTTTTGGCACAATTGAGGATTTGACCTGACTTTGGCGTAAGCTGATACAACCCACTTGTTCTCAATAGCCTGATTTAAATCAGCCAGGTTCTTGAGTGGTTTTTTTACACTGGCCGTTGCTGCTTATTTTTCTGAGAGCAAGCAATTCCAGTCATAATGTCACTATCTGTGACAAGAATAGCACAACATATGAGCCAGACAGTTTACAATGGGAGATGTGGTGCTTCTGCTGCTTCTCAGAGGACATCAAGGTGTGTCCTAGGTCTAAGCCAGATGCTAACTGGGTTAGTTTAACATTCTTTAAGTGATCAAGTTCAAATGCTAGAACATTGTACTGAACCTGCAGTTTGGCAAACTCTTTCATGATTTTCCAATCGTCATTATGGTATCAGCACTGTGCATCATGACATCTGCCTGTACTTTTCCCTCCTTGAATGTATATAACTCTTGGAAAAGTACTTTAAACTCACTGCTAAGGAGCTCTTGTCCTCTTAGTGTGAGCTTTAGGCCCCTTGTCAACCTTGTTCATTCAATACCAGGTGTCTGGATCCTTGCAAACTTTCTAAAGCATTTCCTGTACTGATTTTCCTGACCAACACTTGGGTAATATATGTGAGAAAAATTCCCTAACAAAAGTACTTGTAAATATTTAGGGGTCATGAAAGTCTTTATTCACCAGAAAAAAGACCCTCTTGGAAACCTTTTTATTTGCCACCAGTTTTCAGTTCTCTTGACCAGCTATTATTTAAGGTTTGTCTCATAAAGGCCTCAGATGCTCCTCAGCTGTGCTTCAGATGGATCTCTTCAAGATTAAAACCAAAGATTCAATGCCCAGATAATTCCAGCTTTAACCTTGTCTTAAGATGTCTCCTTGGCTGCTGATATATATTCCCCAGCCCAAGGCTATCCCTCTTTAGGTTGGTTCTTTCCAAAGCCTAAACTAGTATGCGCTCAAAATTTCCTATGATTAAATAAGCTTCTAAAATATCCCTATCTTATCCCAGAACGTTCTTGTCAGGGATCCAAGCTTGGGCAGCCAGCCTATCATTTTCCAGGATTGTGCAGGCCGGTTTTTGTGGGCAGAGCCCACCACAAGAGAAGAGCTAACTTAAAGAGGTAGGAGAAGTACTTCCCCACCCAGGACCACAGACTGGCGGCTGGGATTATAGTGTCTATCACCCCTGTGAGGGTGATATACACAATCCCAAACAGATTGCTAGAGTGATTGGTTGGGAGGTCAGGTGAGGAGACAGGCATTGGCTTGTGAATCACAGGTGGTTACATATCAAGTTTATAGGCAGGCAGGTGGTTGAACTTGCCTCTAAAAAATTTTGGTGTTGATAGGATCCAAGGCCCTTGACGTTTGTATCTAACAGCTGATTTTATGTGGGCTAAGGGGTCTAGTTCAAGGATCTTTTCCGGGATGTATTCCTTATGCTCAGGCTTTAGAGGGTACTCTGTGAAGTGGACAGGACCAAAGGGAACACCTGGTGGACAGGAACCTATGGAAGGAAGGGCAGGAGGGCCAGGTTATCTTGTACTAAATTGATAGATGGCAAAGATAAAATAAGGCAGTAGCTGTGTAAGCCAAAATAACATAACCTTTATTCAAAAATAGCAATAAGTTTGGAGTGAAGAGTCCTTTGGTCTATACAGATCCCATCTCCAAACTTAACATTTTACCTGGGGGGTTCATCAGGGCATTGGGAAAGGCAGGCCTGGGGGATCTGGGTGCTTGGGTTCAAAGGCGGCAAAATGGCACCTGGGCTAGGAGTTCTTTCATTGGTCAAAGATATTGAATTGGCTACTTGATTATCTTACTCTAGAGTTGTGGTCATGGGGTCAGGCCGCAGGCCTGTGCCTTCTCCTGGGGGTGACTCTTGATTTGCTGCTAGTGTAGCCTTCAAACTCATGAAGCTAATGATTGGAATTTCTTTGCCTCCATTAGGCGCCTTGATTAATTCTTCATTTGATGTAGTGATTTATTTGATTTAGCTAGCTTTGCCTTTTGGATAATCCCTCTTGGCATTGGCTTGCAGGGGCTCAACCTCAAGAAGAAACGGGTGGGCGGCCCCTTGGTCCTTAGGGCTGGCAGCCCGCGGGTTCTCAGGGTCAGGGTTTGAACCCTTCTCTTGGTCCTGGGTTTCAAGGGGAAAATAATTGTCAATCCTGACAGTTCTCCTGGTGTTCTGAAACATATTTATTAAGCTCTGGGCTTTTAAACCAATGAAAAAAAGATTGATAAAATAAGCTTTAAACTTAACCAATGATACTAATGCCATCATTGTTAAACGTTTGAAGCCATTAAACTTCTTCACAGGTTTGCTGAGATTTGAATAGAAAGCAGTTGCTTTGATGATTGAAATGTTAAAAGTTCACTCTTTGTGCCCTGAAAAATATCTCAATTCCCATTCAGTGTTTCTTCACATTTGAACTTGCTCATTACAGATACAGTAGTTTTCAAAGTTATGGCGCTTAGTAAAAAACTCATCTGTGAACAAATTCAACTCAGATGTAAACAAAATGAGCTAATCTGTAAAAAAAATTAGAACCCAATGAATTTTTATTAATTTACAAATGATTTGTGTTCATTTCTATTTTTTCTTTCAGATGCTTTGATCTTTCTTACATCTGAGTTGAATTCATTTAAATCTGAGTTTTTTCTTGACGCCTGTCAGGATTGACAATTCATTATCCCGGGAAACCTGGGCCAAAGGGTGGGATTTGAACCCTGAACCTACATTCCTGCGAGCCACTGGGCCCATGGACCAAGGGCCCGCTTGCCCGCATTTTTTTTGGGATTGAGCCCCTGCAAGCTGAGGCTCCCGCTAAGTCCCAAAGCCAGAATACCTGCACCAGCTCAACCATGGTGGTGCCCAAAGAGGAGCCTCTCAAATTGTCTAATGGAAGAAGAGATGGCGCCTCTGTGAGTTTCATGAGTTTGAAGTCCTCTCAAGTAACCAATCAAACCCTACTGCCAAAGATAAACTTGGGCTTTGGGCCCAACCCTGTGACCACAGCAAAGAATCAAGAAAATCAAGTGACCAAATTAAATGTTCTGACCAATAAGAGAACACCCAGCCAAGGTGCTATTTTGCTGCTCCCACATCTGGGTCCTCTGGCTGCCCGCCCGCACTTTTCCCAATATTTTGATAAAGCCCTGATGGAAAATACTAAGTTTGGAGGCAGAATGCTATATATGCCTATAGATTCTGCGCTTGAACCTTATTGCCATTTTTAAATAAAGGTTATGTTACTTTGGCTCTTACAGCTATTGCCATATTTTGTATTTGCCATCTATCAATTCAGTTTGAGATCTCCCGGCCCTTCTTCCTCACTGCCTTCAGTTTTCTGTTCATCTGGTGCACCCTTTGGGCCTGTTCACTTCACTGATTATCCTTTGAAGCCTGAATATAAGGATTATACACCAGAGAAAATCCTTGAACTTGACCCGCTAGCTTGCATCCAATCTGCTATTAGATACAACCACCAAAGACAGTGGATATTCTCCACCCCAAAACTATTTAGAGAAAAATTTAATTATCTCCCCGCCTACAATATCTATATGGAACCGCCTGTAACACCCAAACTGATGCCATCCTCTTCACCTGACCTTCCAACCAACCATATCAGCAAGATTTTTGGAATAGTGTACATCACCCTCACAGGGGTGGTGGACACCATTGTACCGGCCGCTGGCCCGTGGTCTTGGGTGGGGAAGTCTGCTTCCTACCTTCTAAAGTTAGCTCCTCTCTTGTGGTGGGCCCTGCCTGCAAAAACCCCGCCCAAGTTACCCCCGTAAACAGCGGGCCAGCCGCCCAAGACTGGATCCCTGACATTATGGCAATATTTTTAAAACCTGTTACTCTGAGCCCCAAGATGTTATTATTATTTGGGGCATCTTGTATGCTTTTGTTATTGATAATCACTTATTACACCTATAAGATGACCATGAACCTGATCTCTTCCACATGAAAGAATGCAAATCCAAACGACCCAAAAAGAACCAACACCGCCGCCACCAATACCAACAAGCCCTCCTCCTAAGTGCAAAATGTAATTGGGAACCAATCTCTCACCAAGGTTGAGATGCCTCAGATGGGGAAGCTCACACTTGAGGAAGCCCAACTTGCCATGCCAGTCCTCTGCTTGCATTTCCAGACCAATGCCCCCTCCTATGCCAGCAACACCAAGAAGGTACTGGGGGTTGCTTCCATGCTCTCTGGAGACGCTCTAGACTGGTTTGGCAAAGCCACAGCAGAAGATTTAGAATTCTGTTTGGACTATACCAAGTTTGAGGCTGAGTTAATGGCAACTGGGGAGGATTGCAACACCAGATACTATGCCCTGATCTCTTTGCTAGAAACCTGCCAAGGCTCCTGACCCATTCAGGCATACATTGACAAATTCCTTAAACTGAAGACCCACACTCAACTTAAGGACAAATTGTCAGCCATCATCTGCCAAAAGGGAGTGAACCCAGCCATGAAGGACTTATTGAAGCACCACCCACCCACCCTTGGCTTGGAAGACCTGGTCCCCTTATGCAAGGGCCTCAGCATGAATCAAGAGAATGCTGGGCCTTCCCAGACCTGCCAAACCTGAGCTGCCACACCCAATAGAGGGGGGATGACCCCTGAGGAACTTCAAAGACACTACAGAGAAGGACTCTGTTTCCACTGCCATGAAGCAGGGCACTTGACCAGAGCCTGCCCTTAGAAAACCACTTCTCCTTTCTCTTTGGCCCAAATAAACACTTCCTCCTAGTCTTACAAGTTCATCCTAGTATCCTTTAATGTTGGAGGAACAATCCAAAAACTAAAGGCGTTCATTGACACTGGAGCAGATGGGAGTTTCATTGACGCTCACTTAGCCCAAGAACTAGGCCTGTCTGCCTCTGAGAACTGTCTACAGATCATCTTGGGAAACAGCACCAAAGACACAGGATAAAAATTTGAGCAAGAACTACCCTTGATAATAGGAAACAACACCTACCCCTTGTCCCTCATCTTGTTGAAAGGCCTACCGCACCCCCTCATCCTTGGGGATTCCTGGTCAGACAGGCATGGCCTCATCCTCAACTACCAAGAACAGAACATCACCTTAGGTGATAAAGGTACCCACAACATTGTTCCCTTCTGCACCAATCCTGAAGAACCTACCCAAAGGCTCATGACCATACAGATTGAACCAAGCATTGGCGTCCTCCCTGCTTCCCTAGGAAAATGGACCCACATATTCAGCAAAGAGGCAGCCACCTGTCTTCCCAAACACACCAAGTATGATCATGCTATTGACCTCCTACCTGGCACCAAACCCAAACATGGACCTATCTATAGCTGCAACCACAAGAAGAAGCTGGCTCTTAAGACATATATTGAAGACATGACCAAGAAAGGCTTCATCTGCGTGTCCAAGAGCCCTTGTTTGTCACCAATGCTGTTTGTGGGCAAGAAAGACAGTGGCATGCACCTGTGCGTTAATTATTAGAAATTGAACAAGATAACTGTAAAGAATTGCTACCCCATACCTAACGCTGACGGCTTATGCAATGTGCTGACAGGCGCCCAGGTGTACTCCAAGATTGACCTTAGAGATGTGTTCAACCAAATTTGAATCAAAGAGTGTGACAAATACAAAACAGCGTTTAAGACCAGGTATGGACTCTACAAATACCTGGTGATGCCATTTGGACTATGCAACACCCCTAGCACCTTCCAGCGCACAATAAACACAGTATTGGGTGAATACCTTGACCAGTTCTGTGTGGCCTACCTCAACAACATCCTCATCTACAGCAAGACCCACAAAGAGCACTTACTCCACCTAGATCTAATCCTGAACAAACTCTCCCAAGCCAACTTACACACAAAGCTCAAGAAGTGTGAGTTCTTCCAACCAGAAGTGGAATTCCTGGGCTATGTAGTGAAAACTGGAGGGTTTGCATTGGCCCAGGATAAAGTGGACGCCGTGACCTCCTGGCTAACCCCCAAACGCAGAAAAGACGTGAAAAGGTTTTTGGGCCTGGCAAATTATTGCAGGGATTTCATCCAAAAAATTTCTCACATCACTCTGCCCCTGACCCACCTGTGCTCCAACAAGGTTGCCTTTGCCTGGACTCTGGAATGCACCACCACCTTTAAAGCCCTGAAACTTGCCTTCACCTCTGCCCCTGTCCTGGCCATTCCCAACCCCTCCAAGCCATTTGTGCTGAAAACCAACATCTCTGACTTTGCGGTGGGTGGGGTCCTTCTTTAGGAAGGAGGGGATGGTATGCTACATCCTGTAGCATATTACTCCAGGAAGATGCTGCCCGCGGAAGGAAACTATCCAATTTACAACAAAGAGATGCTAGCCATTATGAGTACCCTGAAACATTGGCGCTGGTACCTCTGTGGTGCTGAATTCCCAGTAAAGGTCCTGACAGACCACAAGAACTTGGTCTTTTTCTTCAAACCATAACAGCTCAACCAACAACAATAGAGATGGGCTTTAGAACTGGTCAACTACACCCTGATCATAGACTATAAGCCAGGAAAGGTGAATGTAGTACCCAACGCCCTGAGTAGAAGAACTGACCTGGCACCCACCCACATAGAAACTTGCGGCCACAACACTCAAGTACTCTTAGACCCAGCTAGCCTAGGCATACACCTGGGATTAATGAAGATCAGGGCCAGTAAACCAGAAGTACTGAAGGCCCAATCACTTGAAAAATTCACCAAAACCATGATTGCAACCTTTCAAAATCCTTGGATAGCTCCCATTACCAAAAAGGCTACTCTTTGAAGGGAACAACATTAATGCTGCACAACAGAATCTTTGTGCCAGAAGGAAGCATCAGGACCAACATCTTGAGAGATTATCACAATTCTGAGATGGCTGGATACCCAGGGAGACTCAAGACCCTCCGGAGCATTAGAAAGAACTTTGCCTGGCCAAAGATGGACCAAGAAGTAAGCGCATACCTGAAGGGATGTGAGACCTGTGGACAAATCAAACCCCACAGAAACAAACCTGAAGGACTTCTAAGACCCTTGGATATACCCGCTGGACCCTGGAGATCCGTTTCCATGAACTACATTGTCAAATTGCCCCTTTCTCTTTCCTTCAATGCAATCCTGGTCATGGTAGACTGCTTCATCAAGATGGCATACTTTGTACTGACCACCACACATTGCACAGCAGCGGAGACAGCCCAACACTTCCACAACCGCATCCTCACCCAACACGGGACGCCTGAGGAAGTCATCACAGACAGAGGACCTCAATTCACGTCAAACTACTGAACGCAAGTGATGAAAGACTTGGGAATCAAGCGGTGCGTATCTACCTCCTACCACCTGCAGACTGACGGCCAAAATGAAAGAGTAAACCAGATCCTAGAACAATACCTCCAATGCTATGCCAACACCAACCAGGGCAATTGGGTCAAAATTCTCCTCATGTCCCAGTTTGCCTACAACAGTAAGGACCACGCCTCCACTGGGATGTCTCTGTTCAAAGCCAACTACAGTTTTGACCCCACCTGGGATCCCAAGATTGGCGAGAAGGAAACTAACACCACTGGACGTTCCTGGGTTGAGCAGATCCATGACACACAAAAAAATATTTGACCAACCTGAACTGCTCAGTGCAAACCTAAAAAGCCTTTGCCAACCAAAAACAAACACCAGGCCAACCCTAGCAAGTTGGGGATGAAGTATACCTGGACTCTCGCAATGTGCCCCTAAATGTGCCCTGTAGGAAACTAGCTCACAGAAGAAGTGGCCCTCACAAGATCACCAAACTAATTGGAGAAGTTGCTTATAAGCTAGACCTACCCCCCTCCTGGAAGATTCACAACATATTCCACCAATCCCTGTTGTTTAAAAAGGATGGGAACTTGCTCCCCACCAACGGCTTAAGACAAACCCCCTGCCCCTCCAAATAGGCCGTGCTGAAGAATACAAAGTTGAATACATACATGGCAACAGGATCCACTACCAGAAACCCCAGTACTACGTCAAATGGAAAGAATACCCGCTAGAAGAAAGTACATGGGAACTGCTGAGCAACCTAGCTAATGCCCAAGAAGCTGTCCAACTCTATCTGAAAAAAGGGACCAGAAGAGAGGGCCCTTGGGGAAAGAAGGGGATGATGTCAGGATTGACAATTCATTACCCCAGGAAACCTGGGCCCAAGGGTGGGATTCAAACCCTGAACCTACATTCCTGCGGGCTGCTGGGCCCATGGACCAAGGGCCTGCTTGCCCGCGTTTTTTGGGATCAAGCCCCTGAAAGCTGAGGCTCCCGCTAAGTCCCAAAGCCAGAATACCTGCACCAGCTCAATCATGGTGGAGCCCAAAGAGGAGCCTCTCAAATTGTCTAATGGAAGCAGAGATGGCGCCTCTGTGAGTTTCATGAGTTTGAAGTCCGCTCAAGTAACCAATCAAACCCTACTGCCAAAGATAAACTTGGGCTTTAGGCCCAACCCTGTGACCACAGCAAAGAATCAAGAAAATCAAGTGACCAAATTGGACGTTCTGACCAATGAGAGAACACCCAGCCAAGGTGCTATTTTGCTGCTCCCACATCTGGGTCCTCTGGCTGCCCGCCCGCACTTTTCCCAATATTTTGATAAAGCCCTGATGGAAAATACTAAGTTTGGAGGCAGAATGCTATATATGCCTATAGATTCTGCGCTTGAACCTTATTGCCATTTTTAAATAAAGGTTATGTTACTTTGGCTCTTACAGCTATTGCCATATTTTGTATTTGCCATCTATCAATTCAGTTTGAGATCTCCCGGCCCTTCTTCCTCACTGCCTTCAGTTTTCTGTTCATCTGGTGCACCCTTTGGGCCTGTTTACTTCACTGATTATCCTTTGAAGCCTGAATATAAGGATTATACACCAGAGAAAATCCTTGAACTTGACCCGCTAGCTTGCATCCAATCTGCTATTAGATACAACCACCAAAGACAGTGGATATTCTCCACCCCAAAACTATTTAGAGAAAAATTTAATTATCTCCCCGCCTAAAATATCTATATGGAACCGCCCTTAACACCCAAACCAATGCCAGCCTCTTCACCCAATCTTCCAACTGATCATACCAGCAAGCTTTTTGGAATAGTGTAAATCACCCTCACAGGGGTGGTGGACACCATTGTACCAGCCGCCAGCCCGTGGTCTTGGGTGGTGAATTCTGCCTCCTACCTTCTAAAGTTAGCTCCGCTCTTGTGGTGGGCCCTGCCTGCAAAAACCCCGGCCCAAGTTACCCCCAGAAACGATGGGCCAGCCGCCCAAGACTGGGTCCCTGACAACGCCATAGCTTTGAAAAATACTGTAGTTAATCACCAAGAGAATTTTTTTCTCATGTTTTCTTCAAATTTTCTCTTTTATTTTGCCCTTGTAGCAGAACGCTTTAGTGAAAATTTTCATCATGTTCTTTATCATTTTTCTGAACCCTTTTATACCTATACTGATACCCTAGCACATTTTGCATATCTATTGAATATAGTCTTTGGTACTAGTGATATCCACTAGCTAATCCTTTCTTAGCCAACTACAACACCCAAAATGTATGCCTAGCAAACCCTGAACCAAGAAATACAGACATACAAGACCTTTGCTGATTGAAAACAGACCCCTGGTAAACCCCTCCAAGTTGAAGACAAGGTCTATTTGCACTCCCAGAACATGCCCCTGCATGTGCCTTTCAGAAAATTAGCTCACAGAAGAAGAAGTCCACACAAGATCACCAAGCTCATTGGAGAAGTTGCCTTCAAGTTAGATCTATCCCCATGTGGAAGATCTGTAATGTGTTCCACTGTGCTTTGCTGTTCAAAAAAGACAGAAACTCCCTTCCCCACCAGAAGATCAAGTCTAGCCCCCCGCCAATCCGGAAGGACCACTCAAATGAGTACAAAGTTGAGTAAATCCACGGCAACTGAGTCCACTACAAGACCCCCCAGTACTACGTCAAGTGGTTAGGTTACCCCCCCCCCGGAAGAAAGTATCTGGGAACCCTTGAGCAACCTAACTAACGCTAAACAGGCCATCCAACAATACCTTGGGAAGAAGGCCCTGAAAGGGGAGATTTTGGGGGAAGAAGGGGATGATGTCAGGAATGACAATTTGGATGCTCCTAAATCTCAAAATACAGAACAAGAGTCAAACCCTGGACAAAATCCTTTGCGGACTGCCAGACCCATGGGCTGAGAACCCAACAACCCACTACTGATTGATAAAGTTGTTGCCAGTCCACCAGGGCCCAAACCCTTTGATGTCCTGCAGGATTCTGCAAGCAAACCACCAGTGCAATATGCCGGGAATTTCCCCAAGGTGCCAACACCTGACACCAGTGGATTGCTTGGTAAAATGCACAAGTTTCTCAATGAGAGTTATTCCAAACTCCCCCAAAGCCCCAGAGGAGGCACTGAACCTGAAGAAGCACTAAATACCCAAATTGATAAACAGAAGTATTTGAAGTCTTCTTGTCCCAAAGCGGCCAGTGGCAAACTGCCAGTGCCAAGCACCACACTGCCATCTAAGACCCCTGATGCCAACCCGCCTGAGCCCAGAAAACCCAACCAGGAAGTGAAGCCTGGAAGTGTGGTATAAATGCCTTCCAGGCCAAGATCAACCCCCATTATTGTTTTTAAATAAAGGTTATAAGATACTGTAAATTCAGAACCTAAACGTAAAAATGCAGGATTGTCAAATCCTTGGTCCAAATTTTGAATCACTTTTGTGAGCAACTCAGCTGAGTGAAAAATAAAATATTTAATAAAATCAACCATTTATTTTGCCTTTTTTTGATTTATTTAAATTGGCAAATTTCAAATCTCTTGAGCAGATAACTCAACTAACAAAAGACAAAACTCAGCAAACAAATCCAGGATACATGAATCAGAAATGCGGGATACTTATGCATGATTTGAGATTTCCTGTATGTCAAACAAATCATAGACATCATGTAAAAATTAAAAAATCTGAAATTGCGGGATTGTCAAACCCAAGAACCAAGTTTCAAATCATAATTGTGGTGAATTTGAAATAAATATAATTTATGGGTGTCTCAAAAAGGATGTTAAAGGATCTAGAGTGGATTTGTGCTAATTCTTTTAGGAATCATAGGCATTCTCAAAAAGCACCCTATTCCATTTTAGGACAGCTAAAATTTAGATACTTGATTACAGTTGATTTTAAAAAATGCTAATAATAAAGTAGAATTATATATTACAATCTATCTTATCACATTATCAACAGCAAATGAACTATCAACACATCAAGGAAAAGATAATGTGATAAGATAGATTGTAATATATAATTCTACTTTATTATTAGCATTTTTTAAAATCAACTGTAATCAAGTATCCTTAGTAGCAATACATTAATACATAGTTAGTAAACTGATGGTTTATCTTCCCCCTCCTTTCTTCCTTGAAACAAAGTTTTATGGCTCTGGCTACGCCAGGAACCAAAAAACTTTTAGAAAATTTCTGCGGCATCAGGAGGTTAGCTCATATATCATTATATGGTTTTGTGGTTGTTATATTAGTGATTTAGAGTGCAGAATATTGCATCATTTCCAATTTAGACAATTTTGCATTTCACTTAATTTCATGTCTAAACATGGTTGTTGAGATTGGATTTTCATTTGATTTTATCCAGAGTGGAGCTTCTTGATTTGGGTTGATTTTTTCCTAGTTACTTACTGTACATTCAATTTGGATTCCAGTTCCTGCAATTATTATTTGAGTTTACTAGTGGCATTAAAAAGTGATTTGAAATTTGGTTCTTGGATTTGACAATCCCGCAATTTCAAAAAACATAGTACTTTAGATTCAGAACCTAAAGGTAAAAATGCGGGATTGTCAAATTGTTTTTGCGTGAACTCACCAACTTACTGGAATACTTTTCATCCTTTTATATAAAAAAGTAAGTTTTTCTGGGATGAAAATTACTTCATTAAGTTGGTGAGTTCATGCAAAACCAATTTGACAATCCTGCATTGTTACTTTTAGGTTCTGAATTTACAGTAAACTTAATGAAAATGGTTGATGGATTTGAACACTTCAAATCTGATTCTAGTTAATTCATTTTGTCCATTGGAAATATGCAGTTCAACTTGGGCTTTGCAAAGTGTCTATGAGTTCCCGCATTTTTGAAAATCCAAATAAAAACACAAAGAATTAAATTTAATTAAAAAAAGGCCATCCCGCAAAAGTGATTTGAAAAATGGATCAAGGATTTGACAATCCCGCATTTTTACCTTTAGGTTCTGAATTTACTGTATTGGTTTCCCCAATTATTGCTGTATTTTATTCTTGTCATCTTCCAGTTAACTCAAAGATCATCTGACCCTCCTGCCAGCCCGCCAGCTACGTACTGCCTGCCAGGTGCTCCCTTTGGTCCTGTTCATTTCACAGAGTACCCCTTAAAGCCTGATTACAAGGACTACACCGCCAACAACATACTAGCCAGGGATCCCTTGGCCAGAACTACAGAGTTAACCAGATACAACCAAGAAGGCCCTTGGTATGTTACCAAACCCCGCCTGTTCAGAGATAAATACAGCTTCCTTCCTGCCTACAGTAGTTTTAAAAGCTATGGCAACAATCAAAAATTCTTCAGATTTAAACAAAATCCAAGTTGCGCAAGATTCAGGATTCAATTAATTTAAATATCTTTGGTTAATAAATGAACTGTCAAACCAAAAACAAAATTTCACTAACCCATCATACAAAATTATATCAAACATCAAGCAGTGTAGTTCAAACCACAAACAAAATGAACTGATGCAACAAGTGAAATGGATGGATGCTGTTCCAGAGTATATTATAATCCAATCAGGATTTATATGAGGCACCAATTGAAGGACTAAAGTGAAACAAAACTTGAGCAATCTAGAAGCAAGATTACACAAGCACAAAACAAAATGAACTCACACAAGATGTGTAGTATGAGCAGCCTAAAATAGAAAACTATCAATTTAATAGCCAATCAACAGCTATCCAATTTAGGACCAGAGGAATTTTATCCATTTTTATGGCTCCAGATTTGTATGAAAAGGTTTTGAGAACCTTCCAAATATGGACTTGAGATTACAATAAAAATAATTCATTAAATTTTAAAATTTCTACTTTTAGTGATTTTATCCTAGGTTTTTTTATAATGGTTTTTACAAGCAATATCTTCAACCTCGCCAGCAGCCAAGCCAGCTGCAATGGAGGCAAGGCTCAGAACGTGGAGGCACCCATTTACACCCAAGCCTTTGAGGCAGGTAACAAGGAAGCTGACCTGTTACTGTCCCCCAACCCATATGGCTTTGACTTGTTTGAGAGTCACTTAGCATCTAGCTCTGCCCCTGCTCCCACACCCACCCCTGCACAAGCTGCTCATCAACAAACCAATCAGGATGGCAACCTCAATCCAGAACAACTTCCTGCCACCAGCCAACCTGCCCCCCTACAGCCAATCAGGCTTCAGCTCCCGCCGCCCAGCGCCCCAAACGCAGAATAATCACTGCCCAAATTCTTCAGGAAATTGTGGAACTAAACCTACAGGGTCTGTCATGGGACCAGATTGCCGCCCAGTTGCAATTTACCCAAGCCACCATAATGCGGGAGTTCAACAACCTAATGAACAAGGGAAATCTGATTGGGACAGCCAAGAAGCCAAAGAAGGCCACAGAGTCCCAGATAACTGAGGCCTACCCAATAATGCTTGACCTCCTCCAGCGGGACCCCAAGCTTCCCTTGACCCAGGTCCAGAAGCAACTTGCACACCATGGCATTTGGGTGTCTGAGCGCATGGTGCAGCTCTGGATGCACGGAAAGGTGGCTTCAATTAGGGTTCTTACAAATTTTGCTGGCAACCAATGGGATGGCGCTGAGGATTCCCCATATGACACTGCAATTGAATCAACCCTGGTCAGATGCTTGACAAGTCTAACAGATGACATCATGTTTGTCTCATACTACAAGTTATCAATTGCATTTGACAATTTTGGTGAGCAAGGAAAAGCTGCCACCAAGAATGGAAGGAAGAAGGTCAAGAAGGGGACTTTCATTGGTGCATTTCTGGCTGTTTCAGCCAAGGGTTTTGTCTACTATCAGACAAACCCTGATTTCATTGATGGGTACTCATACAGCCACATCCTTGGTGGATTGCTTGACTCCTGGGATGGCTCAAATTCCAAATACCAGGTTTTCTTGAGCCACCAGATGGAGGGAAGCTCCACCGCCCTTGATGCCATCCAGGGACGCGGGCACCAGGCCTCAGTCTACCCCGCCGGCCATGCAGACGTCCATCTGGCTGATGTTGTCTTCTTCAACATTGGAGATACACTACGGGAGCGCCGCCCTCAGGCTTTCAACGACCTCTATCTTGGGGTCCTTGACCACAATTTTCTCTTTGGTCACCAAATGGTGGCTGACTTGTTTGCGCAAATGGTTTTCCATGTGAACATGGGCAACCAATCACGCAAGGATAAGCGCCTCCCACCCCATGCCACAGCCACCTACCAGCCCATCCAGCCAATGACTGATGAGGAGTACAATGAGCGGTATATGGCGGCCATCACACGCAATCCTCCTGCCTCCACCCCCACCACCAACACCCCCCACCCGCAAACCCAACCCATCCAATCCCAGACCCCCCAGGCCAGCACCTCCCTCTACGTCTTCCTTCCTGCGCCATTCTGCCTACTAGGCATCACTCTTCCCCGCCTCAATAAACCCCCTGGTCCCAAAAAATTTCTATTTATATTATCTTTATTTTGAATTTCAATTGTTTGTGTTCTCTTTGTTTATAGTTGGTTTTATTCTTTATGTTCAGCTTATTTCTATAAAATCATATATTTACTATGGTGTGTATCTAGATCCTGAACACAGTTATTTTTAGCACCAAACCATAGCCCCTTGTGAAAACATTAACAACAATTTGGTGATCAGCTAAATTTGAATTAGAAAATTATAGTGTTAACTGTTTTTAGATAAAGTTGTTACTGATCCAAATTCAAAACCTTAATGATAAACTTTAAGCCAATCAGGAGCCAAGTGATAAAGTGATTGTTGTGACATAAAGGGTCATTCAATAATTCTTTGATGCATGTGCGCTAATTAATATGATTGGCTGGATGTTTTGCCATTGTACGCCATTGCCGCTGTGGCAAGTTGTTGGTGGACTAGTGCCCAATCAGCTGCTGGGTTAGCACTAGTCCACCAACAACTTGCCACAGCAGCAATGGCGTACAATGGCAAAACATCCAGCCAATCATATTAATTAGCGCACATGCATCAAAGAATTATTGAATGACCCTTTATGTCACAACAATCACTTTATCACTTGGCTCCTGATTGGCTTAAAGTTTATCATTAAGGTTTTGAATTTGGATCAGTAACAACTTTATCTAAAAACAGTTAACACTATAATTTTCTAATTCAAATTTAGCTGATCACCAAATTGTTGTTAATATTTTCACAAGGGGTGTGTTTAAGTGCTAAAAATAATATGGTAATCAAGGAAACAATGCCAACACAAAGCAAACAACACACATATTGAGATGAGCGTAAAACATATACACAATGGGTAAAAAGATGGGATAATGTAGTAGATGGGAAAACAAAAAGGAATAAACAAAGAGGCAACAGTATCAAAATAATACAGAATTTATTGGGGCAAAAGCTATAAAAACATATGGAAAGGTTAGTAAAAAAATAAAATGAGAGAACTCAAAAAGCTTCTAAAGGACCTCGACTTGGCAATTGCCAAAATCAAAGACATTGACCGTAAGGTCAAAGCAAAGGTGAAGTCCGCTGTCCTTGAAGGCAAGAAACTTGACAGGGTGACATCCAAGGCATTAATGACCAAAATGCCTGACACATCAGAAACAACAATTGAGCGCTTACTTAATATCCAGAAGCACGTTGTGGAAGGACTTCAATTCAAGGCCTACAATCTTTCTGCGCCGTCTGTCTGGGTTGATGACCCGGAGATGTATGCACATCTCAAGCCAGCAAAGCGCGCCAGGGCAGAGGACGCCAAATTGCCAGCGCAATTGATTGCGCCAAGAATGGCCAAGCCGGCTGAAGCCGCCGGCAAAGA
This sequence comes from Entomophthora muscae, assembly GCA_014839935.2. Lineage (NCBI taxonomy): Eukaryota > Fungi > Entomophthoromycota > Entomophthoromycetes > Entomophthorales > Entomophthoraceae > Entomophthora > Entomophthora muscae. The sequence continues at coordinate 128,754 of QTSX02006436.1, read as the reverse complement.
AGAAACACAAGAAGGTAACCTAAAAAATAAAATTAATAAATTTTCAAAAAAACTTACCTTTTTTTCTTAGAAAACGTAGACGGTGAACTCTGCCGGGTCCTGGTCCCTTTTGTCCCGGCCACCTTTTATGCTAATTATGCCACTCACGTGGCTAAGCAGCTCTATCTGTCCCCCCTGTTGTGCAGGAGCTTGAAGACAGAATTCACGGGTCCTTCCCAATGACAAGGGACGCGCTAGCCGGGCTGACGCATGCCAAGGGGGCATCTGAGTGGGCAGTTACTGCCTACAAGGATGCCCAACTGGTCCGCCTGGACCCGGTATCCCTCAGTGGAGTTTACTGTGTAAACTCCATTGAGCTTGTTTGGGACGTCCTGGTGACGCTCCCATTCAAGAATGTACCAGAGATGGGCCGGGCTCACGCGGCTGCTTGCTTCTGCTTCCCGGTGGAGCACACCCTGTCTTACCTGCTTGAGAACTTTGGGCGCGCAGTGAGCAAATTGGCTGTTGCAGACGCAACAGCCGTAAAGAAGACCAAGATCCTCCTGGCGGACTTTGGGCTGGCCTGGAGTGCCAACAAGACGGGGGTCCCAGCAGCTATGGAGCTCACGTTTGCCAAGACAAAGCACAACAAGAAGATAAGCGCAGTCTATAATAAACTGTGTGAGTTCACAGAAGCCTTTGCAGGGCAAAGGCTTCATCTGGTGGTTTACCTGGGGTTCCTGTTTTACTTTGGAATGAGCGCCAGTGTGGAGGACCTGGACGGGGTCCTTCTGGGGATTGACAAGGCCCGGCTTGCACTCAACAGGAAGAAGGTCCCCCCCGGGATACAACTTGGTTGATCATGTGATCCAGGACGCCCTGGTCCTGGCTGGTATCTACGGGTTTGCAGCCCCGCCTGAAAAGCTGCTGCTTCACTCCCACCTGACCCTACTTCCCTTCACCAGCAGGAGGGAGTATTTCAATAAAGGGTGTATCCACTGTCCACGGTGTGGCGGTGGAGGTTGTGTGCCACCTCCATTGTGGGGTGGGTACATACCGCCAAACTCACTACAGGTGTTCTTAATAAATTCTCTTCTAATAAACATCTTTATACTCTACAATATTTTTATTATAATTAATTTTTCAAATAATATTTTAGCAAACAAGATTTGCAAAATATATTGCGGAAATGGGTTTCATAAAAGTATAAAATTATACGTTAATAAAATAAATTCTAACTTGTACATTTTACGTTTAATTTTTTTAAAATTAATTTTTACATTTATTTGACCAAAGTGATTTAAATATTTTTGCGTAATCCAATACTGAGCGTTTGGGATTACCTCAGATGGCATAATAAAATAATATACAATAAAATAAATAAAATACTTACATCTATTGATGGATCTTCTGAATGTGATTGCGGGCGTAGAAACATCTAAATATAAAATGATAATTAATAAATGTTGAATAATAAATTAGAGAATATAAAAAAAGTTGGACACACTAAGCCTTTAATTGATTGGCTGTTTGGCTAGGCACGCAGGGATGAACAAATCAGCGTGGCCATAGAATTTGGCCACGGTCTCAGCTGGGAGGGTATGGATCCCGGCCTGCAGCAAATCAAACAGGTCCTCAGTCCCAGTTGGGGTTCCTTGCTTGACAACTTGCTTGAGCCACCCAAAGACTTCCTCAATGGGATTTAGGAAGGGCAAATAGGCAGGGAGGAAGAGAAGGCGCATATTTGCTGTGGCCAATTGCTGGGGGCCCACTGCAATGCTTGTGTCAATCATTGGGAATTCCTCAAGAATGTCAGCCACCTTGTGGAGACCAACGTTGTCCAACACAATTACGTTGGTGAAGCCTGGGCTTGTGCGCCTCAGGTGCTCCTGGACCAATTGGAGAAATGATAGGAAGGTCTGGCTATTGTGGGAGCCTAGTATCATTTGGTAGAGCTTGACCCCCTTTGGACCAAGGAGAGCCACCATTGAATAGGCTGTGGCGCGGACTGCAGCACGCCAAGCCACCCTGTCATTGGAGCCTCTGGGGACATACCCATACTCATTGCGCATTGACAAGGCAAATGCTGATTTGTCAATATAATAGAATTTCACTGTCCCCTTGGCTTTGAGGGCAGTGTACGCCTCAGCGTAATTTTTCTGGGTCTCAATATTGGCTGGGCTGTTCCAATTGTATGGGGATACCCCGAGTTTTTTCCAGGAAAATTGCATTCCCTTGACCAAATGATAATAGAAGGAAATTGAGGCCTCAATCCCAAAAGCAGACTTGACCATGGCCTGTATATTTGCCAGTTCAAGATGGCAATCTTGGGTTATCCACTGGCGGATTGCCCATTTGTGCTCCTTGGTGAGCATGGTTGACACACGCAAGGATTTCTCCGCGGCAAGGACACAACCAGTATTGATGAATTTATGGAAGGTCTTGCTGGCGTACTTGGGATCCACTCCAACAATGGCTGCAGCCGCCTTGTAGTCACCCAATTCCCGCATTAGCTTAAGCAGGATGATGTGTTTGATGTCGGGGATGCGCTTCTGGGCGGGCTTTGTGGGTTCAGACAAGCCAGGATCCTGATTGATGACAGGCTTGCAAGGCATGGGCACCTTGTTGTAGAAGGCTGCAACCTTTTTGAGCACTAGCTGTCCCTCATTGGTTTGGTAGAACTGGGGCTCCTTGTCATCCTCCTGATTGCCATCACTGACGTAGGGCTCATAGCTAGTATCAAGTACAGGCTTCACCTTCTCCAGCATGGCTGACGGGACCAACTCTTGCCGGTACACAACGTCAAACACATACAAAGTAAGTTCTACCTCCTTGTTTCTAACCATTTTGGTAGTGGTGACCTTGGTTGGCTTCTGGGTCAGCTTTGGGACCCAAGGGTTTATGCTCTGCACCCTAGCAGCTTGTGCTCCTTGAACCAGCTGTGTCAGTGCAGCGTCACTATGGAACTCTCCTCTCCTGCCTCCCTCCTGAGTAGGCACTTGTGTTGTACTAAGTCTATTCTTTGACCCGCGGGGGCAACTGCAACCGCGGCGCACAACGGGTGCAATGGTAGTCTGTTGTTGTGTTCCTTCCATTTTAAAATTTAATAAAATATTAAATAAAACTTAATTAAGTTACTCCCTATTTTTAATTTTTGCTTTTATCTGTTTATGGATATTCAATTAATATTTTTTCCCACCCAGTATCCCAATTATAGATTTTTTATTTCTTAGTTAGTTGTTTTTGGTTTTACAACGCCCATTTTAGAATACTCAAAAAAAATCCACCCATTTTCCTAGATTTTACTGCCAAATTCAAACACCCAACACAATATTTTTAAAATTTATGTTTCAGATCTTGTGTCTTATTTTAGATACCTTGGTATCATTCATGATTACAATCCATTGCACACATTGCGTGAGTGATTTTGTTTACATTGTGAGTTGCTATTGTGTTTTGTTTTTGGATTGAGTTTTGACACACCTTGCTTGGGTGTATTTTGTCACCAATTCACATAGTAAACATATGTACACCAAAAGTCAACTCACACCATTTTGTTTGTGAATCAATGTATTTTGGATTATATTTTGAATGGTTTTGCTTTGCGTGTGAGCCTTTTGTTGCTGTGTTGACCCATTTTGCCCATTAACGCCAATAAACCCTGTTAACAGAGTATATATTTTAACCTGAGAGTTGGATTTTGTTTAAATCTGAAATCATTTTGTTTAAATCTGAAGAATTTTTGCTTGTTGCCATAGCTTTTAAAACTACTGTACTATAAAAAATTTTTTTTTTTTTTAATAGATTTTCATGAATACTCATCCATCTCCTTCTAAACCCTTATGCTTCTGCTGCTTTTTTGTAACCAGGCTTGCTGGAATATACCAGTAGGGTTTTGGAATTATTTTCATTTCTTTTACAATGAATAGATACTATCATCCTGTGCCAGTCCGTGGTTGTGGCTAGGCAAGTCAATGTCCTACCTCAGTAGTTAGCACCAATCCTTTGGTGGCTGCCCACCCAGTCCGCAACCCGCCGGTTCCAAAACGTACACTCTGGCAACAGGGTTGTTTGGCGTTAATGGGAAAAATGGGTCAACACAGCAAAGAAGTGCTCACACGCAAAGCAAAACCATTCAAAATACAATCCAAAATACATGGATTCACAAACAAAATGGTGTGAGTTGACTTTTAGGTGTACATATGTTTACTATGTGAATTGGTGATAAAATACACCCAAGCGCAGTGTGTCAAAACTCAATCAAAAAAGAAAACACAATAGCAACTCACTATATAAAAAAATCACTCAAATGTTGTGTGCAATGGATTGTAATCAAGAATGATACCAAGGTATCTAAAATTGGGCACACAATCTGAAACACAATTTTTAAAAATATTGTGTTGGGTGTTTGAATTTGGAAGTAAAATCTGGAGAAAATGGGTGGATTTTTTTTGAGTATTCTAAAATGGGCGTTGTAAAACCAAAAGCAACTAATTAAGAAACAAAAAACCTATATTTGGGATATTGGGAGTGGGAAATATTAATTAAATATCCATATTTAGATAAAAGCAAAAATTAAAATTAGGGAGTAACTTAATTGAATTTTATTTAATATTTTATTAAATTTTCAAAATGGAAGGAACACAACAACAGAGTAACAATGCACCTGTTGTGCGCCGCGGTCGCAGTTGCTCCCACAGGTCAAGGAACAGAGTTAGTGCAACACAAATGCCTACTCAGGAGGGAGGCAGGAGAGGAGAGTTTGATAGTGACGCTGCACTGATACAGCTGGTTTGAGGAGCACAAGCTGCTAGGGTGCAGAGCATCAACCCTTGGGTCCCCAAGCTGACCTGGAAGCCCACCAAGGTTACCTTCACCAAGAAAGTTAGAAACAAGGAGGTAGAACTTACTTTGTATGTGTTTGACGTTGTGTACTGGCAAGAGTTGATCCCGTCAGCCATGCTGGAGAAGGTAAACTCTGTACTTGATACTAGCTACAAGCCCTATGTCAGTGATGGCAATCAGGAAGAGGACAAGGAGCCTGAGTTCTTCAGAACTGATGAGGGACAGTTAGTGCTCAAAAAGGTTGCAGCCTTCTACACTAAGGTACCCATGCCCTGTGTTGTGCCCAATGCCAACAAGTCAATCCCCACTGCCAAAATGCCCACCCAGAAGTGCATCCCTAACATCAAACACATCATCCTGCTTAAGCTAATGATGTGAATCTGGTGATTACAAGGCGGCCAAGGCCCTTGTTGAAGTGGATCCCAAGTACACCAACAAGACCTTCAACAAGTTCATCAACACTGGGCAAGTCCTTGCCACAGAGAAATCCTTGTGTGTGTCAACCATGCTCACTAATGAGAAAAAAGGGCAATCCGCCAGTGGATAACCTAAGATTGCCATCTTGAACTGGCAAATATACAGGCCATGGTAAAGTCTACATTTGGGGGTTGAGGCCTTGATTTCCTTTTACTACCATCTTCTCAAGGGAATGCCCTTTTCCTGGAAAAAGCTTGGGGTATCCCCCTACAATTGTAATAGTCCCGCCAATGTCGAGACCTGGAAAAAATATGCAGAGGCGTACACTGACCTCAAAGCCAAGGGGACAGTTAAAATTCTACTACATTGAAAAATCAGCATTTGCCTTGTGTTGCAACATCTTCAATTACTCCCTCTTCGGGAATTAACGCCCCAAGTAAATCACCAAATGGCTCACCTAATGGTTCACTGTCCAGTCAATAAACTGGTGGCACCATTATCAGTTAACCATATATGATGGGGATCACTCAATCCAGGTCCTAAATGGAACACAACTTGATCAAGCCTTGTGACTCAAGAGGAACATTACTCAGATAATCCCCATGACCTCCATGACGTACATGGACAGCATCTGGCTTGTCATGATACTATATATTAACCTATATTAATATTCAATAAAGTATCATTCTCTTCTTAATATTCCCCTTTATTTTGTTTATTATACTTCCCAGAAGTATAAACTTGACAGTGATAGCACAGGTATGTTATCCATACCTACCCAACTCAAAAGAAAAATTCCTCCCAAGAAAAGAACCCAAACAATGTCACTCCCTAACAGCTGGAGAGATTACAAAGTAGGACAGGACGTTCCACCAGGCCTTGTCATCTACAATAATGTCCTTGTACCCATTGACCAGTACAACGCTCTTAAAGCCCGCAGACTGTTCCCTACCACGCCAACCACAACAGCGCCTACACAACCTGAGATACCCAATATTGTGTTTCAATGCTTACATACCGCTGAAATTGGCGCCTTTGCAGGACTACACTGTGAAAACGCCTCTCTTTGGATCAACAGCACCGAGAGCAAGTTTTAACAAGTGGAGTATCCCCAAAGTCTCTGGGTCAGCAAGATTGCCCTCCGCGTCACAGGGACTGCTTCACGTTTTGTAACCAAATGGCTAGCCCAACACCCTGACCAAAAGGAAAATTGAGAAGTGTTCAAGGCTGTATTCCTTGAAAAGTTCTCCATGAAGGACTCAGACGTGGTGATCATGACCAAGCTTTGAACCTTCAAAATGACAGGAACCATCAAAGAATACATTGCCGCATATGAAGGACTACATGAACGTGCACCCAACACCATCAACTTTGATGAACCTGGGCCACGTCTGGACTTCTACAATGGTCTTCCCACACACATTAGACGTCAGCTCAACATGAACCACTGCAGAAACCTCAAGGATGTATTCCTAGTAGGAAAACACACAGCTCAGAAGTATGACAACCTAAACGCCAGCAACAAGCGTAAGGAAAACCCTGCAGCTAGAAGAGAGCCTCACCCCAATAAGCAAAACAACCGAGCCCACAGTACCCAACCTTGAAACGGGAATTGCACTGCACAAGCCAACCAGTCCAGCACTGAAGATACCAACAAGGAGGGAAAAGCTTAGGGGAGTGCTTAGGCAAGCTGCCCTCCCCCACTTCACAAGACTTGTACAGAGAATAGGACGTGGACTCAATCACCATGATCCACGTTCCCTCCAGCAATCCTCTACTGTTTGCCACCCAAACTGGAAATAAACTCCTCACTTATCCTTTCTGCTTTTGCAGATACCAGGGCACAGCACTATTTGACACTGGAGCCAATCAATCACTCATCAACAAGAGTTTCACAGACCTCATGAAGTTACATACCACTCAAAGTATCATCAAGAAAGTCATCATGGCAGACAACTGTAGCACACCAGTTACCCACGAGACAAAACCTTTCCGCGCCCAAATTGGAAATGTACAAACAACAATTAGCGGCCCCATCATACCAATCCCCAAGTACAATGTCATACTTGGCTTGGATTGGATGAGAAAGACAAAGCCTCACATCAACTGGGACAGTGCCACCCTCACCATTCAGTAAGGAGAAGTCCACCATCACGTGTACCCAACACATCTTGACACCATCATGAGGGACCACATATTTGTAAAGATCATGTAAATGGAGAAAGAAACTGACATCAGCAAAATCAATTGGAGCACATGTACGTATGAGGTCATCCACTTCAAAACCACAGAAACTTAGCACAAACATAACCCAATTAGAAACCAACTAGTCAATGAGTTTCCCTCTGTATTCCAAGAATCACTACCTGTACTGCCCCCTGATTGGGGTATTCAGCATGAGATCAACTTAAAAGGTAGCATATCTAAGGCGCGACCCATCTACCGCCTCACACCACAAGAAGACAACACTCTGAAAGCCTACCTTGACAAAGCACTCAAGAAAGGCCTCATCAGACCTTCAAATTCACCCTTTAGTGCTGCTGTCTTCTTTGTGGCAAAGAAAGATGGAGGCCTCCGCCTGGTCACCAACTACAGGGCCCTCAATGAGGTCACAATAAAGAACATGTATCCCCTGCCCCTAATTGATGACCTTTTTGATGCCCTGGGGGGTCCCAAATCTTCACAAAAATTGATTTGACATCAGGATACCACCAAATTCACGTGAAACCTGAAGACATTCCAAAGACTGCATTTTGAACTAAATATGGATCCTTTGAATGTGTTGTCCTCAATTTTGGCATGACAAACGCTCCCAGTACCTTTGTAACCTTCATGAATGAATTATTTAAGGAACACATTGGGAAAAGAGCAATCATCTACCTGGACGACATCATCATTTACAGTCCCAACCTGCAACAACACTGGGAAGACGTCTGCACAGTCCTCTGTACCCCTGGAAGAAAACCAATTGATTGCCAAACCGTCCAAATGTGAGTTCTTCTCAACTGAATTTCCATTCCTTGGCCATATCAACAGCAAGGACAGTATCAAACTGAATCCAGACAAAATACACATTATAACAGAGATGTCAGCCCCAAGGAACAAGAGCAAATTCTGCACTTTCCTTGGAATGATAGCCTACGTAAGCAGATTCATCCCTGACTGGGGCGCCCTAACAGCCCCCTTGTCAGCCATCACTGGGAAAACAACCAAATTTTTCTGGACACCCTTAAGAGATCAACATTTCTGCCAACTGAAAGAATGCATGGTTACCGTCCCCATCCTACAATACCCAAACCATGAGGGTATCTATGAGCTAGAACCAACAATCTCTGACTATGCTGTAGGAGGAGTCCTCCGTATCCAAACAGCCCAAAAGGACTTTCTTCCTGTGGTATATGAATCAAGGAAGCTATTGGACGGCAAAAAAAGATACCCCATACACAACAAGGAGTTGATAGCCATCATACACTGTCTCATGAAGTGACAATGCTACCTGGAAGGAACCCAAACGTTTAAGATACTCACCAACCACAAGTTGTTGATATTCTTTAAAACACAACAACACCTGTCAAGAAGACAATCCAAATGAATGAGTCTCATACAGAGATACCCCATGCAAATTGAATACAAGCCAGGAAAGGAGATGCTTAATTCAGATGCCCTATCAAGGCTATACAATAAACACATCCTTTGCACTGATGGCAACCCTGACTGGCCCATGTTAATCATGAGGAATCTCCAGGAAGGGTCCCCACCTGGCACACCAATGGACATCCAAGAGAAAGTCCTCAAGAACAAACATCTGTTCAAAAATGTATATGGTACCCTTTACCAAATACTTCCAAACAGTGACACTGTACCCTACGTCCCGCTAACACAAAAGATTGACACAATCCTCCAATATCACAGAGACTTGGGACACACCTGTAGCAGAAACTTGCATGAATACCTCAAGACATGCTATTGGTGGCCCAACATACTAGATGATATCAAGTAAGTACTGGAGCAATGCAAAGTCTGTGAGAAGTATGCCAAAATCAAAGCATCACCCAAGTCAGTAGTACCCATATCCATCACACAACCCTTCAAGGTATGGTCACTGGATATTGTGGAACCTATGCCCAGTGAAAGCAAAGGCAAGAAGTATATCATCACAGCCATTGACTATGCAATCAGATGGCCTGTAGCACAAGCCACGAGAGAACACAAAGGCAAAAATGTGAGACAATTTATTGGCAAAGAGATCATAGCAAAGTTTGGGAAACCTGACCTCTTAATCACAGATGGAGGCACTGAACTTAAAGCCATTGACACCAACATCTATCTTGCCAAAAACGGAATAAAACATGTCACAGCCAGCCCATATCATCCACAAGCAAATGGACACATAGAACAACTAAACAGCTCTCTATTGAAAGCCCTCAGTAAGTTATCTGCCAACAATCCAAGAGTCTGGGTTGATATGCTACCAACCGCCCTTATGGTCTGCAGAACATAGGTCAACTGCAATACAGGCAAAAGCCCTTACAAACTCATCTATGGTCAGAAACCTTCACTTGTCAGTACAACCACAGGTCCACAACTACCACTTCCAAAGAAGATACCAGACAGTAATGACCCAAAAGTACTACACGCCAGAAAGGACCAAGAAAAGATGGAGCACCAAAGGGTCCAGCAGGAAGCAATCCCATTACAACAAGAAAGGTTTCAAGTTAGAGATGAGATCTGGGTTGTCAATCATAACCAACACAAACTAGACCCATGGTTATGCATACCAGGCATTGTCATGGAAGTTAAGCCCAATAACACCTATCTCATCAAAGGGATTGGAGCTTGAACTGAACTGAAACGTATGCACCACAACCAACTCCGCTTGTGTAAAGCAAGGACAGTCCAACAAAATTCAAGGCTCCTTGTGCCCAACACAAAACTGGATCAATACTAAGCCCGCATACCAGATACTCTCAAGAAAATTCCCAAGGCTACACCTTCCAGCACCCCAGGAGGAGATGTTGCAACATCTTTGATTACTCCCTCTTGGGGAATTAACACCCCAAGTAGATCACCAAATAGCTCACTGAATGGTTCACCACCCAGTCAATAAAACTGGCGGCACCATTATCAGTTAACCATATATGATGGGTATCACTCAATTCAGTTCCTAAATGGAACACAACTTGATTAAGCCTCATGACTCAAGAGGAACATTACTCAGATAAGCCCCATGACCTCCATGACGTACATGAACAATATGTGGCTTGTCATGATACTATATATTAGCCTATCTTCATATTCAATAAAGTATCATTCTCTTCTTAAATCTTCCCCTTATTTTGTTTATTATACTTCCCAGAAGTATAAACTTGACACTTGTCAATACGCAATGGGTATGTCCCCAAAGGCTCAAATGACTGGATGGCTCAGCGTGCTGCAGTCCGCGCCACAGCCTATTTAATGGTGGCTCTCCTAGGTCCAAAGGGGATTGAGCTTTATCAAATGATATTAGGATCCCACAACATCTGGACTTTCCTATCGTTCCTTCAATTGGTCCAGAAGCACCTGAGGTGCATGAGCCCGGGCTTCACTAATGTAATTGTGCTGGACAATGTTGATCTCCATAAGGTGACAGATATTCTTGAGGAATTCCCATCAATTGACACTAGCATTGCAGTGGATCCCCAGCAATTGGCCACAACAAATATGCGCCTTCTCTTCCTCCCTGCCTATTTGCCCTTCCTAAATCCCATTGAGGAAGTCTTTGGGTGGCTGAAGCAAGTTGTCAAGCAAGGAACCCCAACTGGGACTTAAGACCTGTTTGATTTTCTCCAGGTCGGGATCCACACCCTCCCAGCTGAGACTGTGGCCAAATTCTATGGCCACACTGATTTGTTCATCCCTGTGTGCCCAGCCAAACAGCCAATCAATTAAAGGCTTAGTATGTCCAACCTTTTTTATATTCTATAATCTACTATTTAAGATTTATTACTTATTATTTTATATTTAGAAGCTTCTAAGCCCACACACATTTGGCAGGACCATCAATGAAGGTTAGTAATTTAATTATTTTATATTAATTTTTTACAGTAGTTTTAAAAGCTATGGCAACAAGCAAAAATAATTTGGATTTAAATGAAAAAACTCAGATGTAAACAAAATTAAAAATAAATAAAACTATTTTAAATTAATATAAATTTATTAGTTTTAATTTTGTTTATATCTGAGTTATTTTTGTTTAAATTTGAAGTATTTTTGCTTGTTACCATAGCTTCTAAAACTACTTTATTATGCCAGCTGAGGTTATCCCAAACACTTGATACTGGATTACGCAAATATATCTATATCACTTTTGTCAAATAACTAAAAAAATCAAATTAAAAAAGTCAAATGTATAAGGTACAAAGTAGAATTGTATTTTATTAACATATATTATTATGATTTTATGAAGACCTTCTCTGGGATATATTTTGCAAATCTTGTTTGCTAAAATAAACATTAGAAAAATTAATTATAATAAAAATAATCTAAAGTATAAAGATTTTATTGGTATAGAGAATAAATTAGGAGCACCTATAATGGGTTCAGCGGTATGTACCCATCCTACAATGGAGGTGGCGCACAACCTCCACCGTCACACTGTGAACAGTAGATACACTCTTATTGAAGTATTCTTGCCTGCTGGTAAAAGGGAGGATGGTGAGGTAGGAATGGAGGAGGAGCTTTTCTGGCGGGGCTGCAAACCCAAAGATGCCAGCCAGGACCAAGGCATCTTGGATTACATGGTCAGCTGAGTTGTACCCGGGGGGACCTTCTTCCTGTCCAGTGAGAGCCTGGCCTTGTTGACCCCAAGAAGGACCCTGTCTAGGTCCTCTACACTGGCGCTCATCCTGAAGAAGAAAAGATACCCAAGGTAAACAACAAGGTGAAGTCTGCCCAGCAAAGGCTTCAGTAAACTTGCACAGTTTGTTGTATAATGCACTTTTTTTCTTATGTTTAGTTTTGCCAAAGGTAAGATTCATTACCAAGGGGAGCCCTGTCTCATCTGCACTCCAGTCCAGCTCAAAGTCAGCCAGGAGGATATTAGTTTTCTTGACAGCTGTTGCGTCTGCAACAGCCAATTTTGACACTGCACGCCAAAAGTTGTCCAGAAGTAAGATAGGGTGTGCTCCACCGGGAAGCAGAAGCAAGCAGCCGCATGGGCCTGGCCCATCTCCGGTATTTTCCTGAATGGGAGCGTTGACAGGACGTCCCAAACAAGCTCAATGAAGTTTACACAGTAAACTCTACTGAGAACCACTGGGTCCAGGAAGATCAGTTGGGCATCCTTGTAGGCAGTAACTTCCCACTCAGATGCCCCCTTGCCATGTGTTAGCTCAGACAATGCCTCTTGTGACAACAGAAAGGTACCATGGATCCTGTCTTTAAGTTTCTTCAAGACAGGGGAGACAGATAGAGCTGCTTAGCCATGTGAGTGGCCTAATTAGCATAAAAGATGAGGAGACAAAAGGAACCAGGACCTGGCAGAGTTCACCATCAATGTTTTATAACAAAAAAGGTAAGTATTTGGAAATTTTTATTAATTTTGATTATTAGATTACCTTCTACAGTCTTCTCCTTGGCCAGCTTGGCCATTCTTGGTGCAAGCAGCTGTGAGGGCATCTCAGTGTCATCCTTGTGGGCCCTCTTGGTTGGTTTAAGATGTTCATACATTTCAGGGTCATTGGTCCAGACAGACAGCGCAGAAAGGATGTAGGACTTAAATTGTAAGCCATCCACAACTGTCTTATGGATGTTAAGAAGACACTCCATGGTCTTCTTAGGGGTGTCAGGTATTTTGGCCATAGGCGCCTTGGCCAACACTTTGTCAATTTTCTTGCCTTTGAGGACGGCAGACTTCACCTTTGTTTTGACCTTGCAGTCAATTACTTTGATCTCTGCAATTGCAGATTCAAGGTCTTTGAGAAGTTTCTCCAATTTTCTCATTGATTTTTTCCCTAACCTTTCAATATGTTTTATAGCTTTCACCCCCAATAAAATCTGTATTATTCTGATACTATTGCCTCTTTGTTTATTCCTGTTTTTTTTTCATTTGCTACACTATCCCATCTTTTTACCAATTGTGTATATGTTTTACACTCATCTAAATATGTGTTGTTTCTTTGTGTTGCCATTGTTTCCTTAATTGCCATATTATTTTTGGCGCTTTGCACTGCCCCTTGTGATAATATTAACAACAATTTAGTGAACAGCTAAATTTGAATTAGAAAATTATAGATTAATTGTGTTTAGATGAAGTTGTTACTGATCCAAATTAAAAACCTTAATGATAAACTTTAAGCCAGTCAGAGCCAAGTGATAAAGTGATTGTTGTGATATAAAGGGTCATTCAATAATTCTTTGGTGCATGTATGCTAAATAATATGATTGGCTGGATGTTTTGCCATTGTGCGCCATTGCTGCTGTGGTGATTTGTTGATGTACTAGTACCCAATCAGCTGCTGGGTTAACACTAGTTCATCAACAACTTGCCACATCAGCAATGGAGCACAATGCCAGGGAACCAACCCTGACTGGCCGGCTCTCTAGCGTTTGGGAACTGGCGGGTTGCAGACTGGGCAGGCAGGGCCCACTAAAGGATTGTTGCTAACTTAATGAGGTAGGACATTGACTTGCCTATCCACAACTACAGACAGTCAGGGGGATGATAGTATCTATTACTCTCATGAGAGTAATGTATATAATTCCAAAAAGCTTGTTGGTATGGTCCAGCGGGAGCTTGGTGGCAGCGGCAGGCATGGGTTTGGGGGTGACAGGTGGTTCCATGTCTATTTGTTAGGCAGGAAGGAAGTTGTATTTATCTCTGAACAGGCAGGGTTTGGTAACGTACCAAGGGCCTTCTCAGTTGTATCTGGTTAACTCTGTTGTTCTGGCCAAGGGATCCTGGACTAGTATGTTGTTGGTGATGTAGTCCTTGTACTCAGGCTTTAAGGGGTACTTTGTGAAACAAACAGGACCAAAGGAAACTGGGCGGATGGTACATAGCTGGCAGGCTGGCAGGGGGGTCAGATGATCTTTGAGTTAAATGGCATATGACAAGAATAAAATACAGCAATATTTGGGGAACCCAATATCTCATAACCTTTATTTAAAAATGACGGTGGGGGTTGATTTTGGCCTGGTAGGTATTTATACCATAGTGCCAGGCTTCACTACCTGGTTGGTTTTCTGGGCTTGGGCGGGTTGGCATTGGGGGTCTCAGATGGCAGTGTGGCGCTTGGCACTGGCAGTTTGCCACTGGCCGCTTTGGATGAGAAGACTTCAAATCCTTCTGTCTGTTGATTTGGGTATTGGGTGCCTCCTTGGGTTCAGTGCCTCTCTGGGACTTTGGGGGAGTTTGGAATAACTCTCATGAGGAAACTTGCGTATTTCACCAAGCAAACTGCCGGTGTCAGGCGTTGGCACTTTGGGGAAATTCTTGGCATCTTGCACTGGTGGTTTGCTTTCAGAATCCTGTGGGACAGCTAAGGGTTTTGGTCCTGGCAGGCTGGTAACAACTTTATCAAAGAGTAGTGGGTTATTGGATTCTCAGCCCATGGGTCTGGAGGTCCGCAAAGGATTTTGCCCAGGGTTGGACTCTGGTTCCGTATTTTCAGATTTAGAAGCATCTGAATTGTCATTCCTGACATCATCCCCTTCTTTCCCCAAAAGTCCCCCTTTCAGGGCCTTCTTCCCAAGGTATTGTTGGATGGCCTGTTTGGCATTGGTTAAGTTGCTCAGTGATCCCCAGGTGCTTTCTTCTGGGGGAGTGCCTAACCACTTGACGTAGTACTGAGGGGTCTTGTAGTGGACTCGGTTGCCGTGGATGTATTCAACTTTATACTCATTTGAGTGGTCCTTCTGGATTGGCGGGGGCTAGACTTGATATTCTGGTGGGGAAGGGAGTTTCTGTCTTTTTTGAACAGCAAGGCGCGGTGGAACACATTATGGATCTTCCACGTGGGGGATAGGTCTAACTTGAAGACAACTTTTCCAATGAGCTTGGTGATCTTGTGTGGCCCGCTTCTTCTGTGAGCTAATTTTCTGCAAGGCACATGCAGGGGCATGTTACAGGAGTCCAAATAGACCTTGTCTCCAACTTGGAGGGGTTTACCAGGGGTCTGTTTTTGATTGGCAAAGGCCTTGTATGTCTGTACTGCTTGGTTCACGTTTGCTAGGCATATAGTTTGGGTGTTGTGAATCTGTTCAATCCAGGCGCGTCCAGATGGGTTGGTTTCCTTGTTTCTAATGCTAAGGTCCCATGAGGGGTCAAACCTGTAGTTGGCTTTGAAGGGGGACATTCCAGTAGATGCATGGTCTTTTCTGTTGTAGGCGTACTGTGCCATGGGTAGCATCTCAGCCCAGTTATCTTGGTCAGTGTTGGTGTAGCATTGTAGGTATTGTTTAAGTATTTGGTTCACTTGTTCAGTCTGGCCGTTGGTCTGTGGGTGGTAGGAGGTTGAAACACAGCGCTTTACTCCCAAGTCCATCATCACTTGGTTCCATTAGTTGGAGGTGAATTGTGTTCCTCTATCAGTGATGATTTCCGCCAGAGTGCCGTGTTGAGTTAGGATGCGGTTGTGGACATGTCTAGCTGTCTCTGCAACAGTGCAGTGGGTGGTGGTAGGGACAAAATAGGACATTTTAGTGAATCTATCTACCATGACTAGGATTGCATTGAACAAATTAGAAGGGGGCACTTCCACAATATAATCCATTTAAACGGACTGCCAGGGTCCCGCTGGTATGTCTAGTGGTCTTAGCAAGCCTTCAGGTTTGGATCTATGGGGTTTGGTTCTTCCACATGTCTCACAGCCTTTGATATAGGCGGCCACGTCTTTGTCCAATTGGGGCTAAGCATATTTCTTCTTGATTCCTTGGATTTTCTTGAGTCTGCCAGGGTGGCCAGCCATCTCTGAGTTGTGATAGTCTATGAGTACTTTGGTCCTTGTTTCACCTTCTGGTACATAGATCTGGTTGTGTCATAGCAGGGTGGTTCCTTTCAATGAGAATCCCTTCTTGTAGTGGCAGCCATCTGGTTCTGAGGTCAAGTTGGCAATGAGTTCTTCTGAATACTTGTTGTGAGATTAGGCTGATTGACCAAAAATAATCAGGCTAATTATTGCACGCAGATCTTAATCAGTTACACACCGTATTATCACTTGGTAATCATTTAATCAAGTGTAGTAATTATACGCCATATAATAATTAGTTTATTATAATAGATATGGAAGTTACACGCCATGTAATTGTTAGTTTATTATAATAGATGTTGCAATTATACGCTGTATTATCACTGATCATCATTCCAATGTGTACTGATTATACGCCGTATATTACTTGCTTTATTATAATTGATGTAACAATTATACGCCATATAAATGTTAGCCAACATAGTGATTATCACTGATTCTACGCCGTATAATCTAAAGATCATCAATCACTCACCTCCAAATCCACCCTACTGGATGTTGTATCAACCCAGCCCCACACTGCTCAATGGGCATATATGCTCATATCAAACAAGTGATATTCAAAAGATCAGGAAATACCAAGTTTGAGTCAGAGCTACATGGCGTATAATAGGGTTTCCTATTATTTTGGGTCAGCTTCACACAGCGGATAATCCACGGGTTGATACTGGATTGAGTCTGCTATTATACGCCATATAATCCCTAATTTGACTCATTGTATTAATAAGCAGAAGACTCACTAGCCAGAAAAGGATCACTGATTAAGCCCTACAAATGGAATACCAGAATTCCACCTTCAAATGTTAAAAGACAGATTAAGGACCATTTATAAGTGTCAACTAAATACAGCGTAGTTTCCCAGCGCAATAATAGACGTGTAAGATACAGCCAATCAATAAATGACAGTAGGCTAGCTCAAGAAGAGCGTAGGCTGTAGCTGAAGTGCCATATACGCCTACAAAGGCCAGTAGCAACACACATGCCAAGGACAGCCAATAAGGATAGGCGCAGCCAGCAAAAATGGACCTATTGCAAAGATAGCCACTGAGAACTGTCTAAAAGGACATTAACAAGGGTTGTTGCAGTATATATTGATACAGACACCTGAAAGGACGAGAACAAGTTCTTAGTTACACCTGGATAGATTGCAGCCGCTGGCTAGATTGTACTCCAGTTTCAATAACCGTAATTATCGTCAAAGTTCAATTCTATTGTAGTCTGTAGTGCTCTTGCATAGGATTAGGTAGAGTGCATTGGCAAGGCTAACATCTATCTGTAGCTTTGAACATACCAGCAATGACACAAGTTGCTCAACACTTGTCTAATTTCTGTGCCTCAATTATGTCAGGCTTATGGGCTATGATCTTCATGTACATCAGTTGGATGCCTAGGCTGTCGGGGTCAAGGATTACGTGGGTGTTTTGCTCCTTGGTCTCAGCTGTGGTGGGAATCATAGCTGCTCTTCTGCTCAGTGCGTCAGGTACTATGTTGACTTTTCCGGGTTTGTAGTCAATTGTCAGGGTGTATTTGGCCAGTTCTAGAGCCCATCTGGACTGCCTCTGGTTCAACTGTCTGGGTTTAAAGAAGTAAACCAAGTTCTTGTGGTCAGTTAGGACTTTTACTGGGAATTCAGTGCCACATAGGTACCAGCGCCAATGTTTCAAGGTCTTCATTATTGCAAGCATCTCCTTGCTGTAGATTGGGTAGTTTCCTTTGGCAGGTAGCATCTTCTTGGAGTAATATGCTACAGGATGTAGCATACTATCCCCTCCTTCCTGAAGAAGGACCCTGCCCACCGCAAAGTTAGACGTGTTGGTTTCCAGTACAAATGGCTTGGATAGGTCAGGCATTTCCAGGACAGGTGAGGAGGTGATTGCAAGCTTTAGGGCCTCAAATGCTGATGTGCACTTGTCAGTCCAAGCAAAGGTGACCTTGTCAGTGCAAAGGCGGGTCAGGGGGAGAGTAACGTGAGAAATTGTTTTGATGAAATCTCCGCAATAATTTGCCAGACCCAAGAAACTTCTCACATCCTTTCTATTTTTAGGCACCAGCCAAGACGTTATTGCTTTTACTTTGTACTGTGCCATAGAAAAACCGCCAGTCTTCACCACATATCCCAGGAATTTGACCTCAGTCTGAAAGAATTCACATTTCTTAAGTTTGGCGTGTAGGTTGGCTTGGGAGAGTTTTTTAGGTATCAGGTCCAGGTGTTGGAGGTGCTCTTTGTGTGACTTTCTGTAGATGGGGATGTTGTCCAAGTATGTGACACAAAATTGGTTGAGGTATTCCCCTAGGACGGTATTGATCATCCTTTGGAAAGTGCTGGGGGCGTTGCAGAGGCCAAAGGGCATCACCAGGTACTCGTACAGCCCATATTGGGTTTTGAAGGCTGTTTTGTATTTGTCTCCCTCCTTGATTCTGATCTGGTTGAACACATCTCTAAGGTCAATTTTTGAGTACACCTGGGCTCCAGTCAGTATATCACAGAGATTGTCAGATTTGGGGATGGGGTAGCAGTTCTTCACTGTAATTTCATTCAGCTTCTGGTAGTTTACGCATGGACACATCCCACCATCTTTTTCCCTAAAAACAGCATGGGTGACAAGCAGGGGGATTTTGACACTCGGATGAGCCCCTTTTTTGTCATATCCTCCAGTTATGCTTGTAGGCCACTTGTTTGCGGTGATTGCAGCTGTAGATGGGGCAGTGGTGAGGTTGGGTTCCTGGTATCAGGTCTATGACGTGATTGTAGATTGAATGGCTGGGTAGTTTTGTGGCTTCTTCTTCACTAAACACATGGTTCCATCTCTGTAGGGGGTAGGCAGTATTTCAATACTAGGTTCTATCTTCATGGCCAAGAGTTTGTTGGTAGGGGGTTAGTCACAGCCCATGCAAAAAGGAACAGTGTCACAAGATTCAGGTTGTCCCAAGGTGGCAGTCTGATCATAATAGTTTAGAATCAGGCCATGTCTGTTGGACCATGAGTCCCCCAGTACTAGAGGATGAGGTAGTCCTGCTAGGAGGATCAGTGATGACGGTATTCATTGTGCCCAATAGTCAGCAGGAGTTCTTGTTCACACTTGTAGCCTGTGTCCAAGGAGCTGTTTCCCATGATTACTTGAAGACTACACTCTGAGGCTGTCATGTCTAGTTCCTTTGCCAGGCTGACGTTGATGAAACTTTCATCAGCTCCTGTATCAATAAAAGCTTCAATCTGGCGCTTGTTTCCCAATAGTTCTATGGTCACTTGGATGAATTTGTAAGACTGGGAAGTTTTATTTGCGCTAGTGAGATTGGGGAAGTGTTCTTCTTAGGGAAGGCTGTGGTCAAGTGGCCTGCCTCATGGCAGTGGAAACAGAGTCCTTTGTGATAGTGTTGTTGGAGCTCTTTGGGTGTCATTCCTGTTCTGTTGGGGGTTGGTGCTCGGGTTTGGTGGATCTTGAAGGGGCCAGAATTCTCTTGGTTCATGCTAAGGCCTTTGCACAGGGGAACCAAATTGTCTAGTCTGAGGGTGAGTGAATGGTGCTTCATCAATTCCTTCATTGCTAGGTTGACTCCCTTTTGGAAGATGATGGCTGCCAGTTTGTCTTCCAGTTGGGTGTGAGTCTTTAGCTTGAGGAATTTGTCAATGTAGGCTTGGATGAGACGGGCACCCTGTTGGATTTCCAATAAGGAGTTCAGGGCGTAGTATCTGGTGTCACAGTCTTTCCCTGTGACCATCAACTTGGCTTTAAACTTGGCATAATTTAGGCATAAATCCACGTCCTTAGCGGTGGCTTTGCCAAACCAATCAAGGGCGTCTCCTGATAGCATGGCAGCTACTCCAAGCACCTTCTTGGTGTCACTGGAATAGGACGGGGCATTGGATTGAAAATGTAGTCAGAGCACTGGCATGGCGCGGCGGGCCTCTTCAAGAGTGAGTTTTCCCATCTGGGACATCTCCACTTTGATAAGGGATTGGTTGACTATCACATTCTGAATCTGAGAGAAAGGTCCTTTGGCAGTTTCAGCAAAGGGGTCAGATTTCTTGGGGTCATTTGGGTTTACGTTCACATTCTTCCACACAGAAGAAATTAGGTCCTTGGTCATCATAAATGTGTAATAAGTGATTATCATTACAAAAAACATACAATATTCCCCAAGAATAATCAACATCTTGGGGCTCAGGGTACCAGGTTTAATAAAGATTGCCATGATCTCAGGGAACCAACCCTGACTGGCCGGCTTGCTAGTGTTTGGGAACTGGCGGGTTGCGGACTGGGTGGGCAGAGCCCATCAAAGGATTGGTGCTAACTTAATGAGGTAGGACATTGACTTTCTCACCCACAACCACGCACTGGCAGCGGGACAATAGTATCAATTATTCCTGTGAGAGTAATGTATACTATTCCAAAAAGCTTGTTGGTATGGTCCAGCAGGAGCTTGGTGGCAGCGGCAGGCATGGGTTTGGGGGTGACAGGTGGTTCCATGTCTATTTGTTAGGCAGGAAGGAAGTTGTATTTATCTCTGAACAGGCAGGGTTTGGTAACGTACCAAGGGCCTTTTTGGTTGTATCTGGTTAACTCTGTAGTTCTGGCCAAGGGATCCCAGGCTAGTATGTTGTTGGTGATGTAGTCCTTGTACTCAGGCTTTAAGGGGTACTTTTTGAAACAAACAGGACCAAAGGGAGCACCAGGCGGGTGGTACATAGCTGGCGGGCTGGCAGGGGGGTCAGATGATCTTTGAGTTAACTGGCAGATGATAAGAATAAAATATGGCAATATTTGGGGAACCCAATATCTCATAACCTTTATTTAAAAATGACAATGGGGATTGATCTCAGCCTGGTAGGTATTTATACTACACTGCCAGGCTTCACTACCTGGTTAGTGTTGTGTTTGGCTCCAGGGGACAACATCCTGGAGGACACAGCGGGAAATCTTTATTACAAAAGATTTTAGGTTCAAAGCTAGCCTTGGGTTAGCCTTCAGGGCAAAATTAAGGGCACATACCTTAATTTCATGTAAAACAAGATGTAAAAGTCCTTTTGGCAGAAAGGACAGGAAAAGCTTGAAGATTATAAAAGCCAATGCAAATGTGGATAAACTTGTCTTTATTAGGAGAAATTATTCTACTTTAAATAGTTGACAAGAAGTGGGGATCACTCAATAGGAAGACAGAGTGACTGAGGGGGTCACGCTGGGATGAGGTGATACCAGGATCAACCACATACAGGTACAATAATCCAGAATGGGTGGATATTGAACCAAACCCATTTGCAGAAGGCAAGGAATTTCCAAACTCAAAGGCAAAACCAGTCAAATCATTGCAACTATCAATATTTGAAGGGCAAATCAAAATAGCATTAATAGTGTGATTTACAACATCTCCCCCCTCAAGATTGGACAGAGGGAGTTGATATTTGCAAAGGAATTTGGAGTGGACGCAGGCAAAGAGACGGCCAGACAATAGTAGCTTCACAGTGTACTCAAAGCCCTTCTTGAAGGTAACCTCACAGGGCCCAATCCAGAGGGAATCCAGCTTGTGGGCTCTACCACCTGTACAATTCTGGTAGTAGAGAACTAGATCACCTACTTGGTATTTGGGGAGGGGGCTCTAGCAGCATTGGATGGAGAGAGCTCCAAAGCCTTAACCTTATAAGCAGTGGAGTATACAGTGGCCTGGATGTCAATGATACGGTTGGTTAGGTCTTTCATGTGGGTCTCAGGATTTGCAGATGTATCATACTCAATCAGAGGAGGTCCCAAGATTGAGGGGGTAGTGGCCTCACATCCATAAAGCATGGCAAAAGGGGATTGACCAGTCACCCAATGTCTACTAAGGCAGTAGGCAAAGAGGGCGGCAAGGAGGAACATGTCTCAATTGGCAGCGTCAGAGAGCGTGAGTTTTCTCATGATGGATACTAGGGTGGAGTTTGCTTGTTCAACAGTTCCATTGGTGGAGAGATTATATGGTGCAGAGAACAACTGGTGAGTCCTCATAGCTTCAACAATAGAGGTGATGAGGCAAGCATTAAAATTGGTGTCATTGTCTGAGAGCAGGGTTTGAGGGCAGCCATGTCAATAGAAGATGTCTTGCAGCAAGAAAGTAGCCGTGGTCCTAGCCGTTATATCTTTTGTTGCTCTGGCTTCAACCCATTTGCTAAAGTGATCTATAGCAGTCAAAATAAACCAACATCCCGACCTAGAATGGGGGAAGGGCCCAACAGCATCAATACTCACTGTATGGAAGGCATGTTTTGGAAGGATGAGTTGGAACTGGTGTTGGGAAGGACAAGGACGTTGGAGTTGACAAGAATGGCAGGAGGCAAGGACATCAGGGAGCAAGAGGCGCATGTTTTCCCAGTAGAAGTTTTTGCACAACCAGTCATGAGTCTTGGCTATACCTCCATGGCCAGTATCAATGTGAGCTTGGAGGATGATGGCTATCCTCATACTAGGGCAAACGTAAGGTAGGTAGGCATTGTTAACCTTCTTGAAGAGTTGTCTATCACAAATTATGGTGTCCTTGGATAGGGTCTGTAGAGCTAGGCGGATATCTTCAGGCTCAGTGGTCCAAGAGTCAGGATACCCTATTAGCTCATATAGTTGATCAGCATCAGCGGGGTGGATAGCCAGGATTGGCATCCTTGACAGGCCATCAGCATTCTGATGTTGGGCCCCAGGACGGTGTACCACAGTGAAATCATGCCCTTGCAGACGTAGAGCCCAACGTGCTAACCGACCTTCAGGTTCCTTTAGATGTTGTAGCCACTTGAGAGAAGAGTGATTGGTGACTACCGTGAAATGGGTTCCATAGATGTAATGCCAAAACTGCTTCACTGCATGTAGCACAGCCAAACATTCCTTCTTGGTAACACTGTAGTTCTTTTTGTGCTTATTAAGAACCCTTGATGAGTAGGCTACAGGTCAATCTACACCTTCATTGTTGAGTTGGGCAAGGATAGCACCCACAGCTACTCCACTAGCATTGGTATTCAAGATGAACTCTTTATCATAATCAGGATAGACTAAGATGGGAGCTTTCTTGAGTTTGGCCTTCAGCGCTTCAAATGCTTGTTGTTGGCTGTTAGTCCACTCAAAGGGGACGTTGCAAAGCAGTTGGACAAGGGGTTCACTCAGTTCAGCAAAGTCAGGGATGAATTGTTGGTAGTAGCCCATCATATCAAGGAATATGTGTACCTCTCAAAGATTTGTGGGAGGTAGAATCTTGTCAATGGCTTCCACCTTGTTATTCATGGGGCGGATTCCAGTCTGAGTGGCTTCATGTCCTAGAAACTCAAGATGTTCCTTTAAGAAAGAGCATTTTGAGGGTTTGAGTTTCAGGCCAGCTTCACAGATCTTGACGAAAGCAGCCTTGAGATGCTCCAAGTGATCATTAAAGGTAGCTCTGAATACGGTGATATTGTCAAGATACACGAGGCACAAGAGAGTTTTAGGTCTCGTAAGATGGAGTCCATAGCTTGCTGAAATGTGGCAGGGGCATTGCATAATCCCTGGGGCATACAAGTGGGTTCAAAGAGGCCCTCTGATGTGATGAGTGCAGCCTTTTCTTGATCTTCAGGTGATAGGTCAACCTGCCAGTACCCTGAAGCCAGATCCATGGCAGAAAAAAACTTGGAACCACCCAGCTGTCTGAGAGCATTGTTGATTCTGGGCAAGGGGTACAAATCTTTCTTAGTGAGAGAGTTCAGGCGGCAATAAGTTATTACAATGTGGTGTCCCCCATCTTTCTTCTTGAGGATCAGTAACAGGAAGCCCAAGGACTTTGGGAATGAGCCAGTAACCCAGCGTCCAGAAGTTGCTTGAGTTCTTTAGACACCTGAGCATCTTCCACCCTACTACAGCGGTATGGTTCAGCACAAAAAGGAGGCGCATCCCCAGTATCAATCTGATGGATGACTCCTTTAGCTAAGCCATAGTCTGTAGGTCCAGAGGCAAAGATGTCACTGAACTGATTGAGTAGGTCCAACATGTCTTTTTGTTGAACAGGAGACAATTGGGGGAAATCAGCAGCAGTGAACAAGGAGAGAACTTGTGGATCATCTTCAGGTAGGTTGAAATCACTGAAAGTTCCAAAGGGGTAGAGGGAGGATACTTGTTCTTCTCCAAGTACACAACCATGACCTACAACCTGGCCTCTGGTTACTTGCATGGGCAGGGCCATCATATTAGCAAGCAGTAATTGCACAGGCTCTTTTTGAGTTTGGTCCAAAATCCCCAGACATAGGCAGGGCTTGGTACGACTTAAGGATTCAGGTGAGTAAAGCTCTAAGAAGGACTTTTCAGGCAGCTCATAGTAAATCTGGGAGTCAATCACCACTTGGGAGCCCAGGGGGATGGTAATAGCAGCTGGCGCTAGCAGAGGTACCCCTTCTTCCGCAGGGAAGGAAGGAGGAGGGGTACACATGTTGGAGGAGTGAGTCCTATACTTGAGGGAGAAGATACCCGTAGGGTACTCAAGCACGCAGATTTTAAGGTGTTTCCCTGGAAGGCGCAGAGTTTCCTCAAAAATCAAAGGAACTTCATATCTCAAGAGCAAAAGGTATCCATCTTATAAGTTTACAATTCTGTTATATTTGCAGAGGAACTGAGTACCAACCAAGAGGTCATAGCTTTTGTTCTCTAGGACATCAGCAGGGGAGGCAATAAGGAGTTTCCCAAACCTCATGGGTAGAGCAGAGTAGGCACCAATGGCTCAAGTTTGGGCCATGCCAGCTGTGCCATACAACTGTGTGTAGTTGAGGTCAGGGGCCAACTTAAGTTTCTTCATTAGCTTGGAAGATACCACGTTGACAGGGGAACCTGTGGCCAAGATGGCCTTGATTTTGACCTTTTGGATTGATACTTCCACGCAGATTGTATCTTTCCCAAAGGGAGGCAAGACTGCCAACAAATTTTGCGCAGCCTCTAGCTCCTTTTCTCATTTGGCCAGCATGCACTGTAACGCAAGGATTTCCTTATACACAGTCTGTAGTGGAAGTGATACAGTTTAGTTGTGGAAAAGAGCTTTGGCTAACTTGGCTGCTTTCTCAGAAGAGTCAACCAAGACAGGAGGTCAATGGGCTTGATCTAGGTAAGGGCAAGCCACCATGGACTTAGCTTCACTTGGAGGTACCCGGGAAGTGGTGGTAGTCTTCTCAGAGCAAAGCTTGTAGGGTACAGGGATAGTTTCTGGAACAGCCAGGACGGAGTAGCCATAACTATCAGAGTCTTCACTATCAGAATTGTCAGGCTCTGAATCACTGAAGAGGTTGTGAAACAGATGAAGGATATTTGGGCCAGAGAAAGAGGGAGCTTCTTCATCAGACAGAGGATCAGGGGGAGACGGGGGGAGATTGGTCAGCAGAGAGTGTCTCTGTGTCTAAGCTGACCTCTTTTTCCTGCCTGTTCCTTGGGATTGCAACCTTCCACTTGAGGATTAGTGAAAGTGAGCAAGTGGTGTCCAATCTGGCCACAGTTATGACAGCCTTGTCTCTTAGCCTGTCCACTAGTACCCAGAGTCATAATGTGTGGCATACAAGAGGTGGTCCCAGCATTATTGGCCTTATTCTCACGCACCACTGTACCTCCATGTATCAAATGCATGTCTTGTAAGAGCGTCTTAATACTCTTTGTGGAAGTGAGTGCAGCCTTGTGAGCCTTAAAGTGTAGACATATAAGCTGTTTCACCTTCAAAGCGTTTGAACAAGCCATATAGGCTTCCCAAGGAGTTAACTGTTGACTAGTAATTAACTGCTGGTCTTCAATGTAGAAACAATCTGCAAACTCAGCCAGGGTCTCCTTGGGTTTGAAAGCGATATGCATAAATGCATCTTTCTTGACTTCTAAACTGAGGTCTCCTCCAAACTCTTAAATAAGAAGGCGCTTCATATCCTCCCAGGTGACAATAGAAGGGAGCTTGGGGACCACAACTTCCTGGCAAGTGGGATTGAGGGAGGTAAGGATGTGTTCCTTCTTGAGCTTGTCAGTAGCCCTACACATTACAGTTTTGTAAATGGTCAGAAAATTCAGCAATGGTAGAGGTCTTGGGATCAAATATCTGCTTGAAAGTTGGCTTACAATTTGGGTTGATGGACAAAGACAAGGACTGGCTGTTTTCACCAGGGTTGAGGACGTTAATGTGAGGGTTGCCATCAAATTTGGATTCAGCAGTAGGTTGTCTAGCCCAGAGAAGTCAAAGGCTTTCCTCTAAGGTGTCCAAGGTAGAGCTATTCTGCCCACTAATGTCTTGGGCGGTTGTGGCAGCAGTCCCAAATTCATCAATCTTGATTTGTTGTACTGCCAAGGTGCCAGCAATCCCATTGACACAAGTAGCCAGGGAGGTGGCCTGAGTGATCAAGGGGGCAACTTGTCCATTTAGAGTCTCTGTAAAGCGGGAGAGGTTTTGGACCTCTTTTTCCAACGCATCTTGCCTATCAGCTACATCATTTGTCACTTTGGCAAGTTGATCTAGAGCACGCGCACAGTAGACCCAGGGTTGACCTTCTAAGCCAGGGCAACAACCATGATTTTCATGAGCAGGAGTATTAACGACTTCACCTTCTTCTTCATCTTCAGATTCAGATGACAAACCTTCAGTTTAGAGAGGCGCTGTCTTAAGTACTCAATTTCACCTTGTAGGGTAGCCACCTGATCAGTGAGGAAGGCAATACAAGGGTCAGGAATAGGTTCAACTGGAGGGGGAGGCTGCACAGAAGCTTGGCGTCTAGTGGTAGCCTTGAGCTCGGTGATGGCCTCCCATACTTTGGTTTCAAAATCAGAAGGGGTCCCAACAGGAGGAGCGGGAGGAGTCACCTCAATAGAGGCCACCCGGTTGTCCACATAAGTTTGCACTTGGTATAGGGTGTTGCCTAGTGCAGCCTTATCCAGACCATATTGATGCTGCAGGTGACAGCCCCAAGTATCAACATGAGCTCCTATCAATTTGAGTTGTGAGTTGACATGCTCCCTGAAATAATTAAGTTTACTAACCAGAGTCTCAAAATCCTGCCAATGGTTAAGCAGAAAAGCCTTGATTTGCTCATGCCAGGCTGCCTGATGTTCATCCAATTTGCATAGTTGATCCTTTATGTATCCAGGGAGAAAGAAACAAAGGGAATTCAGGGAGGTGGTTAAATACTTCTGTGATGCCAACGAGTTGTGCTGGTTGTCAGAAATACAAGCAAAGAGACTATGTGACCATTCTTGGTAGACCATATTTTGAGTGTGGTTATTTAAGACAGCGGAGGCTACTGAATCTAGCAGTTGATTCTGGGATCCCAAGGTGAGTTGGTGGTGGACTAGGGCAGGTTGAATGAACTGGTTAACCAACACACCAATAGTATCCATGGATTCCATCAACGCAGGGGGGAGACCAAAGTCCAAAAAAAAGGAGGACAGGTCTTCAGAGGCGTACCCAGGACAGAGGCCAGGGAAAGTGTATGGCTACCATGCCAGAATGAAGAAGGGAGCGGGCGGCAGCACAGGCTTGCTCATAGTTGAGAGAGAAAGCAGGAAGGGGGGCCCATGAGGGCCCGGGAGACAGAACCAATACCATAGGATTTGCAAGAGCATTGGTAATGTCTTCTTCTAGGGGAGGACTAGAAACTTTGGGTTGATCTGGTACTTTGGAAACAAAAAGAGGGACCAGAGAATGCGTGTAGGAACAGGTAACCAAGGGGCTTGCAGCCCCTGTAGTGAGCACCATTTTGTTGTGTTTGGCTCCAGGGGACAACATCCTGGAGGACACAGCGGGAAATCTTTATTACAAAAGATTTGAGGTTTGAAGCTAGCCTTGGGTTAGCCTTCAGGGCAAAATTAAGGGCACATACCTTAATTTCCTGGAAAACAAGATGTAAAAGTCCTTTTGGCAGAAAGGACAGGAAAAGCTTGAGGATTATAAAAGCCAACATAAATGTGGATAAACTTGTCTTTATTAGGAGTAATGATTCTACTTTAAATAGTTGACAGGAAGTGGGGATCACTCAATAGGAAGACAGAGTGGCTGAGGGGGTCACGCTGGGATGAGGTCATACCAGGATACCACAGACAGGTATAATAATCCGTAATGGGTGGATATTGAACCAGACCCATTTGCAGAAGGCAAGGAATTTCCAAACTCAAAGGCAAAACCAGTCAAATCTTTGCAACTATCAATATTCAAAGGGCAAATCAAAATAGCATTAATAGTGCAATTTACGACAGTTGGGTTTTCTGGGCTTAGGTGGGTTGGCATTGGGGGTCTCAGATGGCAGTGTGGCGCTCGGCACTGGTGATTTGCCACTGGCTGCTTCAGATGAGAAGACTTCAAATCCTTCTGTCTGTTGATTTGGGTATTGGGTGCCTCCTTGGGTTCAGTGCCTCCCCCAGGACTTTGGGGGAGTCTGGAATAACTCTCAGGGGGAAACTTGCGTGTTTCACCAAGCAAACTGCCGGTTTCAGGCGTTGGCACCTCAGGGAAATTATTGGCATCTTGCACTGGCAGTTTGCTTGCAGAATCCTGTGGGACAGCTAAGGGTTTGGGTCCTGGAGGGCAGGTAACAACTTTATCAAACAGTAGTGGGTTGTTGGGTTCTCAGCTCATGGTTCTGGCAGTCTGCAAAGGTTTTTGCCCAAGGTTTGATTCTGGTTCCGTATTTTGAGATTTAGGAGCATCTAAATTGTCATTCCTGGCACACAATGGCAAAACACCCAGCCAATCATATTAATTAGCGCACATGCATCAAAGAATTTTTGGGTGACCCTTTATGTCACAACAATCACTTTATCACTTGGCTCCTGATTGGCTTAAAGTTTATCATTAAGGTTTTGAATTTGGATCATTAACAACTTAATCTAAAAACAGTTAACCTCTAATTTTCTAATTCAAATTTAGCTGATTATCAAATTGTTGCTAATATTTTCACAAAGGGCTGTGTTTGGGTACTAAAAATAACTGTGTTCTTGATCTAGATACATGACATAGTAAATATATGATTTTTTAGAAATAAGCTGAACATAAAGAATAAAACCAACTATAAACAAAGAGAACATGAACAATTAAAATTCAAAATAAAGATAATATAAATAGAAAATGTTTGGCAACAGGGGGTTTATTGGGGCAGGAAAGAGTGATGCCTAGTAGGCAGAATAGCGCGGAAAGGAAGACGTAGAGGCAGTGCTGGCCTGGGGGGTCTGGGATTGAGTGGGTGGGGCTGGAAGGTGGGGGTGTTGGTGGCGGGGTTGGAGGCAGGAGGATTGTGTGTGATAGCCGCCATATAACACTTGTTGTATTCCTTGTTTGTCATTGGCTGGATGGGCTGGTAGGTGGCAGTGGCATGTGGTGAGAGGCGCTTATCCTTACCTGATTGGTTGCTCATGTTCACATGGAAGACAATTTGGGTAAAAAAGTCAGCCACCATTTGGTGACCAAAGAGATTTGTGGTCAAGGACCCCAAGATAGAAGTCATTGAAAGCCTGAGGGTGGCGCTCCTGGAGTGTATCTCCAATATTAAAGAACACAACATTAGCCAGAAGTGTCACGGCCCATACTAGAGTCTGGCTGGACTCCCACAGGGGAAGCAAGCCGGGCCTGAAAGGCCATGTACACAATAGGTGCTATGCAGACCAGGTAGTTAAGAGCAGTGGCTAGGGGGCGCCAATTCCCAGTATGGGGCACAAATTGGTCAGCCAGCCCCAATACTGTTATGTAGACAAACCCCAGCTTGCTGAAGTCCTGAGTGGGAGGCGCGTCAGAAAGAGGAGGAGCAGTTGGTATATCCTTCATTACTGGTGGTAGATCCAGGTGATGGGGATGGAAATACTCCAGACCAAGGGTGTGGGGCGGTTTGGCAAGGACAACAGGAGTATGGCCAGGAGGATATGGGTATGCAAGCTTGTATTAATTAATGGATTCACAAATAGATGCAAAGAGAATAATTAAATTTAAGCAAAAATAGACAATTCCTGCAATAAGATAATAATTTCTAGGCATAAACTTGCTTTATTAAGATGACAACAGTGAGGAGGGCTTCTCCCCCTCACTACTTAAACTTACTGACAATTCTGTGGCCTTTTGTGCCACCAGAGAACTGATGGCATCATTTGGAGTTGGATTTGCAATTTCAACCGGAATTTGCGTGCTTGGCCAAGAGGGTGAGATCTCATTGGCTGCTATAACATGAACCTTTTGAATTTTGCAGCATGGCAAGTCTCTACAGTTATTTTTAGCTCCCGCAATGAATTGATTGTCCGATTGCGCAATCAAGACATTGCACTCCCAATGTGCCATTTCCTGATAGGTAGGTGGCCCAAATTTGATAACAGGCTCAATGCCAGGGATTCAAGGATTGTGTGCCTTTCAAATCCCAGGCCATTTGCTAGTCAAAAGGGGGGTATTTTGCCCTGGAAAGTGCTTTGTGGGGGCTTCAAAGCTGCAGGTTTAATCACCTCTAAAGAGGCCAGCTGACTGTTCAGGGCACTCTGGGCCCTGACAAGAAGGATGCCTGTATGACTGGCGGGATAGACTGAGGCCTGGTGTCTGCATCCCTGGATGGCCTCAAGAGCGGTAGAGCTACCCTTCATCTGGTGGCTCAAGAAAACCCAGTGCTTGGAATTTGAGCCATCTCAGGAGTCAAGTAATCCACCAAGGATGTGGTTGTACTTGTAGCCATTGGTGAAATCTGGGTTTGTCTGATAGTAGACAAAACCCTTGGATAAAACAGCCAGAAATGCACCAATGAACGTCCCCTTCTTGACCTTCTTCCTCCCTTTTTGGGTGGCAGCTCTTCCTTGCACACCAAAATTGTCAAAAGCTATTGATAGCTTATAATACAAGACAAATATGACGTCATCTGATTGACTTGTCAAGCATTGGACCAGGATTGATTTAATGGCCTGATCATACGGGAAATCCTCAGCGCCACCCATTGGTTGCCAGCAAAATTGGTAAGAACCTGTATTGAAGCCACCTTTCCATGAATCCAGAGCTGCATCATGCGCTCAGAAAACCATATGTTGTGGTGTGCAAGTTGTTTGCAGAACTGGGTCAAGGGAAGCTTGGGGTCCCGCTGCAGGAGATCAAGCATGATTGGGTATGCCTTGTTGATCTGGGACTCAGGAGCCTTCTTGGGCTTCTTGGCCGTCCCAATCATATTTCCCTTGTTCATTAGGTTGTTGAACTCCCGCATTATGGTGGCTTAGGTAAATTGCAATTGGGTTGCAATCTGTTTCCAGGACAGACCCTGCAGTTTCAGTGCCACAATTTCTTGGAGAATTTTGACGGTGATGATTTGCAGCTTTGGGCGCTGAGCCGTGGGAGCTAAAGCCTGATTAGCTAATTGGCTGTAGGGGGGCAGGGTGGCCAGTGGCAGGAAGTTGTTCCAAATCAAGGTTGCCATCCTGATTAGTTGGTTACCGGGCAGCTTGTGTGGGGGTGGGTATAGGAGCGGGGGCAGAGCTAGATGCAAAGTGACTATTTAACAATTCAAAGCCATATGGATTGGGGGTCAGGTACAGGTCAGCTTCCTTGTTACCCGCCTCAAAGGCTTGGGTGTAAATGGGTACCTCCGCGTTATGAGCCTTGCCTCCATTGAAGCTGGCTTGGCTGCTGCTGGCTTGGCTGCTGGCGCCGTTGAAAATGTTGCTGTTGAAAACCATATTAAAATAAAACCTAGGATAAAATCACTAAAAGTAGAAATTTTAAAATATAATAATTTATTTTTATTGTAATCTTGAGTTCATATTTGGAAGGTTCTCAAAACCATTTCATACAAATCAGGAGCCATGAAAATGAATAAAATGCCTCTGTTCCTAAATTAGATAGCTGTTGATTGGCTGTTAAATTAATGGTTTTCTATTTTAGGCTGCTCATACTACACATCTTGTGTGACTTCATTTTGTTTTGTGCTTGTGGAATCTTGCTTCTAGTTTGCTCAAATTTTGTTTCATTTTAGTCCTTCTGTCAGTGCCTCATATGAATCCTGATTGGATTATAATATACTCCAGGATGGCATTCATTCATCTTACTTGTTGTGACAGTTCATTTTGTTTGTGGTTTGAACTACACCACTTGATGTTTGAAATAATTTTGTATGATAGGCTAGTAAAATTTTGTTTTCTGTTTGTCAGTTCATTTATTGACCAAAAATATTTAAATGAATTGAATCCTGAATCTTGCGCAACTTGGATTCTGTTTAAATCTGAAACCTTTCATTTAAATATGAGGTATTTTTGGTTGTTGCCATAGCTTTTAAAACTACTGTATTCAAAACAGCTTTCAAAGTGTCAGAAATCCACTCATTGGGAAGCCTTTCCCCAATTGAATGGAGAAGAGCTCCCTTGTTGAATTTGATCAGAGTGGAACCTACTGGAATTTCTATCCTAGCAAGTATAGAAGGTGACCAAATAGAGGAATCTTCCCAAGAAGAAAGTGAAGTGATTGAGAAGATAGTAAACACTGGTGTACCCCAAGACCAACCAGGGGTCCTTGGGGTGGATGATTGATGGGAATTGAGCTGTTTCAACATAAGGGGCATGTCTTTGATGCGGACCAAAACAATACCAAATTAAGTCTTCAGATTTGTCAGTAGGAGTTGGTTCAGGGTTTTTGAAGTTAAAATTTGCTTGCCCATAATTGATTAACACACACAAAGTTAAAACAAAGAAGATGAACTTCATGTTGTTGGGAAAACCCTTTAGAATCTACTAATCAAGTGTTTAGAATTAAGAATATAGATTTATTGGGTTGATAGGAAATAAAGAAATTGTTGAAGCAATTTGAATGGGAGGAATTTTTCAGTTTAAATACTGACTTCAAGAGAGGAAGGGAACAGTGTGGTTACCAGGTGGATCTGCAAGAGTGATCTGAGAAGTATTGCCTTGCAGGACTGCAGCAGGCTGTAGCCTGCAATGCAAGAAGATGAAGATTGGGATATTGCATTACAGAACTATACCTTGCTTTGGTTGGGAATGGAATCTGGGGTTGGATGTGAGATACTTCTCTGGCTTGGTTGGTTTTTTAACTTTGATTGGCTTCCTTGGTCTCTGACTAATTGATTTGGATGATTTCTGAATTTATTTTCCAGTTGATTGATTGTTTTATATTGACTGGAATTAAATTTACATGCTGAATCAATACTTCTGTTGTTGTTATGAGTGTCTGAAGCCTTGAAAACTGAATTTAAAGTGGAATTTATATTTTGATCTTTGATTTCCTGCTTGCTTTCAATTTTGCGTTTGAAATTGATTAATACATATTCATTAATCAATTTCAAATGTATTTTTGAGTTAATCTTATTGGCAGATTTGGCTTTGTTCTTGGCTTGTATTTTAGCATTTAAAAATGCAATTTCTGGTTTTTCCACCGTATTGACACCATTTAAGTATAATTTGTGATTTGTGCAGGGTTTGAGTCCCTTACACTAGCCTTCCCTAAGGCCCTGTCTCCCCCTCTTGCCTGGTGGTACTGGTTAACAAGGTTCTGTCAGTTGGTCAAATTCTCAATGGGTTCCCAGCTGTTTGATTCCATACCATAGCCTACCCATTTGATCAAGTAGTGTGGTTGGTTACGGATTATTTTGTCATCAATGATTTCTTCAACCTCTCATTCAGGAAGATGATTAATTGCCAGAGGTGGGGGGTTCCATTTGGCCTGGGAGAGATATTCTGGAGATCCGTGGTAGCAACTGAGAAGGCTGACATGGAAAACGTCATAGGCTGTGGATCCTTCCAGCAGGTGGACCTGGTAGGTCAGGGGGGAAATCTTTTGTATTACTTCCAAGGGGCCTATCTTCTTGGGTCCCAACTTTTGGCATGGCCATTTGATGTGTAGGTTGCAAGCGTCTAGGAACACCAGGGATCCATGGGAGTATTTTTCAGGCTCTCTATGGTGTCTGTCAGCAAACTTCTTATATGACTGAACGGATTTATTTAGTGTTTCCATAAGTTTAGCTTGAACTGTGGAGAGGTCATTTAAATGCTTGTTGACCTGTGGAACTGGGGTTGTCTCCACTTGAAGAAGAGATCTCTTCAGGGTCATATCCATATTTAGCCTTAAAAGGGGGCATCCCAATGGATGTGTGATGACTGGTGTTATAGGCTAATTGAGCTACTGGTAGGAGCTCAGACCAGTTGTTCTGTTTGGCATTGACATAGTTTTGTAAATAAGCCTCCAATACCTTATTAACTCTTTCCGTCTGTCCGTCAGTTTGGGGATGGAATGAAGTGGAAATGTTAGTCTTGACTCCTAACTTTTTCATCAGGCTAGACCAAAACTTGGATGTGAACTGGGTCCCTTTGTCTGAAACAATGTCGTTTGGTATTCCATGATAGGCAAAAACGTTCTTGAGGAGCATCTGGGCGGTCTCTTCTGCAGAGGCAGTGAAGAAGGGAATGAAGATACCATACTTGATTAGGCGTTCCAACACAACTAGGATTCCTGTATTTCCCTGGATCTTGGGTAGTTCAACAATGAAGTCCATTTTATGGAAGACCATGGTTGAGGAGGGATTGGTAGAGGTTGCAGGAGTCCTTGAGGCTTCTGGTGGGAGGTTTTGTTTTGACAGCACTCGAGGCACTTGATTATGTAGCTTCCCACCAACTTCTTCATTGAGGGCCACCAGTATCTTCAGGAGATTCTTTTGAGGGTTTTAGTAATACCCCCATGGCCGGACAAAGGAGTGTCATGGAAGGCTTGTATGATTTGTTTTCTAAGAGGACCTTGGGGAACAAACAGGGAGTTTTCATGGAACCAGATGTTGTTTCTTATTTCCAGATTGGTGGTGCTAGTTGGAGGGTTCAGAAGTTGTTCCTCTTGGATCTCTTTATCCAGGTTGGTGTACAAGGACGCAGTAGCAATGAGGTTCAGGAATCAGGAAGGTTTCAACACTTGCCATATGTTGTGTGCATGATAGGAGGTATCAGGGTTGTCAAGGTCTTCTCTACGGCTAATGGCATCAGGAACAATATTCTTCTTACCTGGAGTATATTCAATTTGGAAGCCATATGTCATTAGGTCAATAGCCCATTGGGCCAAGCGGGGGCAAACCTTGCATTTTTCTGTGAAGTAAAGGAGGTTTTTATGGTCTGTGCAAATGTGGACTGGGTATTTACTTCCCTGTAGATATCTTCTCCAGTGGTCCAAGGCGCATAAAATGGCATATAATTCCTTTTTGTAGACATGATAGTTGCGCTCCCTGTCCAGGATCTTGTAGGAGTAGAACGCAACAGGGTGAAGTTCTCCATCATCTCCAAGCTGGAGCAACACCGCTCCCAGCGCAAAGTCTGAAGCATCTGTATCCAGAAAAAATTAACGCTCTGGATCCAGGTGTAGTAGCACAGGGGCAGAAGAGAAGGCGTGTTTTAAGGCGTCAAATGCTGACTGAGCTGTAGGATTCCATGTGAAAGGTACTGTGGTGATCCACATGTGTGCGGTTTTGCAGGCAAGGGTTGATTTGGCTTCAAATAAAGACAATATGCTAAAGAATGACAATGTGTGGTTAGCTAGCAATGTTGTAAACTAGTAGGTAACATGGGGCTGCTAGGGGTAAGTGAGGTAAGCCTAGTAGGTAACTTGGTCTACTAGGAGAAGTGAGGTAACCCTAGTAGGTAACACAGTCTACTAGGGTAAGTAAGGGGAGCCTGGTAGGTAACATGGTCTACTAGGGTAAGTAAGGCCTGTCTGGTAGGTAACAAAGGACTACCAGAGGCAGTTGTTACCTCCACCCAGCAGAAGATGTTGGCTGCTTTGGGCTATAGTGCTTCACCTAGCAAGGAACCATGGCTGCAGGAGGGTGAAGGCTAAAATAGTAAGCAGGGAACTTTGTCTGTCTGGGGGGAGTAGGTTTGGACCCCTGGCGGGAAACGCGGGCTGCCAGGGAGGGGAAGAGCTCTGAGGGCTCAACATACCCTAATACGCTTGCGGGAGGTCTGTGAGCAAGCACCCTGCCTAACAGACTGGCAGGGGGTCCTTGTTTATGCCCCTATGGGATCTTTGGGGAACCCCAAAGTGAGCATTGGAGGGTATAGGCATGCTCAGAGGTGTCACCAAGGTGGCTTTCTTGGGGAAGCAAGCTGCAGAACTTGGTGTGATCAGGCCCCTGGGAAGTAGAGCTAATTACTCTGCGACTGAAAGCCCAGACTTCATCACCTGGGTGAGTACAGACAACGCATAGACATATATTTATGGTTGAATGGCCTAAGTGGATTGCCACTTGCAAGGGCCCAGTCAAACGCCAGTTCAATGTAGACTCATGCCTGGTTCTATGAGTTCTGGTAATGGGGGCTGAGATAAAGAACTGATGTGGTTCATGGAATTAGCAGAGAAAACTAGCAAGAGGGACTGTTTGGTCACAGTGAAGGCTAGTTGATGAACTGTTAATTCATATTGAATGGAATGGACCAATATGGTTCAGTGTGTTAAAGGAACAAATGAGGTTCCTAGTGAGTATTTGGTGTGTAACTGGTTAAGGATAAGCAGAAGGACAAGAAGACATAATGAAGGACTAGCAAATCATGATGTAGGATGGCAAAAGGACCAGAAGTTGGTGCTGAAGAACTGAAGAGCTGAGAGGATGACCTAGCTGGACTGAATACAGAGGCTGGAAGAGCTGGTTTAGTAACTTTTGAGAAGAAATTTGGATATAAAGAAGCAGCTAAAGAATAATTAAATACTGCCTGATTATGATTAAGAAAGGATTGAAAATCATATAAGGGGAAAGAAAGAGAAGAAAAATAACCTATAGCTTGTTAGAACTCTATGTTATTTTTAGAAAAGAGATTAAAGAGAAAATGGATCAGAAAGGAGCTGGAAGAAGAACAGAGAAACTGTGAGGGCAAAAGAGCAGATTTCACCAAGAACAACTAGGAAAGCAAAAGGACAAGCAACATGCAGGTTCAAAGATGCAAAACGTTTAAAGAAACACGGAGAAACATGGAGAAACGTTGAAAAATCAAAGGATCAAAAATTGCCTAAGTAAAACATATGTGGAAGTGCTCAAGATTTGCTGGGGAAACGTGACAGGAATTACGGCAAAACTGTTTGAAACGCGGAGCAGTTGTTTACCCGGAGCAGGATAGCTTTGAGTTCAAACCAGGGTCAGGAACGGGTCATCCAGGTAAACTGTTTTGGCAAAACCGTTGAAGCAAGGCGTTTGATTGGCTGCAACCCGGAGCCTACTTAATCAGGTTTTTAAGGGCTTTAACTTGAGAGTTAAAGCCTAAAAAATGAGGAGCAGAAGCGGAAAATTCAGGGCTTTCATTGGCTGAAATAAATTTAAAAGTTTAATATATTATAGAAGAAGAAAAACAGGATAGTTTAAGCTTTAAAGAACCATAGTTCTAAGAGAGGTTTTTGGTCTGAAACAAGGGGCTATAAAAGGGAGAGCTATCTGAGACTCTTCAGGGACTGGATCAAGTGGATTACAAAGGCCACCAAAGCTACAGGAGGAGCAGAAGACCAAGGATAGGAAGCCAGAGCTGATTCAGACCACAGGAGCTTAAGATTAAGACAAAAGAGCCCACAACTAAAGTGCTGGAGCCCAAGACCAAAGCAAAGGAGCCCAAGATCAAGGAGCAGGAGTCAAAGACCAAGTACAAGGAGTCAAAGATATTGTTAAAGGACTCCAAGTTTTGGCACAAACCCTTTCTTATTCCCTATCCCAAGGCAATATCTCAGAAGGTTTCTAAGGGGATCTTCCTTCTGATAGAGAATAAAGCGCCTATTACGACCCCTATCTGAATTTACCATGTGAAAAGAGTATTTAAGTCTCATGAGTCAATTACCCCATATTTTCTATCCTAGCCCAGGGGATGAGGAATCATACCGCCTAGGGTGCAGGAAGTTTTCCTCTAGTAAATCTGCCCAGGAGGAGTGGGAGAAAGTGACAAGGCATTTGGAGATGTCAAATAGAGGAAGAGAGTTTATTGGAGAAGAGTTTGCAAGACTACTACAGGATTGGTATTGGCCTACAGAAGGGCTGGCGCCTGTTGAAGTCCAGGTATACGGTGGAGATGCTTGCTTGGTGATTGGAAAGATACTGGAGGAGTTTGCCCTTATGCAAGCCAAGTATAAGCTTCTCAACAACCCTTCACCACTGTTGGAGAATGATGACTCCTCCAAGCCGGTCCCTGGCTACAACCCAGGACATACTATGGGGACTGGTGACCAGGAACCCCACAGGTACTTTGTCCGAGGTGAGTTGTGTGAGAGGTAAGGCAATAGCTGAGAAGTCTTTAATGAATTTACGACAAAAATTAGCAATTCCCAGGAATCCACAAAGCTTGGTGCGGGAGGTAGGGACAGGCCAGTCTGCCACGGCTTGGTCCTTAGAAGGGGCAACAGCAAAGCCTCCTTCCAAAATGTTGTAGCCTAGTAACTCAATTTTCTTCTTTTATAATTCACATTTTTCCAGTTTACAGAACAAGCAAGCTTTGATTAAGGCCTGGAGGACTTCTCAAAGATGGATGCGGTGAGAGTCATGATCCTTAGAGTAGATGAGGATATTGTCCAGGTATACTACTGTGCAAGTATCCAGGAAAGGGAAGAGGACTTCATTCATGAGCCCCTGGAAGGCTGCCGGAGCATTACTTAGACCAAAGGGCATTACCAGGTATTCATATAGACCAAACGGGGTTCTCACAGCAGTCTTCCATTTGTGGTCTTCTGCTATACAAATTTGATGGTAGGCGTTCCAAAGGTCAAGTTTGGAGAAAACTTTTGCCCCTGTTAGTTGATTGGTGAGAGTTTCAGCGGAGGGAATAGGGTTTTGATTCTTGATTGTGATGCTGTTGAGGTTTGAGTAATCCACCACAGGTCTTAGGGATCCATCTGGTTTCCCCACAAAGAACATAGGGAACAAGCAGGGGGAGTTTAAACAATGCATGAAACCCTTTGCTACATTCTCATCTAGGTATATTTTCATGGCTAAACTCTGGGCTTGGTTTACTGGATAGAGCTTACCCCACGTGGGTACTGATCCTGGTACTAAATCAATACGTAGGTTTGACTCTCTGTGACTGGGTAGTTGGGAACAGGAGATTCACTAAAGGCTTCTTCAAGGTCCTGAAGTTCCAGAGGGATCTGGGCTTGGGATATCTCCTTCAAGGTGGCAAGTACGTTGAGGGTGTCTTCTGCAGTCAAGATTTCTTTGTGTTTTGTTTGGTTAAAGGGAATAGAATAAGTTATCACTTCTTTCTGAGTGGAGAGTGTCATTGAGTCCAGATCTAATACAGCCTTGGCAGTCTTGGCCCAGGGGAAGCCCAAAATCAGAGGAAAGGCCAAATTTGACAATGAAGACACCATGATGTCAAATTGGTTATTTCCTACCTTGACCCCTAGGTTCCCCTCTATTTTAGTTACTCTGGTGCGTGACTTGTTGGCGAGGGTTACCCAAGCGGAAGGTCCTTCTTGGAGTCCTAATTGTTGGGCCAAGGAGCTACTTATAAAGTTTCCCATAGCGCCCATGTCCAATAAGGCCTTTACTTCCTGAGAGGTTTTAGAATCACCTAGCTTGACTGATAATAGGGCATAAGATTGAGAGGGCTCTTTATTGGAAGAACTGGCTAGAAGAGAAATAGGAGGTTGTACCTTGGCCAAGGCTTGGCAATCCTTGGCTGAGTGTCCCGCTTTGCCACAATACATACAGAGTCCAAGTTGGGTTTGACGTTGTTTCTCTTCTGTCAAAAGTTGTTATCCTCCACCCTCCTTGGGGATCAGTCCTTTGGGTTCTCTCCTTGGGCCTTTGAGGGGGGTTCTGTTCTCCTTAATAACGTTTGCAGGCAAGGAGGCAGGATTCTGGGGTTTGGCCCAAGACAGGAGCTGCTTCACCTTGGCGGACCACTTGATTACTACCTTGACCATGGAGTCAAACTCGGTTGGCAACTCATTATGGGCAAGGAAATTCTTCAGTTCAAAAGAGAGTTTTTTACGGAACAGGTAGCAGGCCTCGTTGTCGCTCATTTCAATGGCATTCTTGAGGCGGGTAAATTCTTTGGCATAATCTTGGGCTGACATTCTTCCTTGGTAGAGGCTGGAGATTTGGTCTCTTAACTGGTAGGGGTTTGGAGCAGGGGATACTGTAGCTAAGAGGGCGTCACAGAACTGTTCATAGTTGTTGAGAAGATCCTCTCCTTGTAGGGTTGCTTTGGAGTACCAAAGACAAGACTTACCAGTAAGCTTTTCTGCCACATGGTGCACTTTCTGTGTGTCAGTGATAAATTTTTCCGGTGAGGTTTCAAACAGAGACTTGGAGAAGGCCAGCAGCATCAGGATCTCTTTTCTTTCATTATCTCCTGGGGTAACGGCGGATAGGGTGTTCAGGACTACGGTTTGGACCTGGTTGCTGGTTCTGGGGACCATTGGTTCTGAGGCGGTTGGTTTTTGAAAGAGGGACAGAATCTTGTATACAGTGAAGCTGATGGTGTTAGAGCAAAACGGTGAGCTGCATGATTCAAGGACAAACAATGAGGATACAGTAAACAAATTGTGAGTTGCTTGAGCAACAGGAGACCAACTTGGGAGGACAGTTTAATCATCTTGGCACCAGTGGTTGTGTAGCAGAAGATGGAGGTCAAAATTATCAGAATGCAAATGATTTGCAGGGGTAAATTAGAGAGAGAATCAACGGGCATCAACATGTAAAGGGCGGGCCAAGGCGCGGCCAGGGTATCAACGGCAGCCTTGAAGATTGTGAACGCTAATCTGTCAAAGACAGGGGGAACAGCCCCAAATGAGCCAACATTTTTTGAAAACTTTCTTTTATTTCAGTGAAATTAAGCTATCTAGAAATAAGTTTCTAGAGGGAAATGGGGGAGTCTTAAGGGAGTTCAGGATGGGAGAGGAGGGGGTTTGGCGGCATCTGATTAGCTGGCAAGAATATTTTCAGCAGTTGGAGGTCCTGTGTTGGAATTGGAGTCAATGGCATCATAATTCAGAAAATTCTGGCAACCAGCAGGTCAAGTGCTGCCATCCCCAAATAATGTATAACACGTGATTTTCTTGTCATAGTTATTTGGGAAAAAGTAAGGCAAGTCCATATTTTCCAGGGCTATTTGGGCAACCCCAGATTTGACCCATTTTTTATCTATGACGGCATTTACGTTGTCTATTTCTATTAAGGGTTTGGCTGCAGTTCTTTGCTGGTTTCTGGTTTTACAAGGACACACTATTTCTTTTATTTGATTTCCTACCGTAACAGATGGTAAAGGTAACAATTATGAGGGCAACACATTTGATGAGGGCAACATAGAAGATAAATTCATAGGTAAAATGTCAGCCTGGACCACCCATAAGGTGGTTCAGTAGAGGCTCTAAAAAACTGTCAGGGATCCACTCATTGAGAAGTCTTTCCCCAATTGAATGGAGAAGAGCTCCCTTGTTGAATTTGATCAGAGTGAAACCTACTGGAATTTCTATCATTAGCATGTGTAGAAGTTGACCAAATAGAGGAATCTTCCCAAGAAGAAAGTGAAGTGATTGAGAAGATAGTAAACACTGGTGTACCCCAAGACCAACCAGGGGGCCTTGGGGTGGATGATTGGTGGGAATTGAGCTGTTTCAACATAAGGGGCATGTCTTTGATGCGGACCAAAACAATACCAAATTTAGTCTTCAGATTTGTCAGTAGGAGTTGGTTCAGGGTTTTTGAAGTTAACATTTGCTCGCCTATAATTGATTAACACACACAAAGTTAAAACAAAGAAGATGAACTTCATGTTGTTGGGAAAACCCTTTAGAATCTACTAATCAAGTGTTTAGAATTAAGAATATAGATTTATTGGGTTGATAGGAAATAAAGAAATTGTTGAAGCAATTTGAATGGGAGGAATTTTTCAGTTTAAATACTGACTTCAAGAGAGGAAGGGAACAGTGTGGTTACCAGGTGGATCTGCAAGAGTGATCTGAGAAGT
This sequence comes from Entomophthora muscae, assembly GCA_014839935.2. Lineage (NCBI taxonomy): Eukaryota > Fungi > Entomophthoromycota > Entomophthoromycetes > Entomophthorales > Entomophthoraceae > Entomophthora > Entomophthora muscae. The sequence goes on along the minus strand of QTSX02006436.1, from coordinate 86,639 downwards.
ATTGCCTTGCAGGATTGCAGCAGGCTGCAGCCTGCAATGCAAGAAGATGAAGATTGGGATATTGCATTACAGAATTGTACCTTGCTTTGGTTGGGAATGGAATCTGGGGTTGGATGTGAGATACTTCTCTGGCTTGGTTGGTTTGTTGACTTTGATTGGCTTCCTTGGTCTCTGACTAATTGATTTGAATGATTTCCGAATTTATTTTTCAGTTGATTGGTTGTTTTATATCGACTGAAATTAAATTTAAATGCTGAATCAATACTTCCGTTGTTGTTATGAGTGTCTGAAGCCTTGAAAACTGAATTTAAAGTGGAATTTATATTTTGATCTTTGATTTCCTGCTTGCTTTCAATTTTGCGTTTGAAATTGATTAATACATATTCATTAATCAATTTCAAATGTATTTTTAAGTTGATCTTATTGGCAGATTTGGCTTCATTCTCAGCTTGTATTTTAGCATTTAAAAATGCAATTTCTGGTTTTTCCACTGTATTGACACCATTTAAGTATAATTTGTGATTTGTGTTAGGGATGGAGTCCTTTACACAAAGTCCTTGGTTAAAATGAAAAGTTGTGAAACTTAAGCTAAAATAGTTGGAGCTTAGGAAAAACTTAATTGGATTAAAATAACTATTATCTTTTTATAAGAAAGTGATCTACAGTACCCTGCTAAAGTAATGAGTCAACAACATTTTTAATATAATGCAAGATTATAAAAATTATAAAATGAGCAAAATTAGTATGAAAAGAGGCACTGCAAAATTTTATACAAGGCTTAAATAAAAATATGCAAAAATAAATAAAAGTGAAACAAATATAAAACAAAATCAAATATATATATTTATTATTATATTTAGATAACTTACAATATTAAATATCTCAAGTAATTAGTACTTTGTTGGCCCCCCCTTTGGCTTTGATAACTGCAGAAAGTCTTCTAGGCACTGAGTGGACAAGATTTTTGAGAGTTTCCATGGGAATTGCCTCCCATGCTTTAGCCACTTCAAATTTTAGATCCAATATGAATTGTTTGGAGTCTTCTGGCAAATTAGACTTAATGACATACCAAAGATGTTCAATAGGATTTAAGTCTGAGCTTTGAGGAGGCCAATCCAAACAAATAATATGTTTAGAATCCAAATATTTCTTAATAATCTTGGCCTTGTGGACACCAGCGTTATCTTGCATGAGGATATAATTGGCTGGATCTTGCAGATCTCTCATAAAATGGCAGAAATTTCAATCAAGGATTCTTCTGTAGACAAAAGCATCCACCTTTCCAGTGAGGGGCTGGATCTCTCCTCTTGCATTGGCTGTAAGACAGCCCAAAACATGGCACCCATATGTTTATTTTTAACAGTACCTTTTAAACAGCAGGGCTTGAAAGATTCTCCTGGTTTGCAATAGCAAGTTTTGGTTCTCTGAGATCCACTGATAAGCACTTTGGTCTTATCAGACCAAATAACCTTTTTCCAGAAAGATATAGGGTGATTAACATGTTGATGAGCAAAGGCCAATCTTTTAACCATATTTCTGGAGTAATAAAGAGTTTTCTTCTTGCAACATGCCCATATAACCCTTGATCATGTAATCTTCTGCAGACAGTAGTCTCAGAAACTTCAACTTCTAAGGAGTTTTTGTACATTTCCTTAATTTGCTTGGCTGATAAAAAGCAATTTTGCAAAACCTTTCTAATTACCAGTCGATCATTTCTCTGACTAGTTCTTTTAGGGCGGCCTGTTCTGGGACAATTTTTCACTGAGTTGGTTTTTGGTACCATAGGTGAATTCCTTGGGTAGTTTCAGCACCAAACTTAAGTTTCTTGATTATTTTTCTATTAGATACCCTCATATATTTTACTAAAATAACTTGCCTGCAAATATATTCAGTTATTTCTCTTATTTTAGCCATATTTTTGTTCAAAAGATTTTCTAACCTTAATTCTATTATCTAGGTAAGTTTGGAAAAGAGGCTCTGTTTCATAAGCATTTTATGAGCATAACTCTTATATATAATAAAAAGCTGTAATGGTGTTTATTTTAATTTTGTTTTATATTTGTTTCATTTTTATTTATTTTTGCATATTTTTGTTAAAGCCTTGTGTAAAATTTCGCGGTGCATCTTTTCATGCTAATATTACTCATTTTTAATTTGTAAAATCTTTCTTAATCTTAAAAAATACTGTTGACCTGTTACTTATGCAGGGTACTGTAAGCCTTACATCTGATCAAAAAATGATGATTAGTTCATATTATGGTTCTAACTAAAATAAACGTTTTTTAGTTTAATATATTTAGCAAAGTTTACTTGATTAAATTTAAATAGAAATCTCCATAACAAATAGTAGTTTTAGTTTGTTATAATTTAGTAAATTTACCTGAATAAAGCAGCATGCCCAAATTTTTAATCATTTTTAAAGCTTCTTTGGACTGAACTAATTGCTAAAACATTTTAAACTTTGATTACCTGATCTAATCGCTTAAACATTTTAAGCTTTAATTACCTAATATGAGCAACAGATTAAAAGCTTTAATTAATAGAGTAGCACAATATCATTTTAAACTTTTTGAGTAATCTAATCACTTAACCATTTTAAGCTTTAATTGCCTGATCTGAGCAACAAATGGAAAGTCTTAATCACTTCAATCACTAAACTATTGTTATTATTTTATTGTTTTAGTTTTCTATACTAAGAAATCAGCCTATTAAATTAATTGTTACAATAATAATTACTGCTATCAATAAGTTCTTTTTTCAGCATCTACAATGTTAGTTGAAAGCTTACCTGGAGTGGTTTATAGCTTTTGAGGGAACAATATAGTTGAATAGGCTAGTAGCTAGCTTTGGGCTTGCAATAAATTAAGCTTCCCTTTTTTTTAGCCACTTGATAGGTTAAATTTGGTGATGCAACCCAAAGCTTAAATCATTGCTCTGGCTGCTACACTTGGTGAGGAGATAAGATGGATTGCTGATAGGCCTTTGGAGCCAATCAGAGTTAAGTTCGAAGCTATATTTTAACAAAATAATATATTATTTTATTTAAAAACTTTATGCAAGCTTCACCAACCAACCTCCAAAGTCCACCCCAGCAGCATTCCCCATCGCGCCAACTATCCCTCATCCGGAAGCTTATCAGCGGCTTAGCGGCTTCGCTGACAGCTTCACCGGTCACCGGCCACAGGGCAGCCTGACAGGCTGCAAGACAAAACAAAAGCTTAAAACTGTGATCCCAAGGTTGAATAAGATCTCGAGTTAAACTTTTGCTTTCTTACTAGGATAATTGAAAATGAGCCACCATACCGTTGTCACCTTGCCTAAATCTGGCTTCTCTTTTGATTTGGCTAAGAGGTATCACATTCACTTTTCTTTCCTAAACAAGACCCCAGAAACAACTTTTTGGTCAGCAAAGGAGCTACCATTCAAAAGGCCACCAAAACTGGAACGACAATTGTTGGTGTTATTTTTAAGGTGAGGGTTTTCAGAAGCAGTTATTGAATATTAGGATGGAATTGTATTGGGTGCTGATACTCGTGCTACCAATGGTCCCATTGTTGCCGATAAAAACTGCGAGAAGATTCATTATATCGCCCCCAATATCTACTGCTGTGGTGCTGGTACAGCTGCTGATACTGAATTCACCACTGGTCTGATCGCTTCTCAGCTTGAGCTTCATCGTCTCTCTAGCGGACGCAGCTCTAGAGTTGCCACTGCCATGACTCTGTTGAAGCAACATCTCTTCAAGTATCAGGGCCACATTGGAGCTGCTCTGATTTTGGGAGGCGTAGACTTCAATGGGCCCCATCTCTATACCATTTATCCCCATGGCTCTACTGATAAACTCCCTTACGTCACAATGGGTTCAGGCTCCTTGGCTGCCATGTCTGTTTTTGAATCAAGCTGGAAGCCCGATATGGAGCGCCAGGATGCAATTGATTTGGTTGCCGATGCCATCCAAGCTGGTATTTTCAATGATCTTGGCTCTGGTTCCAATGTTGATGTTACTGTTATTGAATCTGATGGAAATGTGGATATTCTCCGCAACTACATCACTCCCAATGAAAAGCCTCAAAGAGAACTGTCATACAAGTTCCCTGTTGGCGTTACACGTAAATGTTGCCTTTTTCATTTATCTAACCTTCTAAAGCTATCCGGAAGCAAGATATCTACAAGTTTGTCACAGTTGTTGACGATTCCGCCATGGTTTAAGGCAAATAAATATATCAGATGTCCAATGTCAAAGTTGAGCCTATTTAACTTCCAAGTTCAGATAATGCACTCAACTTCTCCTGGAGTTGGTGCTTGGAATTTACAAAAATCTGTAGCAAATTTAAACCTGAATACACTTGATTCTTTCATTAGACAGGCTATAATTTACCAGAAATCCATTTTTATGAAGTGATTAGATTCTATATCTTGGTGTTTTTTAAATAAGAGTCGATTCAAAACAAGAGAACAGCTAACTTCCCCCTTTCTATTAAATATATAGGCTGAAAGTGCTGTAGTTTTCAGAGCTGTTGAGATAGTAAACAAAGCCAATTCAGAGCTTACAGAAGTTGTGCATAAAAACAATTTTGAATGTGAGACTTCTATTGCTGATTGATAAAAATTCCGACTTTTTTTTGTGCACAACTTCCATAAGCTCTGAACTTGGTTCTGTTTACTATCTTAACAGCTCTGAAAACTACAGTACTCCAAGAGAGGCATTATGCTCAACTTGCATAAACTTGGCTGATTTATTTGATGTCAACAAAGAGGGATTGCTCTCCTTTCAGCTTTATTCCTGTTGCAGTTTACATTGAAATTAGAGAGGGGATTGATCTGAACCTCAAACTTGGATCAAATCTCATTAACTGTGCTGTTCCTGTTACGGTAGAATGCCAAAGGTTTGGAATCACACAACCCCACAGAACCAGAAATCAACAAAGAACTGCTGCCAAGCCATTGACTAAATTATCCAATTTAAATGTTGTTTTTGTCAAAAAGTAAGTTAAAGCAGGAGTTGCCCAAATACCCTTCAAAAATCTGAATCTATCTTTCTGCCAATTAACTATGATAAGCAAATTATTTGCTATTTATTGTTTAGCAAGAGCAGCGCCTTACTCGCTGGTTGCTAATTCTTTTTAAATTACAATGTTGTCAGGAAATCCTGATCTATCAGGGTTGACTTAACCATATCCTCATCACTAGGGCTAACATAAGACAGGCAACTGCCTGTAGTGAGACATCTATTTCAGATGATGGCAAAACTTTATCAAGCTAACTATAGGTTCAATTTGGAAGATACATAAGACAATACAGGTCAAAGGTCATTGGTCAATTCAGAAGCTTCTATAATTGAGTGCTAGCCATCCAGGATTCCAAAAGCAGATACACTTCCGCCAGATAAAATAAAGACAGAATATTACAACATCCTGTTTTCACTGAGAAATAGGATAGAGGACCGCCCGTGCACAGTGTGCATTAGACCAAGCACAAGACGGGACCCCACCCAATGAATGTCAACTTAGTTGGTTGCAACTGAGTCAAGGAGAAACTTATGCTATAGAGGGAAAATTAAGCATATGATTTTTCTCATTCCAAAATCTTATTCAGGTTTGGAATCCAACTGTCAGGGATCCACTCATCAGGAAGCCTTTTTCCTATCAAATAGAGAAAAACCCTCAGGTTAAACTTAACCAAAGTGGAACCTACTGGAATTTCTATCATTAGTGTCAGGAATGACAATTTGGATGCTCCTAAATCTCAAAATACAGAACCAGAGTCAAACCCTGGACAAAACCCTTTGCAGACCGCCAGACTTATAAGCTGGGAACACGACAACCCGCTACTAAATAAAGAAGTTGCTACCAGCCTGCCAGGACCCGAACCCTTAGCTGTCCCACAGGATTCTGCAAGCAAACCACCAGTGCAAGATGCCAAGAATTTTCCCAAGGTGCCAATGCCTGACACTGGAGGTTTGCCCGGTGAAATAGACAAATCTACCCCTGGGAATTATTCTGAACTCTCCCAAAGTCCCGGGGAAGGCACTGAACCCAAAGAGGCACCCAACACTCAAATCAATAAACATAAGGATTTGAAGTCTTCTCACCCCAAAGCGGCCAGTGGCAAACCGCCAGTGCTGAGTGCCACACTGCCATCTGAGACATCCAATGCCAACCCGCCTGAGTCCAGAAAACCCAACCAAGAAGTGAATCCTGGCAGTGTGGGATAAATACCTACCAGGCCAAGACCAAAACCCCATCATCATTTTTAAATAAAGGTTATGAGATATTGGTTTCCCCAATTATTGCCATATTTTATCCTTGTAATATGCCAGTTCACTCAAAGATTATTTGACCCCCCTGCCAACCCGCCAGCTACGTACCGCCTGTCAGGTACTCACTTTGGTCCCGTCCACTTCACGGAGTACCCCCTTAAGCCCGAGTACAGAGACTATACCACTGACAACATACTAGCCTGGGACCTCTTGGCCAGAATCACCGAGAGAACCAGATACAGCCGAGAAGGCCCTTGGTACATTACCAAACCCAGCCTGTTCAGAGATAAATACAACTTCCTCCCTGCCTATCAAATAGACATGGAACCACCTGTCACCCCCAAACCAATGCCTGCCTCTGCCGCCAAACTCCCACTGGACCATATCAACAAGCTTTTTGGAATTGTATATGTAACTCTCACTGGAGTAATAGATACTATTGTCCCTGCCGCTGGTCTGTGGTCGTGGTTGGGCAAGTAAATGTCCTACCTCATTAAGTTAGCACCAATTCTTTGGTGGGCCCTGCCCACCCAGTCCACAACCTGCCAGTTCCCAGACACTAGCGAGCCGGCCAGTCAGGGTTGGTTCCCTGAGATCATGGCAATCTTTATTAAACCTGGTACCCTGAGCCCCAAGATGTTGATTATTCTTGGGGAATATTGTATGTTTTTGTAATGATAATCACTTATTACACATTTATGATGACCAAGAACCTGATCTCTTCCGCGTAGAAGAATGTGAACGTGAACCCAAATGACCCCATGAACTCTGACCCCACTGCCAAACCCGCCAAAGGACCTTCCTCTCAGGTTCAGAATGTGATAGTCAACCAATCCCTCACCAAAGTGGAGATGCCCCAGATGGGAAAACTCACTCTCAAAGAGGCCTGCCACGCCATGCCAGTGCGCCAACTACATTTTCAAGCCAATGCCCTGTCCTATTCCAGTGACACTGAAAAGGTACTGGGAGTAGCTGCCATGTTATCAGGAGACACCCTTGATTGGTTTGGCAAAGCCACCGCCAAAGATGTGGAATTTTGCCTAGACTATGCCAAGTTTGAAGCCAAACTGATGGCCACAGGGGAAGACTGTGACACCAGATACTACGCCCTGAACTCCTTATTGGAAATCCAACAGGGTGCCCATCTCATCCAAGCCTACATTGACAAATTCCTCAAGCTAAAGACTCACACCCAACTGGAAGACAAACTGGCAGCCATCATCTTCCAAAAGGGAGTCAACCTAGCAATGAAGGAATTGATGAAGCACCATTCACTCACCCTCAGACTAGACAATTTGGTTCCCCTGTGCAAAGGCCTTAGCATGAACCAAGAGAATTCTGGCCCCTTCCAGATCCACCAAACCCGAGCACCAACCCCCAACAGAACAGGAATGACACCCAAAGAGCTCCAACAACACTATCACAAAGGACTCTGTTTCCACTGCCATGAGGCAGGCCACTTGACCACAGCCTTTCCTAAGAAGAACACTTCCCCAATCTCACTAGCGCAAATAAAACTTCCCAGTCTTATAAATTCATCCAAGTGACCATAGAACTATTGGGAAACAAGCGCCAGATTGAAGCTTTTATTGATACAGGAGCTGATGAAAGTTTCATTGACGCTGTCCTGGCAAAGGAACTAGGCATGACAGCTTCAGAGCGTACCCTACAAGTAATCATGGGAAACAGCTCCTTGTATACCGGCTATGAGTGTGAACAAGAACTCCTGTTGAACATTGGACACAATGTATACCTGTTGTCCCTGATCCTCTTGCCAGGACTACCCCACCCCCTTATACTGGGTGACTCCTGGTCTGACAAACATGGCCTGATCCTGAACTATTGCAAACAAACCGCCATGCTGGGCCAACCTGAATCTTGCGACACTGTCCTCTTTTGCATGAGCCATGGCCGAACCCCTACCAACAAACTCTTAACCATAAAGATAGAACCTAGTGTCAGAATACTACCTACACCCCTATAGAAATGGGACCACATGTTTAGTGAAGAGGCAGCCACCAAACTACCCAGTCATTAAATCTACAACCACACCATAGACCTGCTACCAGGGACTCAACCGCACCACGGCCCCATCTACAGCTGTAACCACCGTGAGCAAGTGGACTTGAAAGCATACCTTGAGGATATTACAAGCAAAGGGTTCATACAGGTTTCAAAATCCCCCTGCTCATTGCCCATGCTGTTTGTAGGAAAAAAGACGGTGGGATGTGTCCTTACGTAAATTACCAAAAGCTGAGTGACATCACGGTGAAGAACTGTTATCCCATCCCCAATGCTGACAACCTCTGTGATGTACTGACTGGAGTCCAGGTGTACTCAAAAATTGACCTCCGAGATGTGTTCAACCAAATCTAAATCAAGGATGGAGACAAGTATAAGTCTGCCTTTAAAACCTGATATGGGCTGTACGAGTACCTGGTGGTGCCCTTTGGCCTCTGCAACGCCCCCCAGCACCTTCCAAAGGATGATCAACACCATCCTAGGGGAATACCTTGACCGTTTTTGTGTGGCATATCTGGACAACATTTTCATCTACAGCAAGACTCACGAGGAACACCTGTGCCACCTGGACCTTATACTAGAGAAACTCTCCCAAGCAAACTTACACGCTAAGCTCAAGAAGTGTGAATTCTTTCAGTCAGAGGTTGAATTCTTGGGATACATAGTGAAGACTGGCGGCTTTGCCATGGCACAAGACAAAGTAGAAGCAATAACGTCTTGGCTGGTGCCTAAAAACAGAAAGGATGTGAGAAGTTTCTTGGGTCTGGCAAATTATTGCAGAGATTTCATCAAAACAATTTCTCACGTTACTCTCCCCCTGACCCGCCTTTGCTCTGACAAGGTCACCTTTGCCTGGACTCCGGAGTGTACCACCGCTTTTGAGACCTTGAAACTTGCCTTCACCTCCGCCCCTGTCCTGGCCATGCCAGATCACTCCAAACCTTTTGTCCTAGAAACTGACACGTCTGAATTCACGGTGGGTGGGGTCCTTCTTCAGGAAGGAGGGGATAGTATGCTACATCATGTAGCATATTACTCCAAGAAGATGCTGCCTGCCAAAGGAAACTACCCAATCTACAACAAGGATATGCTTGCAATAATGAAGACCCTGAAACATTGGCGCCAGTACCTATGTGGCGCTGAATTCCCAGTAAAAGTCCTAACTGACCACAAAAACTTGGCTTAATTCTTTAAACCCAAACAGTTGAACCAGAGACAGGCCAGATGGGCTCTAGAACTGGCTGACTACACCCTGAAAATTGACTACAAACCTGGGAAAGTCAACATAGTACCTGACACACTGAGCAGAAGAGCAGATATAATCCCCACCACAGCTTAGACCAAGGACCACAGCACCCATGTACTCCTCAACCCTGCCAGCCTAGGCATCCAACTAATATTCATGAAGATCATGGCCTGTAAGCCTGACATCATTGAGGCGCAGAAATTAGACAAGTATTCAGTGGAACTCATTTCCAACTTGACCTCAGACCCAGATAGCCAATACTACAAGAAGGGATTCTCATTGAAAGGAACTACCCTGCTGTTACATAACTGGATCTACATACCAGAAGGTGAAACAAGGACCAAAGTACTCATAGACTACCACAATTTAGAGATGGCTGGCCACCCTGGCAGACTCAAGACAATACAAGGAATCAAGAAGGATTATGCTTGGCCCCAACTGGACAAAGACGTGGCCACCTACATCAAAGGCTGTGGGATATGTGGAAGAACCAAACCCCATAGATAAAAACCTGAGGGCTTGCTAAGACCACTAGACATACCAGCGGGACCCTGGCAGTCCGTTTAAATGGATTATATTGTGGAAGTGCCCCCTTCTAATTCGTTCAATGCAATCCTAGTCATGGTAGATAGATTCACTAAAATGTCCTATTTTGTCCCTAACACCACCCACTGCACTACCACAGAAACAGCTAGACATTTTCACAACCACATCCTAACCTAACACGGCACTCCAGCAGAAATCATCACTGATAGAGGACCACAATTCACCTCCAACTACTGGGCTCAGGTGATGAAGGACTTGGGGGTAAAGCGCTGTGTATCAACCTCCTACCACCCACAGACCGATGGCCAGACTGAACAAGTGAACCAAATACTTGAACAGTACCTACAATGCTATGCCAACACTGACCAAGATAACTGGGCCAAGATGCTACCCATGGCACATTACGCCTACAACAGCAAAGACTATGCATCTACTGGAATGTTCCCTTTCAAAGCCAACTACAGGGTTGACCCCTCATGGGACCCTAGCATTGGAAACAAGGAAACCAACCCATTGGGATGTGCCTGGATTGAAAAGATCCACAACACCCAAACTGTATGCCTAGCAAACCTGAACTAAGCCGTACAGACATACAAGGCCTTTGCCAATCAAAAACAGACCCCTGGTAAACCCCTCCAAGTTGGAGACAAGGTCTATTTGGACTCCTGTAACATGCCCCTGCATGTGCCTTGCAGAAAATTAGCTCATAGAAGAAGCGGACCACACAAGATCACCAAGCTCATTGGAGAAGTAGCCTTCAAGTTAGACCTACCCCCACGTGGAAGATCCTTAATGTTTTTCACTGTGCCCTGTTGTTCAAAAAAGACGGAAACTCCCTACCCCACCAGAAGATCAAGTCAAGCCCCTTGCCAATTCATAAGGACCACTCAATTGAGTACAAAGTTGAATACATCCACAGCAACTGAGTCTACTACAAGACCCCCCAGTACTACGTCAAGTGGGCAGGCTACCCCCCCAGAAGAAAGCACCTGGGAACCCTTGAGCAATCTAACCAATGCCAAACAGGCCATCCAACAATACCTTGAGAAGAAGGCCCTGAAAGGGGGAATTTTGGGGGAAGAAGGGGATGATGTCAGGAATGACAATTTGGATGCTCTTAAATCTCAAAATACGGAACCAGAGTCAAACCCTGGGCAAAACCCTTTGCGGACCACCAGACCCATGGGCTGGGAACCCAATAACCCACTACTGTTTGATAAAGTTGTTACCAGCCTGCCAGGACCCAAACCCTTAGCTGTCCCGCAAGATTCTGCAAGTGAACTGCTAGTGCAAGATGCCAAGAACCCCCGAGGTGCCAAGCCTGACACCGGCAGTTTACCTGGTGAAATAGACAGATCTCCCCCTGGGAATTATTCTGAACTCTCCCAAAGTCCCGGGGAAGGCACTGAACCCAAAGAGGCACCCAACACTCAAATCAATAAACAGAAGGATTTGAAGTCTTCTCACCCCAAAGCGGCCAGTGGCAAACTGCCAGTGCCGAGTGCCACACTGCCATCTGAGACACCCAATGCCAACCTGCCCGAGTCCAGAAAACCCAACCAAGAAGTGAATCCTGGCAGTGTGGGATAAATACCTGCCAGGCCAAGACCAAAACCCCATCATCATTTTTAAATAAAGGTTATGAGATATTGGTTTCCCCAATTATTACCGTATTTTATCCTTGTAATATTCCAGTTCACTCAAAGATTATCTGACCCCCCTGCCAACCCACCAGCTATGTACTGCCTGCCAGGTGCTCCCTTTGGTCCCGTCCACTTCACGGAGTACCCCCTAAAGCCCAAGTACAGAGACTATACCTCTGACAACATACTAGCCCAAGGCCCCTTGGCCAGAATCACTGAGAGAACCAGATACAACCAAGAAGGCCCTTGGTACATTACCAAACCCAGCCTGTTCAGAGATAAATATAACTTCCTCCCTGCCTATCAAATAGACATGGAACCACCTGTCACCCCCAAACCAATGCCTGCCTCCGCCGCCAAACTCCCACTGGACCATACTGTAAATTCAGAACCTGAACGTAAAAATGCGGGATTTTCAAATCCTTGGTCCAAATTTTGAATCACTTTTGTGGGATAGCCTTTTTTAATTAAATTGAATTCTTTGAGTATTTATTTGAATGTTTAAAAATGCAGGAACTTATAGAAACTTTGCAAAGTTCAAGTCAAGCTGCATATTTCCAATGGACAAAATGAATTAACTGGAATCAGATTTGAAGCGTTCAAATCCATCAACCATTTTCATTCAGTTTACTATGTTTTTTGAAATTGCGGGATTGTCAAATCCAAGAACCAAATTTCAAATCACTTTTGAATACCACTAATAAACTCAGATATTAATTGCAGGAACTGGAATCCAAATTTAATGTACAGTAAGCACACTAGGAAATACCAACCCAAATCAAGAAGCTCCACCACAACTAAAATCAAATGAAAAATTCAATCTTGATAACCATAATTAGACATAAAAAGTTATTAAACTTTAAAATCATCCAAACCCAGAAAGTATACAATATTATTCACTTTGAATCACAGATATAGAAACTCTGCTACTATTCAAGGCTATATCAAGAGAAAACAACTTCCCACAACTAAACCAATAACTCCAAATAAATACATATTTAATCTAAAATATATATTTTTATTTTATTTTTATGAACCGTCAATTGCATTCCCAACCCGCTCCTGCACCAGCCCGCAGGCAGCCTGTCCACAAGGGCGTCCCAGAGGGTCTAAGAACAGACCCAGAACCTAACTCAAGGAGAGTCATGCCAATACACAGGCCTCCCAAGGTGTCATTGACAGCCAACCACCTCCTGCATCTCAAGCCAGGAACAGTAGCCTCAATCCAAGACAGAAGCCGCTCTCAAGGCCTGCAACCAAAGTCTCATACACAAAGGTCACCAGGAACACGAGGTTAATTACACCTCCACTGTGTACCCAGTTGTCACACGGCCCTGCACTCTTGACCCAAGAGCTGCTACTTCCTGCCCCGCGTCTTTGACACCACCTACAAGCCATTGGCAGCCACTGTTGAGCCATCTGCGCCTGTGATCTATTCCACCATTGACGGTGCCAGTGCAACCAAGTGTGATCCCACCTTCTACACAAAGGTCCCCGTCCCCTGTGTTGAGCCTGGTAGCCAGGATGCTGTGGTACCTGCCAAGGGCCAGCGTTGGTTGACGGATAGTGAGTGTGAAGCTCTCCTCAACTGCTTTAGTGGGGGAATGGCGGTTTGGGATATTGCGTCCTGATTTGGTGTCACAGCCAGATACATTGCCGACATCAACACCAAGTATGGCAACACTGGAAAATTGCCAAATCCACCAAGGCTAAGCATCAGCCAAAACTCTTGCAGCCTGTGCATATTGACGCAATAAAACAGTGGGTAGCCAAGGATTGCCACCTGGACTCACTTGCTGTCCAATCAATGCTCACCACAGAGTTTGGGCCTTCTGTTTCCAAAACCCTTGTTTACAAAACAATGATTTATTTGGGCTTCTCTTGGAAGGTGCTCGGAGTTTCTCTGTACAATAGAAACAGTAAAAAGACCATCAAGGATTGACACATTTATGCCAAGACATATCTGGCACTAAAGGAGACTGGGAATGTCCAGTTCTTCTATATCAACAAATTGTTGTTTTCTTCCTCACTCAGGTCCAGGCATGGGTGGGTCAAGAAGGGGTCCAAGGACGGCATAGCCCATTGTGCAGCTGTCCATTCTCAGACCTATTCAATGGTTGCGCTTCTTGGTCCTTGTGGGTTGGATCAATACCAGATGTTTAAAGGCTCCCATAACAGCAGGACCTTTCTTGATTTTCTCCAAGTTGTCAAGGAGTACCTTTGGATAAATTATAGCGGCACAACCAACATTGTTGTGCTTGATAATGTTGGGCTCCACAAAGTGGATCTGGTTGTGTCCAAGTTCCCCCCCATTGACAAGAATAGCTACTCCTCCAGCCACCGCCTTGCTGATTGTCTAATGAGACTTCTCTTTCTCCCACCATATTTCCCATTCCTGAATCCAATTGAGGAGGTGTTTGGTTGGATCAAGAATAAAGTGAAACAAGGCCTTCCTCAGGACACCAAGGACCTATTCAATATTCTTGAGGTCAGCCAATTTGCAATGCCACCCGATGTGGTGGCAGCTTTTTACAAGCACTCAGAATCCTTCCTCCCTAAAGCCCTGGCCTCTGAGCCAATCAGATAAATGGGCTCTTTGGCTTACTTTGTTTTTATTTCTATTTATTTTGTTTTTATTAGGTCTCAAAAATTATTATTTATATATAATAATTTGACGTTTGATTGTATTATAGACATATAAGAATACATAGAAAAGGTAAGTAAAATTAACTATACTAGGTATGAAGAATATATTTTTATTATAATGCACTGAATACTTTATTGACTGTTGCGCTAACAAACAAATAAATTAAAAAAAGATAGAAATAGAATTTTTTATTTAAATAATTGTTAATTGTTGATGGTACTTTGGCTTTTTTACGCCACAAATTGGACCTTGCATGTCATCATATGATCCTTGTTATTTCAGTGCCACTATAGCCACACAACACAGCAACCAATGATTTTTATGTATTCCTTATTAATTTGTACTTAGGACGCAGTTCAAGTATATTGAATATGTTTATCAAATCATATTACAAGGGAAAGGTAATTTGAGTTCTAAACAATCATTTGTTTAGAACAATAGTGGAGCGGGCCGCATGATGCGGATAAATTCAATTCTCCATGTTTATCTTTGTGATAAATGGACCCGTACTTGACAAGTAGTAAATAAAAACATTTTTAATTCTTTTTTTATTTGATGTATTGGCAACTATAACTAATGTCTTTTAATATACTTAGATATATTAATATTATAATTTAAATACTAAAATTTAAAATAAAAATTTAAAATATTAAAATTAAAATATTAATTATAAATCTTAAAAGTTAAATATTTAAGTTTAAATAATTGAAATATAACAATTTTATTAAATTGTGATTTATTCAATATCAAAATATTTGATATTAAATATGTCAATATTAAAGATTTTAACAGTGAATATTTTAATATTAAAATTTTACCAGTAAAATTTTAATAGTGAAGTATTTAGTATTAAAATTTTAATATTTAAAATAAAAGAAAAATAAAAAAATAAAAAATTTTAAGTTGCAAGGGAAAATGATTTATTAAGGGAATGCAAATTGCAAGGGGAATGTGTTTATTCCAGGGAATTATACCCCAAAATTAAATTTTCAGCTAATGCATCTAATTGGGACCACATACTCTTCTGTATGTGGTGGATGACTCTGGCGCCAATTGCTAGAGGGGTGGCGCTCAACACCCTGGTGGTGGCCAACTGTCTTATAAAAGGCAAACAGGTGAGGGAATCCACTAGCAGGTTTTTTTTGGGGGGGGGCACGTAGTACCCGTATAGAGTTGCCAATGCAAATGAATCATAGAGGACGTGCTCAACTGTCCTGTATCCCCGTGGTGTCTTCTGGCGGTCTAGGGCTACACGGCATATGTCAATCTGTATAGGTACATCTTATAATTTTTTCACATTGGCTTTCAGTATGCAATGGAGCAGGATTCCCAGGTACACTGCAATGTGGATCCTTTGCAAGGTATATTTTTCTGAGAACATGCACAGTTTTTTGAACGTTTGTACTAACCTATTGATATAGGACGTTTGGTTGAACTTGAAGAGGGTTCTGGGGGCGCCTGACTTGTATAAGCCCCTCAGGCCTCAGAAAACAATATCAATAAAGGCTTAAAATTATTCACAAGGACTGCATCCCCAACTTTGTTTGATAGAGCTTTAAAAATTTCATTAAAAATTGCAGATTTTAAATATTCATTTCCAATTTGGAAGTCAGTTTTTATTAATTTTTTTTGTATTCATTGATATTTGTGAAGGGGAACCTTTGAATGCTTTCATATATGTATTCATCAAAGTTCAGTTTTATATCCCCACAAATTTCATTCATTTCTTTGATTTTAATTGTTGATCCTAGTTCATAGGCTTCCCTTATCCATGGCAAGCACCCCGCAGGTGGTTGATAATCCCTATCTTGAGCTTCACTATTAAAAAAAGTATTCATATTCTGTTGAATTATTTTATTTATTTGGTTTTTATTTATTTGTTTTATAGGGGCCACCAGTGACTGGTAACCCCCATAAAACCAACTTGGCGTAAAAGCTGCCACTTCCGCGACCTCATCCCCATCCCTGGTGATGACTAAAATAAATATAAGTTAAACATAAAAAACTTACTGATTGTTTCCCTTGTGGCCCCCTCAGCCACAGGCGCCATATTGGTAAACTTCATGAGCGTTGGATGCTTTTCATTAATTTTCTTAGGCTTGATTTTTCTTATTCTTCTTGCAACTTGTGCTTCCTCTTGATTTTCATTTGATAAGGCTTCTGTATTTCTTGATGCACTTCTGCTTCTTGCTTGTGTTTCATTTTCATCTGTTTCCATTTGGTCGGTTTCCTCTTCATTGATGTTGATTTCCTTTTGAATTTCTGTTCCTTCAATTAGTTTTATCTTCTTATTGTTTTCTTTGGCCCCCTGCCAGAACTCCCACAAATTGTAGGCTGCGTTGTTGAATTCAAGACTTGATAAAATAGTTCCCTGTAGATTAAGTAATTTTTCTTTATTCTTTTCATCTATAATATTTCCCAACTTATCCAGGGCATCTTCTTTTGACTGTATCAGTGGCTGGCCCTTGTTACCCAGCTTCCCTGTCACTATTTCCCTGATATTTCTTTCTATCTCAACAACCTTTTGAAGGTGTGCTTCTAATTTGTTGATTAAGTTATAGATTGTTGACATATTGTTCAAATTCCATCAAAAAACTGGTTTTTATAGTACTATATTCAGCGCATACATATTTTTCATCATCATTAATAAATTGAAGACAATAAACGTAAATATTGCATTAAAATATTGCAATTAGACGTCAACTCTTGCTATTTTGATATTATGTGCATAACTCAATGCATTTTGTTTAATAAAATCCACTGTAAATTTGGCCTTTTCCATTATAATTTAATGAAATGGATTGTGTTTATATTAGGGCCATTAACGCTTAGTATAGATATTGAAAATTAGTGCATTCTACAGCCTGTATATTTACCTATTGGTAATAATTCTATAAACTTTTCAGTCAGATTTTACAAGGTAATAATAATGTAATGTGTTAATAGATTACTGTTTATTGTCATTAATTGGCTGATTTTTTTTGCTGTGGCAATTGTGCATTTTCTGATATTTCTGCACTAGTATCCAATTGGTTGTTTTCACATCCAATTGCACAGGCAATAGGAAAACAAGCCGCCACCCCAAGACTGGATGTGGTCGGGGTGGCGGCTTGTTTTCCTATCACCTGTGCAATTAGATGGGAAAACAACCAATTGGATACTAGTGTGTAAATATCAGAAAATGCACAATTTCCACAGCAAAGAAAATCAGCCAATTAATGACAATAAACAGTAATCTATTAACACATTACATTATTATTACCTCGTAAAATCTGACTGAAAAGTTTATAGAATTATTACCAATAGGTAAATATACAGGCTGTAGAATGCACTAATTTTCAATATCTGTACTAAGCGTTAATGGCCCTAATATAAACACAATCCATTTCATTAAATTATAATGGAAAAGGCCAAGTTTACAGTGGATTTTATTAAACAAAATGCATTGAGTTATGCACATAATATCAAAATATCAAGAGTTGACGTCTAATTGCAATATTTTAATGCAATATTTACGTTTATTGTCTTCAATTTATTAATGATGATGAAAAATATGTATGCTCATAATTTTAAGCTATTTTTAAAATGTACAACATTGTATTAATTATGGGAAATGTTGCTAATGTAAAAAGAAAATATTATTAATTATTAATTGAAAGAGAGATATCAATTTTAATAAGTTATCACAAAGAAAAGATTTATTTACTAATCAAAGGATGGGAAGGGAAGGGAATGGGCGGAATGGACGTTGCCTTCATCTGCGCCTGTGAAAGGGGCGGCATCAGAGATAGTGGGGAGGGAATTGGTAGTGGCTTGGGAGTCAGGGTTGGAAGGCAGGTGGCTTGATGGGGGGGGGGGAGGCAGGGTTTGTTGACTGGGAAGGGGCAGCAAGAGCGGTTTGCTTCAATTGCTCAAATTCTTCTTCTGTCACATATACTGGCTTGAAAAAACAGATGGACTGGTGTGGGGGGAGACGGGGGTCCTTTCTGGACTTATCACTATCACTTGCATAGAAGATGATGAGATCAAATAAGTCCTGGAAAGACGCGGAAGGGAAAAGCTCATACCCCTTATCAATCTGGGTGCATAGTTTGTTGTAGGTTGCAGGCTTCAAGCGCCTGAGGGCAGAACCAAAATTGTAAAGACATACATCTGCAAGATGCATGTTGGCATAGTTGATGGGGTAGGACCAGCAGGTATGCCCCGCAGCCCTGATTTCTTGGGTAGCCCATTCCCGCTGCTCCATCTCCGCACTCAGTACAACTGTGTGCATGGTGTTTTGTGTGGCCCACTCCTCCAGCATGGCCTTGAGCTCCGTCTGGTAGGCATACCCATCTGCAGTGTTTGATATTGCCGAGTAATAATTGACGCCCAATGGGGAAACTGCCAATAAAACCCCAACAAAACAATACAAGATTGGGCTGCGCTTGTACACGTCAGATTGGATGCGCTTCTCTCCAAAGTCTTGGATACTGGCCAAGATCTTGGCGTATGATAGGAAGATGATGTCATTACGGGCCCTCATTGCCCTCCCTTTAATAAAATTAATAATGGTTGCATTGTATGGGTTGGTATCCACCAAAATGGGGCCACCAAGAACCTGATTGGATAGGATTCTGGCGGCAACCACAACTCTGTGCATCCATGAATTCACTGTTCTTTTGTTGGTGAAGATGCTGTGGAGTCCCAACTGGAGACGTACCTGGACCAGGGGCATCTGCGGGTCACGTTCCATAATGGCCATCATAAGGGGATGGGCTGTATCACCTTTGGTTGAGGTACGGGCACCAGTTGGGGTCTTCTTGGTGGGGGGGCCACAGTTGGCGTGGGCTTGCAGGGTTGCAGCCACAGTGGACTTTGCAAAACCCATTGCAGCCGCAATTTCCCCAAGGGACATAAGCTTCCCTTGCTTTTCAACCATTTTGAGAACAATGTCTGGAGTGATCAATTTTCTTCTGCGTCTTGCAGGCTGATTGGCTGGGGGAGGGACGTGTCCATCTTGGGAACTGGTCAATGCCATCTGATTGGCTGTTTTGGGGTTCTGGGCTCTCTGGGTGACCCCATGGCTAAAATGGCTGGTTCTGGATGCCATTGCTGATAAGGGATTTGGGTTGGCAGCTGCCTGTGCATGGTGGGCAAACAGGGCCATGCTGGAAGTTGCAGGGGAAAGAACAGACTCCTGTGTGGCGCTTGCGGAGGGGCCTGTGGGTTAGGAGTGGCCATAGACAGAGGCTTCACCGTTAAGAGACCCAGTGTAGCCCTGCATAATTTTGTCAAGGCCAGGGAACAGCTTGTTGACTTGGTTGTTGTTAAAAGAAGACATAATAAAAATTTTATTATAATTTTAAACTTGAGAAGAGGAATGTATATTTTAGTCAATTTTATTGTTATATATGTCAATTTTGTGAATATTACAATCTAAATTTTAGCCAACCTAAAATGGAATAGGGCGATTTTTGAGAATGCTTATGATTCCTAAAAGACTTTGCACAAATCCACTCTAGATCCTTTAACATCCTTTTTGAGGCACCCATAAATTATATTTATTTCAAATTAATCTCAATTATGATTTGAAACTTGGTTCTTGGATTTGATAATCCCGCAATTTCAGATTTGTTAATTTTCACATGATGTCTATGATTTGTTTGATATACAGGAAATCTCAAATTGTACATAAGAATCCTGCATTTCTGATTCATGTATCCCACATTTGTTTGTTGGGTTTTGTCTTTTGTTAGTTGAGTTATCTGCTCAAGAGATTCAAAATTTGCCAATTTAAATAAACCAAAAAAAGTCAAATTAAATGGTTACTTTTATTAAATATTTTAATTATCTCTCAGCTGAGTTGCCCGCAAAAGTGATTTGAAATTTGGACCAAGGATTTGAAAATCCCGCATTTTTATGTTCAGGTTCTGAATTTACAGTACCAACAAGCTTTTTGGAATTGTATATATAACTCTCACAGGAGTAATAGATACTATTGTCCCGCTGCCGGTCTGTGGTTGTGGTTGGGCAAGTCAATGTCCTACCTCATTAAGTTAGCACCAATCCTTTGGTGGGCCCTTCCCACCCAGTCCACAACCCGCCAGTTCCCAGATGCTAGAAAGCCGGCCAGTCAGGGTTGGTTCCCTGACAATTAGCATATGTAAAAGGTGACCAACTAATTAAAATCTTCCCAGAAAGGAAGTAAAGCGGTTTAACAAGTAGTAGATGCTGGTATATCTCAAAACCAACCAGAGGCCTTGTGATGTATAATTGGAGAGAATCAATTGGTTTTAATGTAGGGGCATGTTAGCGGTGTGGACCAAAAAGGTACCAAATGGAGTCTTCAGTCTTATTAGTGGGTGTGGGTGTAGGTTCAGGAGTTTGGAAGTTCACGTTTGCCTGGCCATGACTGATTAACACACAGAAAGCCCATTCCAGTAGAAAAAGCTTCATGTTGTTGTTGGAGGAAACTTAATTTATTTACCAATCAATTTTAGAAGGAGAAAATATAGATTTATTGAATTGTAGAGAGGAATGAAATTGTTGGAGAAATTTGCTCAGGAGGAAATTGTGACAGTCCACATGTTTGGTGGTTTGCAGGTGGGGCTAATGTTGGCCAAGTCAAAGTTTAGTGGCTTTTGTTGCAGGTAGAAGCATAGTAGGAAATAATGGCTACTAGGGAAGGGAGGGCTGGCTAGTAGATAAAAAAGGACTACTAGAGACAAATGATGTCCCCACTCAGCAGGAAATATTGGCTGCTGTTGGCTAGAGGTCCTCACCCAAACTGGAACTGTGGCTGCTAGGGGTGAGGAATGAGATAGCTCAGCAGAGAACTTTAGCTTCTTGAGGTGGGGAGAGGTTCAGCCTGATGAGTAGTGTTTACTATACAGGCTGGATGTTGTTTAAACCCTGGCGGGTAATGTGAGCTTCCAGGGAGGGGAGGAGCTTTGAGAGCTCTTGTCAGGGATCCAGTCTTGAGCGGCCGGCCTGTCATTTTCAGGGGTAAATCAGGCCGGGTTTTTTGTGGGCAATGCCCATCACAAGAGGGGAGCTAACTTTAAAAGGTAGGAGGTGGACTTTCTCACCCAGGACCATGGGCTGGCGGCTGGAATTATAGTGTCAATCACCCCTGTGAGGGTGATGTACACAATCCCAAACAGCTTGCCAGAATGGTTGGTTGGGAGGTTGGGTGAGGAAGAAGGCATAGGTTCTGGGGTCAAGGGCGGTTCCATGGGTAGGTTATAAGAAGGGAGATAGTTGAATTTCTCTCTGAACAACTTGTGTGTTGAAAATATCCACAGGCCTTGTCAGTTGGATCTAATTGCAGATTGTATGAGGGCCAAAGGGTTGGGTTTGAGTATCTTTTCCAGGGTGTATTCCTTGTATTCAGATTTCAGAGGGTAGTCAAAAAATGGACAGGTCCAAAGGGTACACCAGGAGGATGGAAAACAGGGGGTGGTGGGGCAGGCAGGCCAGATATTCTTGTACTGATTTGATAGATGGTAAAGAAAAAATACAGCAATAGCTGTGTAAGCCAAAATAACATAATATTTACTCAAAAATGGCAATAAATTTGGAGCGCAGGGTCATTTGGTCTATAAAGTAACACACCTCCAAACTTAACATTTTTCATGGGGGGTTCATTAGGTCAATGGGAAAGGCAGGGCCGGGGTAACTGGGTGCTTGGGTCCAAAGGCAGCAAAATGGCACTCAGCCCGGCAGTTCTTTCATTGGTCAAGAATCTTGATTTGGCTACCTGATTATCTTGCTTTAGTGTCATGGTCATGGGACCGGGCCGGAGGCCCATGCCTCTTTCCTGGGTTGGCTCCTGATTGGTTGCTGGTGTAGACTTCAAGTTCATGAAGCTAATAGTTTCCAAATCAGTACCTCTATTAGGCGCTGTGATTAGTCTTCCATTTTGTGCAATAATTTCCTTGGTTTGGCTTGTTTCACTGCATGGGCCAACATTCTCAGTATCAGCTTGTGGGGGCTTGATCCCAGAAAGGCGCAGGCGGGCAGTCCACAGGCCAGCAGCCCGGGGGTGGTTCCAGGGTCGGGGTTCAATTCCTGCTCTCGGGCCCAGGTTTCCAGAGAGGAAGAATTGTCAATCCTGACACCATCCCCTTCTTCCCCTGAGAGCCCTTCCTTCTGATTCTTCTTGTTCAGGTAGAGTTGGATGGCTTCTTGGGCATTAGTCAGGTTGCTCAGCAGTTTCCAAGTACTTTCTTCTAGTGGGTATTCTTTCCACTTGACGTAATACTGGGGTTTTTGGTAGTGGGTTCTGTTGCTGTGTATGTATTCAACTTCATATTCCTCAGAGCGGCCTGTTTGGATGGGTGGGGGGCTGTCTTAATCTGTTGGTGGGGGAGCAAATTCCCATCTTTTTTGAACAACAGGGAGCAGTGGAACACATCATGAATCTTCCAGGAGGGGGTAGGTCTAGCTTGAAGGCAATCTTATCAACTAGTTTGGTGATCTTGTGGGGGCTGCTTCTTCTGTGAGCTAATTTCCTGCAGGGCACATGCAGAGGTACATTCCAGGAGTCTAGGTATACTTTGTCTCCAACTTGTAAGGGTTGACCTGGGGTTTTTTTGCAGTCAGCAAAGGCTTTGTATGTTTGCACTGCACGGTTCAGGTTGTTTGAGCATGTTTTTTTTGTGTGTTGTGAATCTGTTCAATCCAGGAGCGCCCAGTGATGTTTGATTCCTTTTTGCCAATCTGGGGGTCCCAGGTGGGGTCAAACCCATAGTTGGCTTTGAATGGGGACATGCCTGTGGAGGCGTGGTCCTTACTGTTGTAGGCAAACTAGGCCATGGGGAGCATTTTGACCCAATTGTCCTGATCAGCGTTGGCATAGCATCAAAGATATTGTTCAAGGATCTGGTTTACTTGTTCAGTTTGGCCGTCTGTCTGTGTGTAGTAGGAGGTAGATACACATCGTTTGATCCACAAGTCTTTCATCACCTGTGTCCAGTAGTTTGACGTGAATTGGGGTCCTCTGTCTGTGATGATTTCCTCAAGTGTTCCGTGTTGTGTGAGGATGCAGCTGTGGAAGTGTTGGGCTGTTTCTGCTGCTGTGAAATTGGTGGTGATTGGTACAAAGTATGCCATTCTGGTGAAGCAGTTTACCATGACCAAGATTGCATTGTATGAGAGGAATGGCTGCACTTCCACAATGTAGTCCATTGAGACAGATCTCCAAGGTCCATGGGGTATATTCAAGGGTCTTAGAAGTCCTTCAGGTTTGTTTCTACGAGTTTTGGTCCGCCCACAGGTCTCACACCCCTTCAAGTATGCACTTACTTCTTGATCCATTTTTGGCCAAGCAAAGTTCCTTCTGATGCTCCGGAGGGTCTTGAGCCTACCTGGGTGTTCAGCCATCTCAGAATTGTGGTAGTCTCTCAAGACATTGATTCTGATGTCCCCTTCTGGCACAAAGATCCTGTTGTGGAGCATTAGCGTTGTTCCCTTCAATGAGTAGTCTTTTTGGTAGTGGGTGCTATCCAATGATTTGGAGAGATCAAAGATCATGATCTTGGTGAACTTGTCTAGTGTTTGGTCCCTTAGTACTTATGGTTTTCTGGCTCTGATTTTCATCAATCCCAGATGAATGCCTAGGCTTGCTGTGTCCAAGAGGACTTGTGTGTTGTGGTTGCAGGTTTCTAGGTGGGTAGGCACAAGGTCAGCTCTTCTACTTAGGGCATCAGGTACCACTTTCACCTTCCCTGGCTTGTAGTCTATGGTCAGAGTGTAGTAAGCCAGTTCTAAGGCCCATCTTGCTTGTTATTGGTTAAGCTGGCGTGGTTTGAAGAAGTAGACCAAGTTCTTGTGGTCTGTCAGGACCTTTACTGGATATTCAGTGCCACATAGGTATTGGCGCCAATATTTCAGGGTCTTAATTATGGCTAGCATCTCCTTGTCATATATTGGGTAGTTCCCTTCTGCGGGTAGCATCTTCTTGGAGTAATATGCTACATGATGTTGCATACTATCCCCTCCTTCCTGAAGAAGGACCCCACCCACCGCAAAGTCCGACACGTCGGTTTCCAGAATAAAAGGTTTAAAGGGATCAGGAATGGCCAGGACAGGGGTGGAGGTGTAGGCAAGTTTCAAGGTTTCAAAGTGGGGGTACATTCCGGAGTCCAGGCAAAGGTGACCTTGTCAGAGCAAGGGGGGTCAGGGGGAGGGTAATGTGAGAAAAGTTTTGGATGAAATCCCTGCAATAATTTGCCAGGCCCAAAAAACTTCTCACATCCTTTCTGCTTTTGGGCACCAGCCAAGATTTTATTGCTTCTACTTTATCCTGTGCCATGGCAAAGCTGCTGGTATTCACTATGTATCCCAGGAATTCAACTTCAGACTAAAAGAATTCACATTTCTTAAGCTTAGCGTGTAAGTTTGCTTGGGAGAGTTTCTCTAGTATAAGGTCCAGGTGGCGCAGGTGTTCCTTGTGAGTCTTGCTGTAGATGAGAATGTTGTCCAGATATGCCACACAAAAACGGTCAAGGTATTCCCCTAGGATGGTGTTGATTATTCTTTGGAAAGTGCTGGGGGTGTTGCAGAGGTCAAAAGGCATTACAAGGTACTTGTACAGCCCATATCAGGTTTTAAAGGCAGACTTATACTTGTCTCCATCCTTGATTTAGATTTGGTTGAACACATCTCGGAGGTCAATTTTTGAGTACACCTGGGCTCCAGTCAGTACATCATAGAGGTTGCTGGCATTGGGAATGGGGTAGCAGTTCTTCACCATAATGTTGTTCAGTTTTTGATATTTTATGCATGGACGCATCCCACCATTTTTCCCCCTACACACAGCATGGGCGATGAACATGGGTCTTTTGACACCTGGATGAACCCTTTTTTGTCATATCCTTGAGGTATGCTTTCAAGGTCACTTACTTGTGGTGGTTACAGCTGTAAATGGGGCCGTGGTGTGGTTGAGTCCCTGGTAGTAGGTCTATGGCGTGTTTGTAGATTGAATGGCTAGGTAGTTTTGTTGCTGCTTCTTCACTAAACACATGGTTCCATCTCTGTAGGGGGGTAGGCAGTATTCTGACACTAGGTTCTATCTTCATGGCCAAGAGTTTGTTGGTAGGGGGTTGGTAACAGCCCATGCAAAAAGGAACAGTATCACAGGATTCCAGTCAGCTTAACATGGCAGTTTGCTCTTTATAGTTCAGGATCAGGCCATGTCTGTTGGACCAGGAGTCACCCAGTATAAGGGGGTGGGGTAGTCCTGGCAAGAGGATCAGGGACAACAGGTATACATTGTGTCCAATGTTCAACAGGAGTTCTTGTTCACACTCATAGCCGGTATACAAGGAGCTGTTTCCCATGATTACTTGTAGACTGCGCTCTGAGGCTGTCAAGCCTAATTCCTCTGCTAGGCTGGCGTCAATAAAACTTTCATCCGCCCCTGTATCAATAAAGGCTTTAATCTTGCGCTTGTTCCCCGCTACTTCTATGGTCACTTGGATGAATTTTTAAGACTGGAAAGAAGTGTTTATTTTTACCAGTGGGATTGTGGCAGTGTTCTTCTTAGGATAGACTCTGGTCAAGTGGCCCAAACTGTGGCAGTGGAAACAGAGTCCTTTGCAGTAGTGTTGTTGGAGCTCTTCAGGGGTCATCCCTGTTCTGTTGGGGGTTGGTGTTTGGGGTTGGCGGGTCTGGGAGGAGCCAGCATTCTCTTGGTTTATGCTAAGACCCTTGCACAGGGGAATTAGCTTGTCTAGGCTGAGGGTGGGCAGATGGTGCTTCAACAGGTCCTTCATTGCTAGGGTGACTCCCTTTTGGAAGATAATGGCTGCCAGTTTGTCCTCAAGTTAGGTGCGGGTTTTCAGTTTGAGGAATTTGTAAATATATGCTTGGATGGGTTGGGGGCCTTGTCAAATTTCTAACAGGGAGTTCAGGGCGTAGTATCTAGTGTTGTAACCTTCCCCAGTGGCCATTAACTCAGCCTCAAACTTGGCGTAGTCTAAGCAGAATTCTACGTCCTCAGCTGTGGCCTTGCCAAACCAGTCTAAGGCGTCCCCTGATAGCATTGAAGCAACCTCAAGGGTCTTCTCAGTGTCACTGGAGTAAAAGGGGGTGTTGGTATGGAAATGCAGGTGAAGGACCAGCATGACACGTCTAGCTTCCTCAAGTGTGAGCTTCCCCATCTGAGGCATCTCTACCTTTGTGAGGGACTGATTCACAATCACGTTTTGCACTTGGGAGGAGGGAGCTTTGTTGGCCTCAGATGTATCAGTGTTGGTTCTCTTTGGGTCATTTGGGTTTGCATTCTTCCACATGGAAGAGATCAGGTTTTTGGTCATCTTATAGATGTAATAAGTGATTATCATTAGAAAAAGCATACAATATGCCCCAAGAAATAACAACATCTTGGGGCTTAGGGTACCAGGTTTAATAAAGATTACCATAGTGTCAGGGATCCAGTCTTGAGCGGCCAGTCCATTGTTTTCAGGGGTAACTTGGGCCGGGTTTTTTTGCAGGCAATGCCCACCACAAGAGGGGAGCTAACTTTAAAAGGTAGGAGGCAGACTTCCCCACCCAGGACCACAGGCTGGCGGCCGGGATTATAGTGTCAATCACCCCTGTGAGGGTGATGTACACAATCCCAAATAGATTGCCAGAATGGTTGGTTGGGAGGTTGGGTGAGGAAGCAGGCATAGGTTTTGGGGTCACAGGTGGTTCCATGGGCAGGTTGTAAGCAGGGAGACAGTTAATTTCCCTCTGAACTGATTGGGTGTTGAAAATATCTATGGGCCTTGTCAGTTGGATCTAATTGCAGATTGTATGCGGGCCAAAGGATTGAGTTTGAGTATCTTTTCCGGGGTGTATTCCTTGTATTTAGGTTTCAGAGGGTAGTCAGTAAAATGGACGGGTCCAAAGGGTACACCAGGAGGACAGAAAACAGGGGGTGATGGGGCAGGCGGGCCAGGAGATCTTGAACTGAATTGGTAGACAGCAAATACAAAATAAGGCAATAGCTGTGTGAGCCAAAATAACATAACCTTTATTCAAAAATGGCAATAAGTTTGGAGCGCAGGGTCCTTTGGTCTATATAGTACCCCACCTCCAAACTTAACATTTTCCATGGGGGGTTCATCAGGTCAATGGGAAAGGCAGGGCCAGGGGAACTGGGTGCTTGGGTCCAAAGGCAGAAAAATGGCACTCAGCCCGGCAGTTCTTTCATTGGTCAAGAATCTTGATTTTGCTACCTGATTATCTTGCTTTAGTGTTGTGATCATGAGACCAGGCCGTGGGCCCATGCCTCTTTCCTGGGTCAGCTCCTGATTAGTTGCTGGTGTAGACTTTAAGTTCATGAAGCTAATAGTTGCCAAATCAGTACCTCTGTTAGGCGCTGTGATTAGTCTTCCATTTTGTGCAATAATTTCCTTGGTTTGACTAGTTTCACTGCATGGGCCAACATTCTTGGTATCAGCTTGAGGGGGCTCAATCCCAGAAAGGCATGGGTGGGTGGTCCTGCGGTCCACAGGCCAGCGGCCCAGGGGTCCAGGGTTGGTGTTTGATTCCTGCTCCTGGGCCCAGGTTTCCAGAGAGGAAGAAAGGTCAATCATGACAGCTCTACATACTCTAATACACTTGTAAGATTAGTGAAGGAATAGCTGATCATGATGCAGGATTTGTGAAGGACTAGCTGGTTATTATGCAGGATGAGCTGAAGGACTAGAAGATCATGATACGGACTAGCTGAGGAACTGAAAGTTAGCTAAGAAGGACTGGCCAAAGTGGATACAGGAGCTAGGATGCTGGTTTTGGACTCTTGGAAGTGTAAAGTTTTATAATAAAGAAGCAGTAAAAGAATTAATTAATACTTCCAAAAGATATGATATAAAGATGGAATTAAATACCATATAAATAAAATAAAGGAAAGGAAGAAATAAGTTGCAGTTTTTGAACTGTAGATTTATTGGATGCTGATTGAGTGGAATGGTGCCAGAATAATGGACCAGTTAACGCTTTGGTGCACAAATAAATGTTGATTTGAGCAGTTTGAGCAGTGGAAATTGATTTCCTAGTTGAATCCCAGTGGAACTTCAGAAATAGTCTAGTTTTGCGCTCTACATTCTTTGGTTTAGTTCTGGAAAGTTTCCTGATGAATATGATTGGTTGAAAGCTAAAAGCTTAAAGTTAGCAAGGAAAAAGTGAATTTATACTTTAAGCTTTTGAGAAAGTATGTAAGCTTAAGTTATTATAGGAAAAAGTAAGCAGCAATGGTTTAAGCTTCTGAAGAAAGCCATTTTAAAGGAGGAACCGTTGGGAAAAGAACACTATAAGAAGGAAGCTAGCTAGAAAGTTACAAGGTCTTTTCTGGGTCTTTTGAGTTTCTGCTGAGAGGTTTTTGGAGGAATTTTGATTGTAAGCAGGAGCTTGATTGTACTTATGCAAGTGGAATAACAAGGCCACTGGAGCTATAAAGAGTGCTGAAGCCCAGGATAACAGAGCAGGAGCCCAAGAATAAGAAGCTGGATTCTAAGCGCAGCACTGAGTCCAAGTCTAAGGAGCTGTCAGGAACCCATCTGCTTGGAAACATACCACCCAAAAGGTGTATGGCCGCAGATGGGTTCAACCCAATTATTAGAGAACCAATTGGAAGGGAGACCATCCCCATATGGAACAATTCTTCAATAAAACAATATTGACCCAAAAGGGGATTAAATCTTCCCAACAGGAAGTAAGCTCCAAGATAACTTAGGAGGAAAACCAAAGCCATAGGATGAAATAAAGAAGGACTGGGTGGACTGGCCCCCATGACCTGTGGTTCCTCTGTGATTGGGGGATTCAGTGACAGTGGGGTGGCGGTGTACCATACGCCTGGTACCACTTGGCATCACACCTTGTCCAAGTAATTGGGAGGAGGAAAACCAGAATCTGCTCTGGTTCCAAAAGAAAGGCTTGTAGTAAGGGACTGTACAAGGAGCAACCAAACCAACCATTTATACCCAAATGGTGCCCATTGGGATGACTTGGGTAGCATCATGGTGTTTGATTTAGGATTTGAGAGCAGGCAAAAAGAAAAATCAACTAGGTTGGTAAATTGACTTTATTAACTGAACAATAAAACACTCTGACAAATGGAGCCATTTTATAGACTGTCAGAAGCTGTTTAAATTGTAAATCCAGGAGGGGATTGGAGAATTAATGGGGAAATTGGGGAAGGAAACTTGGCAGGGGGGCTTTGATTTAAAATTAAAAAAAGATATTTTAAATATCAATAGCCCCTGCTGAGGCTTCTCCAAACAGCTGAGTGTCATTTACCCCAGCTGTTAGAGAAGCAACAGCTTGGGGGCCTTCTGGTGTGCAACCGCATCACCAGAAGAGGGCAAACAATGTTTTACTTGATTGTTTTCAAGTACAGAGCCTGGTGTTTTTATAGCCATATTAAAGTTTGAAGCAAATTTGAGTACACAGTCTTCAGGCGCAGTTGTAACATCTGATTGGCTGCAGCTAGCCTTTTTGAGAGATGTTGGAGGTAAGTTTGAATTCAAATTACTAACATTGTTTAGGAGATTAAACAATGACCATGAGGACCCGGGTTCAATCCCTGTGTTGGCCAGGAAGATGGCATCTGAGCCTGATCCAAGGCAATTCAAAGGTAATTTAGGACTGATACTACATACTAATAATTCATTTCTAGGACCTGGGGAAAAGCCCATATTGGGAGAAGGATTTTTAGACCCTGGATCTGTCAATATTTCCTTGTTGTTGTCAGGAAAGGTAGCAAATGCATTCCTGACACTACCCTCACCTAGGGAAGGCTCTCCCTGGGAATGAAACCTGGTCAGGACCTGTTCACAGTTGGCAAGGTTCTCCACAGGTTCCTAGGAATTTGACTCCTCTCCATAATTTAGCCATTTGACTAAGTATTGCACCTTATCCTTGACTAGGCAATGTGCAATGATATCCTCCATCTCCCATTCAAAGGTGTTTGAGACAATCTGAGGGTTTGGATTCCTCCCGGACAAGACCTCCAGATCCCCTTCAAAAGGAGTAAGTAAATCCACGTGAAATACATCATGCACACTGGAACCAGCTGGGAGCTCAAGTTGATAGTTCAGGCTGGAGAGATGTTCCAGGACTTGGAGGGGACCAATCTTCTTAGGACCCAGTTTCTTGCTTGGAATCTTCAACTTCAGGTTACGGGCATTGAGGTAGACGTAAGACCCCACAGGATATTTTTTTGCTAGTGAACAGTGACAATAAGCATATTTCTTGTATTTGGACCTGGCCTTGGTGAGGAACTCAGTGAGATTGGAGTGTACTTCCTTCATCCTGTTGGCTATTTCATCTGCTTGAGGAAAGGCTGATTCCTTGAGATCAGAGGGGAAGGACTCCAAGTCAAACCCAAAGTTGGCAAAGAAGGGAGACATACCAATTGAGCTATGGTGTGCCGTGTTATAACATAACTGGGCTAGATGACAATAGTGGACCCAATTGTCTTGTTGTGAGTTTACATAATGTTGCAAGTATCCCTCCAATACTTGATTAACACGCTCAGTTTGACCATCTGTTTTCGGGGTGAAACAAAGTTGATAGTTTCACCATCACTCCCATCTGGTCCATTAGAGCCTTCCAGAACCAGGAGGTGAATTGGACACCTTGATCTGAAATAATGTCCTTAGGAAGCCCATGATCACTGACCACCTTGCAGAAGAACATGCTGGCTACTTCCTTTAAGGTACATGAAGCAAAGGGAATGAAGATGGCATATTTTGTCATGCGGTCTACCACAACCATGATGCTGGTGTTCCCTTCACTCATAGGTAAATCCACTATGAAGTCCATTGATATGGAAGATCATGGTCAAGAAGGTATGGGTAATGAACGGAGGAATCCCTGGGGCTTAGTGTTGGAAGGTTTGTTTCTCCAACAACCAAGACAGTTGGAGATGCAAGTCTTGATGTCTTTCTTCATTCCAGGCCACCAGTATCAACGCCTAAGACGCTTCAAGGTTTTGAGCAACCCATCATGTCCGGCCAAGGGCCCTTCATGCATGTGTAGTATTGCCTTGGTTTGGAGTCCCCCTTTGGGGACCACCAAGGCACCTTTGACATATGTTATCCCCTGGTTGTTGATTGTGTTGGTCTTTGGCAAACTTCTTAGCATTCCCTCAAGCTCTGTTTGAAAATGTGAGTGCATCTGTGCTTCCATGATCTCCTGGTCCAAGGAAGTATGTGCTGAGATTTCAATAATGCTGGAAAGGAATTAGGAAGCCGTCAGCACTGATTGATTATTGTGGTCATGATTTTGGGTATTGTTGTCCTTCAGGTCTTTGCGTTGGCTAATAGCATCTGGAACCACGTTCATTTTGCCAGGAGTGTATTCAATTGTGAAGTCAAAAGCCAGGAGGTCAATTGCCTATCTGGCAAGGCGAGGTGCTATCTTCCTTTTTTTCTGTAAAGTAGAGGAGTTTCTTATGATCTGTCCTGATGATGGTAGGGAACTTGCTTCCCTCAAGGTAACAACGCCAGTGTTTAAGAGAGTTTACTATTGCGTACAACTCCTTCTCATACACATGATAGTTTCACTCCCAATCCAAGAGCTTATAGGAGTAGAAAGCCACAGGGTGGCTTTCACCATCCTCCCCAAGCTGGATCAGTACCGCTCCCAAGGCATAATCCAAAGTGTCTGTTTCCAAAAAAAATTGGCGTTCAGGGTCAGGGCAAAGGAGTACTGGGGCAGAGGTGAAAGACTGTTTCAAGTGATTGAAGGTTTCCTGAGCAGACTTGGACCAATCAAAGGGCACCTTGCTAGAGGTAAGAGCAGTGAGAGGTAGAGCAGTGGCTGAGAAATCCTTGATGAATTTCCTACAGAAGTTGGCTAGACTAAGGAAACCTCTGAGCTTAGTGCAAGACGTGGAGACAGGCCAGTTCAGGACAGCTTCCACCTTGGAAGGGGCAATTGCAAAGCCTCCTGGTTTGATGGAGTACCCCAAGAACTTGACTTCCGTTGCAAAGAATTTGCACTTAGATAGTTTTCAAAAAAGATGGACCCTGGTAAGAGCGTCCATCCTTTCCTTCAAGTGTTCAACATGAGTTTCCTTGTCAGGCAAGTAAATGAGGATGTCGTCAAGATATACCACCACACTAGTATCAAGAAATGGAAATAGCACCTCATTCATGAGTCCTTGGAAAGCTGCTGAGGTGTTGCTGAGACCAAAGGGCATGACTAAGTATTCATACAGGCCAAAAGGTGTTCTAATAGCGGTTTTCCACTCATCCCCCTTGAAAATACGGATCTGGTTATAGGCATTTCACAAGTCTAGTTTGGAGAAGATTTGCGCCCCCGTAAGCTTGTCTGTGAGAGTTTCTGCAGCAGGAAGGGGATTGCAATTCTTGATGATGATTGAGTTAAGTTTAGTGTAGTCAACCACGGGGAAAAAGGTGCCATCAGACTTTTTAACAAAGAAGATGGGAGAGGAGCAAGAAGAGTTTGATCTACGGATGAACCCTTTGCAAAGGTTTTTGTCAAGATACTCCTTGAGTACAATTCCCTGGGCCCTGTTGGTGGGGTACAATTTCTCCCAAGTTGGTGTGCTACCAGGGATGAGATCGATTCTTAAGTCAGAAGCTTGGTGGGCGGGGAGCTCATTGCAACTTGCTTCACTGAAAAAACCCTTGTACTCCTTTAGACTCTCAGGCAGAGAACCCTTGGTGTGCAAGAGGGTCAAGATTCCACGGAGGTATGAGTCAGAGAAGGAAGTGTCCAAGTTGATGGGTACTGAAAAAGACTTACCATAGTTGAAAAATCTACATGATGGGAGTCCCAATTGATGTTCATATGAGCTTGCTTGCACCAAGAGTAGCACAGAATCACTGGGCATGCCAGACCTGGAATAGCCAAGAATTCAAGATGAAATTCAGCGTCCACAATATTGGTTTGGAGAGGTAGCGCCAATTTTCGAACTGTTATCTGAGTTTTGTTAGCCAATAACACAGAAGAAGGGGTAACTCCTGATATCCCTAGAGAACTTAGTAGGGAGTTGTCAATGAAGTTGCCCATGGCTCCAGTATCTAAGAGGGCCAGTGTTGAAAGTTTCCTATGAATTGAAGTGATTATTTGGGAAAGGTGGCATATGACTTAATGGTGGCTTTATTGGGATCAGAGGCAGCAAGAACCGCAGAAGGATGTTGCTGGACACAATTCAAAGCAAAGCAGTCATTTGCTTTATGTCCCTTCTTCCCACAATAGAGGCAGCATCCTTTGTCCACACGCCGTTAACGTTTGGCCTTGGATAGCTGGTATCCACCTCCCTCCTTGGGAACCAACCCTGCTGGGAGGGTATTGGTCCCAAGGATCTTCTGGGAGATGGCGGGTTTGGAAGTATTGGGTTTCCAGGCTGGGAATTGTTTAACTTGGGGGCCCAAAAAGAATTTCTTGGGTAAGCTCATTGTAGGTATTGGGTAAAATGTGATGAGCTAAGAAAGCCTTCATGTCCGCAGATAGGCATTTCTGCAGCATATAACAGCTTTCTTTGTCGTCCATGCCAATGGCTTCCTTGAGACAGGTGAACTCCTCAAGGAACTCACTTGTGGCCATCTTGCCCTGATAAACGCTAGAGATCTGGTCACAAAGTTCCTCTTTAGACAAGGCTGGCAAAGTTATGGCAAGAGGGGAGTCACAAAATGTAGGGTAATTGTGAAGAAGCTTTTCCCCTTTCAGGGTAGACTTTGCATACCATTGTTGGGCTTTACCTTATGGCTGCTTAGCTACATGATGTACCTTCTGAGCGTCAGTGTGGAATTGGTCTGGGGATGTGTCAAAGAGGGATTGGGAAAAGGCCAAAAGCATTAGGATTTCATTTGACTCCACGTCCTCAGACTGGATAGACAAGATGTTGTTCAAGACCACAGTCTGAACCTGGTTCTTAGGTGGCTTTGTATTCCCCTGTTTGGACTTGGCTTGGTGGTAGAATCTGGTGATGAGAACAGTGGTGGCACAGACCAAGAAAAGGGAAAAAACCAAGGCCAAGGTTTTAACTAATCCTAGCTGGAATTCCATTTCAACAGATTTGGTTTGTTTTGAGGTCCCAAAAAGAGCCTCAAAAAAGGGTTCAGTTAAACTGTCAGGAACCCATCTGCTTGAAAACATACCACCTAAAAGGTGTATGGCCGCAGATGGGTTCAACCCAATTATTAGAGAACCAATTGGAAGGGAGACCATCTCCATATGGAACAATTCTCCAATAAAACAATATTAACCCAAAAGGGGATTAAATCTTCCCAACAGGAAGTAAGCTCCAAGATAACTTAGGGGAAAAACTGAAGCCATGGGATGAAATAAAGAAGGACTGAGCGGACTGGCCCCCATGACCTGTGGTTCCTCTGTGATTGGGGGATTCAGTGACAGTGAGGTGGCGGTGTACCATACGCCTGGTACCACTTGGCACCACGCCTTGTCCAAGTAATTGGGAGGAGGAAAACCATAATCTGCTCTGGTTTCAAAAGAAAGACTTGTAGTAAGGGACTTTACAAGGAGCAACCAAACCAACCATTTATACCCAAATGGTGCCCATTGGGATGACTTGGGTAGCATCATGGTGTTTGATTTAGGATTTGAGAGCAGGCAAAAAGAAAAATCAACTAGGTTGGTAAATTGACTTTATTAACTGAACAATCAAACACTCTGACAAATGGAGCCATTTTATAGACTGTCAGAAGCTGTTTAAATTGTAAATCCAGGAGGGGATTGGAGAATTAATGGGGAAATTGGGGAAGGAAACTTGGCAGGGGGGGCTTTGATTTAAAATTAAAAAAAGATATTTTAAATATCAATAGCCCCTGCTGAGGCTTCTCCAAACAGCTGAGTGTCATTTACCCCAGCTTTTAGAGAAGCAACAGCTTGGGGGGCCTTCTGGTGTGCAACCGCATCACCAGAAGAGGGCAAACAATGTTTTACTTGATTGTTTTCAAGTACAGAGCCTGGTGTTTTTATAGCTATATTCAAGTTTGAAGCAAATTTGAGTTCACAGTCTTCAGGTGCAGTTGTAACATCTGATTGGCTGCAGCTAGCCTTTTTGAGAGATGTTGGAGATAAGTTTGAATTCAAATTACTAACATTGTTTAGGAGATTAAACAATGACCGCAAGGACCCGGGTTCAATCCCCATGTTGGCCAGGAAGATGGCATCCAAGTCTGATCCAAGGCAATTCAAAGGTAATTTAGGACTGATACTACATACTAATAATTCATTTCTAGGACCTGGGGAAAAGCCCATATTGGGAGAAGGATTTTTAGACCCTGGATCTGTCAATATTTCCTTGTTGTTGTCAGGAAAGGTAGCAAATGCATTCCTGACAGGAGCAGAAGCCCAAGACTAATGTGCAGGTGTCTAAGACCAAGTAAAAGGAGTCCAAGATATTGTTGAAGGGCTTCAAGTATTGGCAAATCCATATTTTTTCCCTTACCCCCAGATCCATATACCAGAAGGTTTCTAAGGGGATCTTCCTTCTGAGAGTAAATAAAAGCCCATTTTGACCCCTATACATATTTCTGAGATACATTTTCTCTTACTAGAGAATGAGAAACCCTTCCAGTTGTTCCTGGTTATGACCCAGGACACACTTTGGGGACTGGTGGACAGGAACCCCACAGAAATTCTCAGCTTAAATACTTAGTGAAATGTGAGGATATATAGAGTGGTTAACAGAGGCTGCTGCAAGAATTGGTGGTTAAGTATTGCCTAACAGGACTGCACAGGCTGCAGCCTGCAATGCAAGAAGAGGCAATATTAATTCTTGTATTTGAATTGAGTTTCATGTCCTTGGTTTGGGTTGGGGTGATTGATAGGCTGGGATGGTTAATATTTCTTTTGCTTCAGCAATTTAATTGTTTTAATTGGCTATTTAGTGCCCCTGGTGGTTGTTTGGAGTTTGTGGTGCATTTATTAATGTTCTCATTGACTGGCTCTGCTAGTTGACGTCTTTGAAGCTCATCTTCAGTTAATGTAATGTGTTTTTTGTCAACAGTGGACTCAATCTGAACCTGGGAACCTGTATTTAAACTAGAATTTATATGTAAATATATTTTTTTGCTTTTGATTTGGTTTTTGCTTTGAATTTCATAAATTGATTTGTTTAAGAAATTTGAACTCGGATTTGAATTTCTTTTTTAATTAATCTATTAACAATAGCTGTTTCTGAAAACATATTTAAAAATGTTAATTCTTTTTCCAATCTTTGATTATTCATAATAAGGCTTGATTGATCTGGTAATTTTTCCTTTGTGTAAGGAATTTAATTCCTTACACTGACTCTGGAGGTTGAAACTAGTAGCCTGGGGATAATAGGCTAGCTAGTAAGAGTTAGCTGCAGCTAGAGCTAGGCTGGCTGCTGTCTTTTACACTAAAAAAGCCTTTCTAAGATCACTTGGAAGACAGACAAAATAATAATCACCAGCATTACTACTTATCAAATAGTAGTAGTATCAGGTATCCAATAAGAGTGTATTATTGATAATTTCATAATCCTGCCAAACCACCTCTGCTCAAAGCTGCTGGTGTTGCATCTTCCAACCACAGGACTATCCCATTACTTGGTTCCAGTAACAACAGAACCCCAACAGTTGCTGTATTAATCACCACACCATTTGGAAGCACATCTGTCTCCATACAGATTCACTTTTATCAACACAGAAATAATGTTCAACCCCTATAATAAAAGCAATATCTCTTTTTCAAGAACATAAAATCTTGAAAAATGTCATAAAGTTAAATTCCAATACAGGACTCCCAATTGCTGGAAAATTCTCTACCCCGCTAATGAGAAGCATTGGAAACCCTCCACCTCCCAACCCAGATTCCCTTAAAACTTTTCTATTTCCCACTTTAGATACTTGTTTCTAGATATCTTATTATCCTCAAGGAAAGTTAAATAAAGGAAGTATAAGCCTCATATATTGAAATACCTCAGAGCTTTAGCCTCAGTTGCAGACAATATATTGTCTGTGTTGTTCCAGTTTGCTGCTGATTTTATAGTGGTAATTTTTCCAGAGCTTTTGTGAGAGAGGGGGAATAAAATAGCTAAGTTTGGCTCCCACCCTGGCGGGTCAAACCACCAGGATACCATCCAGTGAACCACTAGAATTGCTTCTCTAAAGAGGGACCATAAATAGTACACAGGAAATAGCTGAGGGAAGTAGGCGTTCAAACCCATCCAAGTTAGTCCAATAAGCAACCAAGGAATGTGTGAGGGAACACACTCTACAACTAAGAGTGCTAAATGAAGACCTGGATCCTTCCCTTTCTGATGGGGAGGAGAAGAAGCCAAGGGTTCCCTAATCAAAGCAGTGTCCAGATTGAGGTCAGGAGAATATAGTATCAGATTGTTGCACGTGAGGCTTTTGACAAGAGTCTCCCCAGATGAGAGAGGGTTCTTTGAAAAGTGGAGAATTCTGGAGGGTTCATCATCCATAATACACATGTAGGAAGAAATCTGGGTCTAGAGGTTGGGGGAGATATTTTAAATTAACAACAGACCCAAGGCCAGAGAAAACATCAAAAACTTGGCAACAGGGAGTATCATTGTCAGGCACCCACCCACATGGAAGTAATCTCCAAAGGTGGTGAATGATTGCAGAGGGATTAAGACCAGTTACCAATGAACCCACAGGCAGGGACACCATGTTGAGATAGAAGAGTTTCCCAACTAGGCAATATTGGCCTAAGAGCAGATTGAAATGGCCAAGAAAGAAGTAGGCTCCTAGGTAACACAATAGGAGGCAGAGGCCAATGGATGAAAGACATGTGGTTCAACAATCTTGAGTGCAGAATTGTAGTTCTGAGGCTCTTCCTTCAAAGGCAGGTTGTGGGACAAGGGTGTAGCAGTGTATCATACTCCTGGGATTACTTGGCTCCAAGAGCTATCTAAGAATTGAGTTTTTGGAGAAGTGCCAGAGTCTGCGCATGAACCTATCAAAATGCTGGCAAAGACAGCTGGCAATACAAGCATCCAATAAATCCATTTATACCCAAGAGGCTCCATAAGGAAAGTCTTGGTTAATCTCATGGTGAGGATTAAGAAGGGTTTATTTCAAGCTAAAAATGGACAAT
Source organism: Entomophthora muscae (assembly GCA_014839935.2). Taxonomy (NCBI): domain Eukaryota; kingdom Fungi; phylum Entomophthoromycota; class Entomophthoromycetes; order Entomophthorales; family Entomophthoraceae; genus Entomophthora; species Entomophthora muscae. The sequence goes on along the minus strand of QTSX02006436.1, from coordinate 48,216 downwards.
AATTCACTTGGGGTGAATGTAGACTTTATTGATTAAACAAGTAAAAGATCATAATTTACCATCATTATATAGTATGAAAGCTAAATGATAGTCTGGAGATAAAAAATAAAGAAGATCAATCACTTGGGGATGAAATTGGGGAAATTTGGAGAAAAACTGGAGATCCTAGGCAGTTGAAATTTAAGCTAGAATTATTTGCATTATTGATCAAATAAAACTGACCTCAAACACATTAAAGAATTAAATGCTTTAACTAATTTGCCTTTAAGGAAGGAGTACACAGGAGAAACCCCCGCTATTCCCCAGTTAACACTGGGGAAGGAGAACAAGGACCAACAACAGAAACAGAGGCCAACAAAAAAGCCAGAGCAAAAGCAGGGTCAAATTTATTGTAAGAATCATCAAAGTGATCAAGGGAATCCAATAAAATGATTGATGTAACATATGATTGGCTGGAATCAGGTTTGAAATTTAACAATTTGCTTTTCATGGTATTACTAATTGTTCTCTTGGGTGAAAGAGCGCCTAGAAGAGAAGAAGACCCGGGTTCAAATCCTGTTGACATTAATACTGGCTCTGGAAACAATTCCAAGCCCAGTTCAACAGATAATAAGGCTCAGATACTACAAACTAAACCATTGCTTTTATAAGGCCCAATAGAACCCAAAGGAGAGAACATTTCTTCCCCTATGCCCAAGAATAAATTGTTGTCATTAATGTCTGGAAGAACATTCCTGACAATCATTTTTGAACTCTCAAGAAAATTTGAAGTTCAAGTAGATTTTTATATTAAATGCTAAATTAATTTTTAAGTTTGAATAGGATTTTCAAAAGTTTAAGGTAATTAAATAATGCTTATACACTGACACTTTGCCTAGTGGTTTCAGGAAGACTGTCAGGTTTGAAAATGCCAGGGGAAAAGTAAGAAATTAGGAAATCTTTACTAACACTTCTACTGAATTAGAGAACTTAAATAAGAGTTCAAAGATCCAAAATAAAAGTATTTGTGTTCAAAAACCCAAAATTTATTTGAATGTGTAAAAGAATAGCAAGCAGGAGACCAAAAGTCACCTGTCTTACTTTAAGGAAAGACACTTGGATTTGAAGGGTCACCTAACCCAGGTAGTGAATCTGATTGTCCAGGAGAGAAATTTTGCAGGGATATTTCAGGGGGGTTGGAGAGTTTCCCATTAACTTCTGGTTTGACTTCAATTGGCTGCTGCCTAAGGAATGCTTCAGGGGGACTTTCAGGGATCCAGTCTTGGGCAGCCAACCCGGTGGTTTAAGAGATTATTTGGGCTGGGGTGTTTGCAGGTAAAGCCCACCACGAGAGAGGAGCTAACTTAAAAAGGTAGGAGAAGGACTTCTCCACCCAGGACCATGGGCCAGCGGCCAGGATTATAGTGTCAATCACCCCTGTGAGGGTGATATACACAATCCTAAACAGCTTGCTAGTGTGGTCAGTTGAGAGGTTGGGCAAGGAGGAAGGAATTAGCTTGGGGGTCACAGGCAGTTCCATATCAAGTTTTTAGGAAGGGAGGTATTTAAACTTGTCTCTAAACAGTTTGGTTGTAGATAATATCCACGGGCCTTGATGGTTGTATCTAACTGCAGATTGTATGCGGGCCAAAGGATCTAGTTCAAGGATCTTTTCTGGGGTGTAGTCCTTAAATTCTAGTTTCAGAGGGTACTCCATGAAGTAGACAGGACCAAAGGGAACACCTGGAAGACAGAAATCTGTGGGCAGAGGGGCGGGAGGACCAGATGTTCTTGTACTGATTTGATAGATGGTAAAGACAAAATAAGGCAGTAGCTGTATAAGCCAAAATAACATAATCTTTACTCAAAAATGGCAATAAGTTTGGAGTGTAGGGTCCTTTGGTCTATATAGCACCCCACTTCTAAACTTAATATTTTCTGTGGGGGGTTCATCAAGGCATTGGGAAAGCCAGCCCCTGGGGGTCTGGGTGCTCTGGTTCAAAGGCAGCAAAATGGCACCCAGGCTGGGAGTTTTTTCATTGGTCAGAGATCTCAAATTGGCTACTTGATTATCTTGCTCTAGAGTTGTGGTCATGGGGTTGGGCCTCAGGCCTGTGCCTCTTTCTGGGTATGGCTCTTAATTAGCCACCAGTGTAGACTTCAAGCTCATGAAACTAATGATTGACGTTTTTTGCCTCCATTAGGTGCCTTAATTACTCCTTCATTTAGTGCGCTGATTTATTTGGTTTGGCTTGCTTTACCATTTGGACCATCATTCTTGGCTTCAGCTTGTGGGGGCTTGACCTCAGGAAAACACGGGAAGGCAGCCCCTTGGTCCATAGGGCCAGCAGCCTGCAGGGATTCAGGGTTAGAGTTTGAATCCCAACCTTGGGCCCAGGTTTCAAGAGTAAAAGGATTGTCAATCCTGACACCATCCCCTTCTTCCTCCAAAAACCCCTCCTTCTGGTTCTTATTATTCAGGTAGAGTTAGCCGGCTTCTTTGGCGTTATCTAGGTTACTCAGCGGTTACCAGGTACTATCCTCTAGTGGGTATCCTTTCCATTTGACGTAATACTGGGGTTTTTGGTAGTGGGTTCTGTTGCTGTGTATGTATTTGACTTCATATTCCTTGGAGCAGCCTGTTTAGATGGGCGGGGGGCTGTCTTGAGTTGTTGATGGGGGAGCAAGTTCCCATCCTTTTTAAACAACAGGGAGTGGTGAAACACATCATGAATCTTCTAGGAGGGGGTAGGTCAAGTTTGAAGGCAACCTCTCCAACTAGTTTGTTGATCTTGTGTTGGCTAAATCTTCTGTGAGCTAACTTCCTACAGGGCACATATAGGGGTACGTTCCAGGAATCCAGGTATACTTCATCTCCAACTTGCAAAGGCTTGCCAGGGGTATGTTTGCAGTTGGCAAAGGCTTTGTATTTTTCCACTGCACAATTCAGGTTGGTTAGGCATGTTTTTGTATTTCATGGATCTGTCTAATCCAGTAGTGTCCAGTACTGTAAATTCAGAACCTAAAGGTAAAAATGTGGGATTGTTAAATTCTTTTGCGTGAACTCATCAACTTAATGGAATATTTTTCATAATTTTATATAAAAAAGTAAGTTGTTCTGGGATGAAAAAAACTCCATTAAGTTGGTGAGTTCACACAAAACAATTTGACAATCCCGCATTTTTACCTTTAGGTTCTGAATTTACAGTAGTGCTAGTTTCCTTCTTGCCAATCTTGGGGTCCCAGGTGGGATCAAACCCATAGTTGGCTTTGAACAGTGACATGCCAGTGGAGGCGTGGTCTTTACTGTTGTAGGAAAACTGGGCCATGAGGAGCATTTTGGCTCAGTTATCCTGATCAGTGTTGAAATAGCATCAAAGGTATTGCTTGAGAATCTGGTTCATTCTTTCAGTTCGGCTGTCTGTCTGCGGGTGGTAAGAGGTTGATATGCAGCGCTTGATTCCCAAGTCTTTCATCACCTGTGTCCAGTAGTTTTAGGTGAATTGGGTCTTCTGTTATTGATGATTTCTTCAGGTGTTCCATGCTGAGTGAGGATGTGGTTATGTAAATGTTGAGCTGTCTCTGCTGCTGTACAAAGGGGTGGTGGTTGGTACAAAGTACGCCATCTTGGTGAAGCGGTCTACCATGACCAGAATTGCATTAAAGAAGAGGTATGGGTGCACTTCCACAATGTAGTCCATGGAAAAAGATATCCATGGTTTATGAGGTATATCCAATAGTCTTAGCAGCCCTTCAGGCTTTTTTCTGAAAGCTTTGGTACGTCCACAGGTCTCACATCCATTCAGGTACGTGTTTACTTCTTGGTCCATCTTTGGCCAAGAAAATTTTCTTCTGATGCTCTGGAGGGTCTTGAGTCTATCTGGATGTCCAGCCATTTCAGAATTGTGATAGTCTCTCAAGATGTTGGTCCTGATGTCTCCTTCCAGTACAAAAATCCTGTTGTGGAGCTATTGTGTTCTGAGGCACAGCACAGATATAAAACAGGGAATCCTAACCTAAGGATTGGTTATACTAAGTCTCGGTTATAATTAGGGAAGGCTATACAATTACCTTGTGGCCCTGATTAAATAATATCTACTAGATGTGGCTAGAGAGGCGCCAAAGTACTTGAAGACACAAAGACAAAAATGTGAATATAACTTAATTTTTATTGGAGAATAGGAATGTAATATATAGTGGTTGACAATACCACAAAACACTACCAGGACAGTAGGATCACTCACCACAAGCATGAGTGGGGCAAGTGAGTTGCGCAGAGACATGAAACTGAACAATTAAATTTCCCAATTCAGAGCCAGATTCATTTCAAGGGGCAAAAGGAAAAGAGAGAGATTTGTCCTCAAAATAACCCATTGAAGGCAAAATTTAAACATAGTGAATGGCAGCAAACACAACATCAACCCCCTCTAGATTGGCCTTAGGGGGTAGTAATTGCAGAAAAACTTGGCATGCACTTGGGCAAACAGATGACCACTGGAGAGGAGTTTCAAAGTATACTCTGATCCTTGCTTAAAGGTCAGTTCTAGAGGTCTAACCCACAATGTATCTAACTTGTGACTGCGCCCTCCTACTCTATGCTGATAGTAGAGAGCATGGTCCCCAATGTTGAACTCAGGCAAAGGAGAGCGCCCAGCATTGTCAGGAGAGAGCTCAAGCATCTTGGTCTTATACGCAGAAGTGTATGCAGTAGCTTGTATATCAATAATGCGGTTGACTAGATCTTTGATATGGTCATCAGAGTTTATAGCCTTATCAAAGGAGAGTAGGGGGGCCCTAGAGGCAATGGAGTAGTGGTATCACGTTAATATAGCATAGTAAAGGGAGAATTCCTGTGAGACAATGTTTTCTAAGGCAATGAGCAAAGAGAGTAGCGGGTAAGTACAGATCCCAGTTTGCAGCATCAGAGTAAGTGAGTTTTCTCATGATAGAGACCAGAGTCAACTTTGCACACTTGACCGCCCCGTTGGTAGACAGATTATAGGGGGAAGAGAAATACTGGTGAGATCCCAAGGCTTCAACAACAGAGGTTACTAACTTGGCATTGAAGTTATTCCCATTTTCAGACAATAACACTTGAGGGCAGCTGTTGCAAAAGAATACATATTGCAACAGAAAGGCAGCAGTTGTCTTGGCAGTGATGTCCTTAGTAGTGCAAGCCTCCATCCACTTGCTAAAATGATCAACAGCAATTAGGATAAAGTGGCAACCAGAGCAGGAGCAAGGAAGAGGCCCTACAGCGTCAATGCTGACAGTATGAAAGGCATGTTAAGGAGGGACTAGTTTAAACTTGTGAGAGGCAGCTCAAGGTTGCTGGAGCTGACAATTGTGGCAACTAGCAATGACATATGGAATCATCAGGCAAAGGGTTTCCCAGAAATAGTTTTTCTGGAGCCAGTTGTAGGTCTTAGCAATGCCTTCATGTCCCATCTCCTTATGATCTTGAAGCACCAACAAAAGGCAAAGACTAGGCCATACATAAGGCAGGTAGTGATCTCATACTTTCTTGAAAACCTGATTGTCACAAATGAGTGTGTCCTCAGACAGCTTGGATAGGGAAATTTGAACTTCTTCTGTCTTGCTCTCCCAAGAGGAAAGATATCCAATTAGTTCATACAGTTGATCAGCCTCAGCAGGGAGTAGAGCAAGGATGGGCATTCTGGATAATCCATCAGCTTTTGGTGTTGAATCCCAGGACAGTGTAATACTGTGAAGTTGTAACCTTGCAGGAAGAAAGCCCATCTAGCTAGTTGTCCTTCTGGTTCTTTAAGCTGTTGTAACCACTTAAACAAAGCGTGGTCAGTGACCACAGTGAAATGGGTGCCATACACATAATGACAGAACTGCTTGATAGCATGCAAAACAGTGAGGCACTCTTTCTCTGTGACACTGTAATTCTTCTCATGCTGTATAGGACACAAGAGGTATAGAATACAGGGTGATCCACACCTTCATTGTCCAGTTGAACCAAGATAGCCCAAATAGCTAGGTCTCTAGCATCAGTATATAGGATGAATTCCTTATTGTAATCAGGATATACTAGGATATGAGCCTCTTTGAGTTTTTGCTCAAGGGTCTCAAAGGCTTGTTGTTGACTAGCAGTCCATTCAAAAGGGACATTATGTAACAGTTGGACCACAGGTTTGCTAGTGTTGGCAAAGTCAGGGATGAACTGTCTGTAGCAGTCTTCATACCAAGCAAGGCTTGAACCTCTTGCAGGTTGGTTGGTGGAAGCATTTTGTCAATGGCCTCAACTTTCTTGGTCATTGGGCAAATTCCTGTCTGGGTTACCTCATGGCCTAGGAATCCAAGGCGTTCCTTGAAGAAAGCACACTTGGATGGTTTTAACTTAAGGACAGTCTCCCAAATCTTTATGAACACTTCCTTGAGATAAGCCAGGTGATCTTTAATGGTAGCACTAAAGACTGTTATATTTTCTAAATAAACTATGACACATGAGAGCTTCAAATTATAGAGGATGGTGTCTATGGCTTGTTGGAAGGTAGCCAAGGATTTGAAGAGTCCTTGCAGCATGTGTATAGGATCAAACAATCCCTTGGAAGGTATCAGCGCAGCTTTCTTTCTATCCTAAGAGAGATCAACTTGCCAGTACCCAGATGCTAGGTCCATAGCAGAGAAGAGCTTAGAGCCTCCAAGGCTGTGGAGAGCATCATCAATACATGGCAAAAGATAAGAATGCTTCTTGGTTAAGGAGTTTAACTGTTGATAGTTTATCACAATACAATGACCTCCATCTTTCTTCTTCAGTATGAGCAAAGGGGAGGCCCACATACTTTGGGAAGGAGCCAGTAGCCCAGTATCTAAAAGTTTTTTGAGTTCTTTGGACACCTGAGCGTCATCTATGCAACTGCAGCAATGGGGTTTAGCGTGGAAGGGGGAGCCTCACCAGTATCAATCTGGTGAATGACGCCTTTTGATAGACCATAATCAGTGTTATCTTAGCAAATATATCCAAAAATTGATCTAGAAAATCAAGCACCTCCTTCTGTTGTACCGGGGATAGCTGCAGGAAATCTTGTGCAGTGAACAAGGATAGGACTTGGGGCTTGTCTTCAGTTAAATTAAAATCCTGGAAAATATCAAAAGGGATGTAGCAATAGGACATCAGGAGCATTCAACAACTTGCCATAGCCAACAACCTGTCCTCTAGACACATGGATGGGTAGGGCGGTTAAGTTGTAACCAGTAATTGAACAGGGTCTTTATGAGATACATGCAAGATTCCCAGGCAGAGGTAGGGTTCATTGCGTCCTAGCAATTGAGGAGAGTATAACTCTAGGAACATGCACTCAGGTAACTCATACAATATTTGGGAGTCTAGGATAGCCTGAGACCCAAGGGGAATGGTTACAGCAGAAGTGGCCAGGAGAGGAATCCCCTCAGACGCAGGGCAAGCCATAGGAGGACACTTCATGTTGGATGAGTGGGTACAGCATTTTAGGGTGAAAACACCAGTGGGATATTCTAAGGCACACATCTTGAGGCATTTCCTGGGGACTTTTAAAGGCTCTTCAAAGATCAAGGGGACTTTGTACCCTAAGATAGAGAGGTAGCAATACTTTAAGTTGATGATCCCATTGTATTCTCTAAGGAACTGAGTACCAACTAGGAGATCATAACTCTCATTCTTCAAGACAACGGCAGGCGCGGCCAAGAGTAGCTTGCCAAACCGCATGGGAAGAGCAGAATAAGCCCCTATAGCGCGAGCCATTGATAGCCCAGCTGTGTCATACAACTGGTGGTAGTTATGGTTGGGGGTAAGTTTGAGCTTCTTGAAAATTTTGAGGAGACAACATTAACAGGAGATCCAGTGTCTAAGACAGGCTTGATTTTCACCTTTTGGATGGATATTTCCACACAAGTGGTAGTATGCCCAAAGGGAGTAGAACAGCCAGAATGTCTTGGGCTTCTTCTAGATCTTTGTCCCAATTTTTGATCATGCATATTAGGCCTGGAAACTCCTTATAGACAGTCTGGAGAGGAAGTGAAGCTACAACGTTCTTGAATACAGTGTCAGCAACCTCAGAAGCTTTCTTGGATGACTCTACAAGTACAGGGGACCTCTTAGCTTGAGTGAGATAAAGGCAAGAGACATCCTCTTTGGCTTCAGATAAAGGCTTGGCGTTTGTTTTAGTTTTCCCAGAGCGTAACTTATAAGGGACCACAATGGTTTTGGGGACAACAAGTACTGAATACCCATAGGCGTCAGGATCATCAACATATGAATTGTCCATGTCAGAGTTGTCAGAGATGTTGCGGAAAGCAGCAGAATGGGAGGAGCCTCAGTGCCAGCAGGCTCAGAGTCAGCTATGGAGGGGGAAATTGAAGAAGACTGGGAAGAATTGTTAACTGATAGCATCTCTGCCTCCAGGTTGACTGTTCTTTTCCTGCCTGCTCCTTGGAATCAGCTCCTTCAACCCAATGATTGGTGCAGACTCAAGAATGGTGACCTATCTGGCCACAGTTATACAACTTTGGTGTCAAGGAGGATTCTGTTAGTTCATGGTGAGGATGCAAGGGCCACAGGAAGAAAAACCAGAGTTAAAAGCAGCACAATTCTCCCTCATAATCACCCCAGAATGGGTATAGTGCATATCCTGTAACAGCGTCTTTATGCTATTCATAAAGGAGAGCATAGCTTTGTGAGCCTTAAAGTGGATACATAGAAGCTTATTAACCTTGAGGGCTTGAGCGCAAGTCATGTAAGCTTTGTGTGCTTTCAATTGCCTGCTCATTATCAGTTGATGTCCTTCCATGTAGAATCTTTTCACAAATTCAGCTAGGGTCTCCTTTGGTTTGAAAGCAATGTGCATGAAGGAGTCCTTCTTCACTTCCAAACTAAGTTTGCCATCAAATTTGTCAATCAGAAGCTGTTTCATTTCTTCCCCTGTCTCAATAGTGGGCAACTTGGGCACTACTACCTCCTGACAGTTTGGGTGCAGGCAGGTTATAATGTGTTCCTTCTTAAACTCATCAGAGGCTCTCCTCATGGAAGTTTTGTAGATAGTTAAGAAAGCTGCAATGGTAGAAGTTTTGAGGTAAAAGACTTGTTTAAAGGTAGGTTTGAAGTGTGCTTTGGGAGTTGGACCACCATTGTTGCTATTGAGTACATTTATGCACAGGAAAAATCTGCTTCAGATACAGAGGGGGGCTGCCTGGCCCACAGAAGACAAACACTCTCCTCAAGAGTAGTCAGGGTCTCAGCAGTGCAGGCATCCATATTATTAGCTAGAGTGGTCTGTTTCACAGTAACATCTAGGTGTTGGCCCTGTGTAGTTACTACTGTGGAAAGCTCAGCCAGTCAGGAGGTAAGGGTAGGACCCACTGAGAGGCAAGGGGCAAACCTGTCATTTACTGAATTGATTAATTCACTCATTTCTTGCACATCTTTATCAAGTTCAGAGTGGTCTTGTTTCAAGTGGTCCACCTTGTTAGCTAGAGCTATAAATCTCTAGCACAGTTAATACAGGGGCTCCTGACAGGCCAGGGCAGCAGTCCTCTTTGTCAACAACCCCAATTAGACTAGCAGTAGTTGCCACCATTTTGCGTAAGGTAGCAACATCTTGTTGTAACTCAGCAACTTGAGTTGTCAAAGCAAGCACCTGGGGATCTGGCTGAGGTGCTTCAGTAGGGCAATCTTGACTGCAGCTAGACGCTTGCAGCTCTTGAATGGCATCTTGTAGCCTCCATTCTTTATCTACTAAATTTTCAGATGGGTAAGACGGAACATCTGGCTTGGGCATAGAGAATTCATTCACTTAATTCTAGAGCTTGGTAATGGCAGCAGAGGTAGCAATCCTTTCTCACTCAAATTCTTCACCAAACTCACAAAGGTCTTTAGCAGAAAGGTCTGCTACTTTCTGTAATTGAGCAAAGGAGTAAGCACTGAACACATTGTGTCAGGAACCCATCTGCTTGGAAACATACCACCCAAAAGGTGTATGGCTGCAGATGAATTCAACCCTGTGACTAGAGAACCAATGGGGACAGAGACCACCCCCATATGAAAGAATTTTCCAATCAGGCGGTATTGACCCAAAAGGGAATTGAACCTTTCCAAAAGGAAGTAAGCATCAAGATAACTGAGGAGAAAGGCCAAAGCCAAAGGATGTAATAGGGAAGGAGTAGGCAAACTGGCCCCCATGACTTGTGGCTTTGCTGTAATGGGGGGGGGGGTTCTGTGACAGTGGAGTAGCGGTGTACCATACAACTGGTATCACTTGGCGCCATGATTTGTCAAGGTAACTGGGAGGAGATGAACCAGAATTGGTTCTGGTTCCAAGGGATATGCTGACATTAAAGGACTGGACAAGGAGAAACCAAACCAACCATTTATGCCCAAATGGTCCCCCTGAGAAGACTTGGGTAGTATCATGGTGTTGGATTTCAGGACTGGGGAGCAACAAGAATAAATCAACTGATTACAAGTAAATTGACTTTATTAAATGAACAATTAATAATGCTGAAAAGATGGAGCCTTATATAGGCTGTCAATAGATGTCCAATTTGCAGTTTCAAAGGAGAGTTGGGGATAATGTTGGGGGGGAAACTTGGCAGAAGAAGCTTGAACTGGCTTTACAATTAAAATACAATTATTATTGTTTTTAAAGAAACCATAGCCCCTGCTGGGCCTCCCCAAACAGCTAGGTGCCATTTTCCCCAGCTGTTTGAGAGGTACCAGCTTGGGGAAGCTTCTGGTGGTTGAACAACCCACCAGAAGGAGAGGCTCTGTTGTTTGGATTAACCAAAACAACTACAGAGCCTTGTTTCTGCTTAACAGAATCAGCTTTCAAAGTGTAAGTGAAATTAATAAATCCTGAATTGGTTGTAAGATCTGACTGGCTGCAGAAAGCCATTTTGCAAGACGCCAAAGGTAAATTTGAATTCAAACCACTAACTTTGTTTAAGTGTTCCCCCAGTGAGCAAGAGGACCTGAGTTCAATCCCTGTATTGGGCTCAGAAAAGGCCTCCTGGCTTGAACCAAGACCCTTTAAAGGTAATTTGGAGCACATACTACTTACTAATAAACCATTCTAGGTCCTGGAGACTAGTACAATTTAGGGGAAGAGTTCCTAGACCCAGGAAATCTTAGAATTTCCTTGTTGTCAGGAAAAATAGAAGATGCATTCCTGACACATTGAGCTTCTGTATCAGCTGTTTGAAATTGGTGAGATAGGTGTTTAGGGTGGAGTCTACTTAGGCTTGCCAAGGTTGTTATAACTGATGAAACTTGTGTAGACGCTCTATGATGTATTTAGGGATGTAGTGGCACATTTGCTCAGTAGAATTGAGCAAGCAAGTTTAGGAAGTACAGAGTTGCGCTGATTGTCTGACACCAAAGAATACAGGAAGTGGATCTACTGTTGATAGGTAGCAAACTGATCCCAGTGATGAGTGATGGCTGCTTGTAGAGACAAAATCTCCTGAATGTGGAGCCCTAACCCCATTTGATGGTGGGCTAAGGCAGGTTGTACAGAGGATGACAATAAGTGCTCAGAAGAGCCAGCTGCTAAGAAGAAATGTTATGGAAATTGAGGAGCCACAATCAATTCATAGTATTCTTTTTGACTGAACTGTAGCTGGAGGCAAGGGGTGGCTCCATCACAGGCTAACCCAAGGGCTACTGCCATGACTTGTTCTAAGTCAGGGATACCCAAAGGGTAGGCCACTAGGAAGGGATCATTCCTGAGGTTTAGTACAGTAGGGAAAATAGGTGGGTCTGCAATGTCTTCTTTGATAGGAGGACTGGTGATTTCAGGTGAAGTTGGCTCTTGTATAGGAGGAGGAAAAGGACATAAAAACATGGTTGCAAAGGGGATAACTGAGGAGCTTACAGCCCCTGTAGTGAGCACCATTTTTTGTTGTGTTCTGAGGTGCAGCACAGATACACAACGGGTAATCCTAACCTTAGGATTGGATTTGTACTAAGTCTCAGTTAGATGACAGGGAAGTCTATGTGATTACCTTGCAGCCCTGGAAGAATAATCTCTACTAGTTGTGGCTAGAGAGGCGCCAAAGTACTGGAAGACACAAAGACAAAAATGTGAATAGAACTTAATTTTATTGGTGAATATGAAATGAAATATATAGTGGTTGAGAATACCACAAAACTCTAGCAGGATGGTAGGATCACTTGCCACAAGCATGAGTGGGGCAAGTGAGTTGCGCAGAATTAGGAAACTGAACAATTGAATTTCCCAATTCAGAGCCAGGTTCATTTTGAGGGCAAAAGCAAAAGAGAGATATTTGTCCTCAAAATAGCCCATCAAAGGCAAAATCAAAACATAGTGAATGGCAGCATTCACAAAAGAAGTATTAGTGTTGTTCCTTTTAATGAGTAGCCTTTTTGGTAATGGGTGCAATCCAGGGATTTTGAGAGGTTAAAAATCATGATTTTGGTGAATTTGTCAAGTGTTTGAGCCTTTAGTACTTCTGGTTTTCTGGCATTAATTTTCATTAATCCCAGGTAGATGCATAGGCTCACTGGTTCCAAGAGACTTGGGTGTTGTGGTTGCAAGTTTTGATGTGGGTGGGCACCAGGTTGATTTTTCTACTTAGGTTGTCAGGTACCATGTTCACTTTTCCAGGCTTGTAGTCTATTGTCAAGGTGTAGTCAGCTAATTATAAGGCACATCTGGCCTTTCTCTGGTTTAGCTGTCATGGTTTGAAGAAGTAAACCAAGTTCTTGTGGTTGGTCAGAACTTTTACTGGGAATTTGGTGCCACATAGATACTGGCACCAATGTTTCAAGGTCTTCATTATTGCAAGCATTCTTTTATCATAGATTAGGTAGTTTCCTTTGGCTGGCAGCATCTTCTTGGAGTAATATGCTACAGGATGTAGCATACCATCCCCCTCCTGAAGAAGGACCCCTCCCACTGCAAAGTCAGACATATCAGCTTACATTACAAAAGGTTTGGATGAATTAGGCATGGTCAGGACAGGGATAGAGGTGAAGACAAGCTTCAAGGCTTCAAATGCTGTGGTGCATTCCAGTGTCCAGACAGACAGGTCTTTGTCAGAGCAAAGACAGGTCAGAGGCAGGGTAATCAGAGAAACTTTTTGGATGAAATCCCTGCAATAATTTGCCAGGCCCAAAAAACTTCTTACATCCTTCCTGCATGTGGGCGCTGGCCAGGCTGTTACTGCTTCTACTTTGTCCTGGGCCATGGCAAACCCGCTGGTCTTCACCACATATTCCATGAATTTGACCTCAGACTGAAAGAACTCACATTTTTTAATCTTGGCATGTAAGTTTGCCTGAGAGAGTTTTTCCAGTATAAGGACCAGGTGTTTAAGGTGCTCTTTGTGTGACTTGCTGCAGATGAGGATTTTTTTCCAAATATGCAGCACAAAATTGATCAAGGTAATTTCCTAGGACAGTGTTGATTATCCTTTGGAATGTGCTTAGGGCGTTGCAAAATCTGAACAGCATCACTAGGTATTTTTAGAGGCCATACCTTGTCCTGAAAGCTGTATTATACTCATCCCCTTCCTTGATGCATATTTGGTTGAACACGTCGCAGAGGTCAATCTTTGAGTAGACTTGGGCATCAGTAATTACATCACATAGTTCATTAGCGTTTGGGGTGAGGTATTGGTTTTTTACAGTGATGTCATTCAACTTTTAATAATTAACTCATGATTGCATGGCTCCACCCTTTTTCCCCACAAATAGCATTAGAGATGAGCAGGGCGCTTTTGATACCCTGATGAAACCCTTGGCAGTTATTTATTCAAGATATGTCTTGAGGGCAACCTGAACCTTGTGATTGCAGCTGTAGATGAGGCTGTTGCTTGGTTGAGTGTTGTGCAGAAGGTCAATTGCATAATCATAGACAGAGTGCTCAGGGAGTTGGTGTCAGGAATCACTTCCCTGACCACAGTTATCCAATAGTTGAAGACCTAAACCAACTCCCAAATTTGGATGATCTAAGTTACTGCAACTCAATTAATTGTCAATTAATTGTTTTTATGCCCCACAGCAATTCAGATGCAAGTAAAGCCTGCAAAGAACTCAGTGCTATAAAGCATCTAAAAATAGTCTGCATCATGATTACTGCCACTGCATGTGAGGCATTACACCTGGGTTTCAAAATCATCAAGTCTGTACTCCAAATTTCACCCCCCCTAGTATAAAAACTCCCATCCCAATCCCAAATTAATTGTTTGATTAACATTTATTAATACAATAAATCAATCTTGTCCTATTATTCATTTGAGAGTTTAATAGTACCTCATAGTCCAGATGATTGAAATCCCTTATTTGTGGACCGTAGTCACCATCTGGCTCTCCTTGTTCCTGCCTTATATCCTGTCTCAGGGGCCAGCTACCTTGTGCTTCCCTGGTCCTTGCCCAACCCATATCCTACAGCTTGAAGAGCTATCTCCTGTTGTAGAGAGTAATGGACCCTTGTTTAATTCCCCAACTGTATTCTTCTCTATAAAGAGGGTCCTTTACAATTGGCTAGCTGCACTCTTGTTGCAACTGAGGTTTGAACCTCACCTGCTAATGTATCTTACAATACACAGGGGGCGCTCAATGAGTTGCCCCTTGACGTATCTAACATTATGAATGGATCTGCTGGCGAGGTCAAATGGTGGGTACTTCATCCTAATTAGGAGCGTTGCCAATTTGACCCGCTGATCCCCGCACAAGTTATTCCTTGGCTCCAAACCCTACATGGAACTCCCCACTATGCCACCCCCTTGTGGCCTTGTTGCTTCCCCATTTAGTATATTAACCACAATATCCTACAATAAACAATACCTTATTCTTATTATTCTGTCCTTTCCTATTGGACTGTTGTCTTCCCCAATTCCAAATACTGAACTCTCATTGGTTCAGTTGCAACAGTGGTAGCAGAAGGAGGTTCTGACCTATTTCAAAAACAAAATTCCCCCCAAGAAAAGATGGAGTACGGGCCGCATGGCTACTCCACAACAAGAGACGTTTCTTCCAATCCCCAAGGGGGCATCCCCAAAGGATATGTCATCTATCAAGATCAGTTAGTTCTTACCAGCGTATACAATTGGCTCCGCCTCAGGCAGCATGACGCTAGCGTCACCCTGCCACAGTTGGATCTGTTGCAATGTATGCTCAACCTCCAACTAGAGTCCTTCACTGGCGGTGTCAAAGAGCTAACATTGTCAGTTGGCTCCAATCCACTGAAACGCGCCTCTGTATCTGTCAGGTTCCCGAGTCCATGTGGGTTGCCACTGCATCTGGCCACCTTATGGGGCCTGCCGCCGTGTGGTTCACCAACTGGGCCAGCCAGGAGTTTGACATCACCTTGGCAACATTTCAAGATGCTGCCAAGTCCTGATATAGTGAAACCTTCTCTCCCATTATCTTGGAGACTTCCCTCCTAGCCATTAAGCAGACTGGTTCTGTCCCTGAGTATCTTGCTGCGTGGCAACAAGCCCTTGCTGCTGCCCCCAAAGCAGTGACCAATGGGAACGCCATGTTGCTCACTCTCATTTTCAATGGGTCAAAACCCCATATTTGCAAGTGGGTTCCTGTAGGCCGCTGCACCTCTATTGATTTTTGTTATAAAGCCATTGTAGAGGCCAGTAACCAGGCTTCAATGGGCTTCTGCCGCACCAAAAATACTCCACCCCAACCACGTCCTGCACCTAGCAATGGTCAAGGTCAAGTGGACCGTTGCCAACCTTGACAGCAGGAAGGTGCAGCTAAACGTCCCCGCAAGGGGGGAGCTCCAGCTAGCGCTAATTGAGGACCAGGGAAAAGTCTGGGGGTTGTAACAACAAGAGGCCTTACAACCCCAACTGACCCGCACTCTCAGCCCTTGCTTGTAAGGAACTCCTGCAACCACAATCTTCACAAGTTCAAAACCCTAGACGTCTTTCAGGTCCATAGCAACAACCTTGTGTTGCAAGCTGCTCATTCCGCAGATAAAGTAACACACTTGTCCTATCCCTTCTGTTTCCGTGGGAACACCCACAAGTTACTGGTAGATACCAGGGCCAATCACACCATGGTAGATCAGGTGTTTGCTGACTCTCAACAATTAGACCAAGTACCCAGCAGATTCAAAGCAGTAGTGTAGCCAATTCCTGCAGGATTGCCATCACCCACAAGATGGTACCCTTCTCTGTAAGAATGGGGAACATCCAGGTTAAGCTCTCTGGGCCAATCATGGCAGGCCTCAGCCACAACGTAATTGCTGGCCTTGACTGGCTCCGGCATAACCGTCCTTACATCAACTGGGATAACTTTGTCATCACCCTCAATAGAAATGGGGTGGGTTTTCAGATTTACCCCATGGAAATGAACAAACTACTACATGACACTGTGTTTGTCAGAATGACAGAAACAGGCTCATACAATTTTAAGGGGGGAACTAGACTTTAACCAATGTTCAGTTGAAGTTATCTGTGCAAAATCATCTGCAGTCCCTCCCTTGACATCTCCACTACTACCAGCGCTAGCTGCACTCTTCGAGTAGTACAAGGACGTATTCAGTGAAACACTCAAACAACTACCTCCATCCCAGGAGATCCAGCACGCTGTACAACTTCAAGGATCCTTACCCAAAACACAACTGTTATACCGTCTCACACCAAAAGAAGATGAAACCCTCTGCCAGCACCTTGTGGACGTGCTTGATAAGGGATTCATTTGCCCCTTGCTCTCTCCATACGGGGTGGTGGTCTTCTTTGTAGCTAAGAAGGATGGGTCTCTTTTCCTGGTCACAGACTAACGCGCCCTAAATGAGGTGACAGTTAAAAATAAATACCCCCTGCAGCTGATTGACAACCTGTTTGATACACTTGCAGGTGCAAAGGTCTTTAGCAAGCTTGATCTCACTGTGGGGTATAACCAGGTCTCATTGCACCAGGGGATGAGGCAAAAAATGCCTTCTGCACACGCTACAGGTTATTTGAGTGTTGTGTGATGAACTTTGGAATGACTAATGCTCCCTCCACCTTTGCCATGTTGATGAATAAAGCCTTTGAGGAACTGATTGGAAAGTGTGTGGTGGTGTACCTTGACAACATTATTGTCTTCATTCAAGATCAAACCACACATATCCAACACCTCCGTGCTGTCCTCAACACCCTTTGGGAAAACCAGCTAAAAGCTAAACCCTCCAAATGTGAGTTTCTCAATTCGGAGTTACTATTCCTTGGGCACACCATCTCTGCCCAAGGGATAAAGCCCAATCCTGCCAAAATCAAGGCAATCACTAGCATGCTGCCCCCCACTGATGTAGGCCAAGTGCAAACATTCTTGGGCATGGTTGCCTATGTACGCAAGTTCATCCCCAATTGCGGAGAATTAATTGCACCTCTTACTGAGCTCCTCCATACCAAACAGTGCTTCCATTGGACCCCTGCCAGAGATCAAGCCTTTGAGACGTTGAAGCAAAGGCTCACAACAGCACCAGTACTGCAGTTTCCCAACCAAAACCAACAGTACAAACTCAAGACTGACGCCTCTGATAGGGCCATAGGGGGCGTGCTAAGGGTAGAAACTGACAATGGCGTCTTCCTCCCCGTAGCATATGAATCCCGGAAGCTCACTAATTTGGAACAACATTATTCCATCCATGATAAAGAGCTGGCAGCCATTATACACTGCGTTGAGAAGTGGCGCTGTTACTTGGAAGGTGCGACCTTCCCACCCCGCGTTCTGACAGACCATAAGTCACTCCAGTACTTCAACACACAGTCCCATTTGACACACCGCCAAGCAGGATGGGTTGAACATCTATCCCCCTATCAATTACGCATTGAATATAAGCCTGGAAAGGAACTTGTCACAGCTGACGCCCTTTCAAGACTCTACGTAGTGTCTATCACTGGGGACAAGGTTTGGACCCAGACTGGCCCATGCTCTACCTGCGCCCTGAGGCAACCCGCTACAAGGGCCTTAAATTAGTCACCATCTCCAAACTGAAGGACAACAAAAGTCAGTTCACCATCAATGCTGGAAACGTCTGCTGCCGGGCAGAGACAGGTGAGAAGACGCCATATATTCCCACCACACAACAAGGAGACACCATCTTACACTACCACCAAACCTTGGGTCACATCAGAGGGTGTAACCTCTTTGATATCATGAAACGTAAGGTTTGGTGGCCGCGCATGCGCCAAGACATATTGGACCTCCTCAAGTCATGTGTATTGTGTGAAAAGAATACGTCCAAACCTGCACCTCCTAAGTCTGTCCTACCCATCAAGGCTATGGAACCCTTCAAACAGTGGGCCCTCAACATTGTGGGACTGCTTCCCAAAGACAGACTGGGTAAGAAGTATATTATCACCACTATCAACTATTTTACGTGTTAGCCAGTGGCCTGGGCCACAACCAACTACACTGCCACCACCGGTACCCGCTTTATGTGCAAGGAGATTGTGCCTTGCTTTGGGCGACCCAAGCGTCTCATCACAGATGGCGGTTCTGAACTTGTTGGACATGTTGTGAGGGAATACTGTGTCAAGAACGCGCTCCAGCATATAGTCACAACCCCCTACCATCCGCAAGCCAACGGGCGCGTGGAACAGTTAAACAGCTCCCTAGTTCAATTGATCACCAAGCTCTCACAAGAGCACCCTAATACTGCGTGGACTGAACATCTTCCCACTGCCCTACTGATCCTGCAAGCAAGAATTAACAGGGGCACTGGGTTCAGTCCTAACACCCTGGCCTTTGGAACACCTGACGGTCTGACAGGGGTTGAACAGGGGAAACTACGGTCCAAAGTTCCCAACAAACCCCCCTTAGTGCCAACTCCCTCCCTAAACCAATGGCGCGCCAAAGCCTGGGAGATCAAACACAAGCGGATTGCAGGGGGAAAACACCTTGAAGCTAGATACGCTTTAGGTGACCCCGTCTACACCCTCAATCCCAATTCTGCCAAATTAGAACCCAACCACTTAGGGCCCTTCAAGGTAGCTGCCGTCTATGACAACCACACCTACCAACTTGAGGATGCCCAGGGGAACACCAAGAAACTTCACCACAATTGCTTGCGCCCCTGCCGTGCCATCCCCACACAAAGGTTGTTTGTGCGGACCTTCCCAGACTTTCCGCAGACTCCAGTCCTGGTGTCTGACGACAAGTAGGGGGCAAGGGGGGTATTGCAACCAAGGTTTGAACCTTGCCTGCTAATGTATCTTACAATACACAGGGGGCTCTTGATGAGTTACCCCTTGACGTATCTAACGTTATGAATGGATCTGCTGGCAAGGTCAAATGGCGGGCACTTCATCCTAATTAGGAGCATTGCCAATTTGACCTGCTGATCCCCGCACAAGTTATTCCTTGGCTCCAAACCCTACATGGAACTCCCCACTATGCCACCCCCTTGTGGCCTTGTGGCTTCCCCATTTAGTATATTAACCACAATATCCTACAATAAATGATACCTTATTCTTATTATTCTGTCCTTTCCTATTGGACTGTTGTCTTCCCCAATTCCAAATACTGAACTCTCATTGGTTCAGTTGCAACACTCTCATCAAAAACAAGCTTCCACTTGGTCAAGGGGGCAGGGAGGGCGCCTACACTTGGTTCTAATTGTATGGCCATAAGTCCTTGGGTGAATTATTCTGGGTTAGTGCAAAAGGGTAAAGTGTCAAGGTTTCCTTTGTCTCCCAAGGTGACGTTTTGTTTTTGATAGTTGAGGATGAGGCCGTGTCTGTTGGACCAGGAATCTCCCAGGATGAGAGGGTGAGGTAGGCCTTTCAGCAGGATGAGCAACAACTGGTACATATTGCTCTCTATAACTAGAGGCAGCTCTTGCATTTGTATCCCTTGTCTTTAATGATATTCCCCAAGATGATCTGTAGGCAGTTCTCAGATGCAGACAGGCCTAATTCTTGGGCTAGGTAGGCATCAATGAAGCTCTTGTCAGCTCCTATGTCAATGAATGCCTTCAGTCTTTTGAGTGTTCCTTTGACATTGACTGATACTATGATAAACTTTTCAACTGGGTGGAAGCATTTATTTGGGCCAAATAAATGGGGCAGCATTTTTCTTAGGGCAGGATCTGGTCAAGTGCCCTGCTTTGTGGCAGTGAAAACAGAGTCCTTCTCTATAGTGTATCTGGAGTTTCACAGGGGTCATCCCTGCTCTGTTGGGCATGGAGGTTTGGGTCTAGCGGTGCTGGGCTGTACTGGTGTTCTCTTGGTTCATGCTGAGGCCTTTGCACAGAGGGACCAGTTCTTCTAAGCTGAGAGTAGGGGGATTGTGTTTTAGAAGGTCCTTCATGGCTGGATTCACCCCCTTCTGGAATATGATGGCTGCTAGTTTGTCCTTAAGTTGGGTGCAGGTTTTCAATTTGAGGAATTTTTCAATATACAATTGGATGGTTTGAGAACCTTGTCAGATTTCTATCAAGGAGTTCAGGGTGTAATATCAAGTGTTGCAATATTCCCTAGTGGCCATTAATTCTGCTTCAAACTTGGCATAGTCCAAGCAGAATTCCACATCTTCTGCTGTGACCTTTCCAAACCAGTCTAGGTTGTCTCCTGAGAGCATTAAAGCAACCCCAAGTACCTTCTTGGTGTCACTGGAGTAGGATGTGGTGTTGGCTTGGAAGTGCAGGCAGAGGACTGACATAGCGCATTGAGCTTCCTTGAGTATAAGCTTCCCCATCTGGGGCATTTCCAACTTTGTGAGGAATTGGTTGACAATCACATTCTGCAATTGATAAGAGGGAGTCTTGGTTGTGTCAGCGGTGGCAGTGTTGGGTTTCTTGGGGTCATTCAGGTTTGCATTCTTCCACATGGAAGAGGTCAGGTTTGTGGTCATCTTATAGGTGTAATAAGGAATTATCAATAATAAAAGCATACAAGATGCCCCAAGAAATAACAGCATATTGGGGCTCAGGGTACCAGGTTTAAAGTAGATTGCCATAATATCAGGGATCCAGTCTTGGGTGGCTGGCCTGTTGGTTTCGGGGATTATTTGGGCCAGGTTTTTTTAACAGGTAAAGCTCACCACAAGAGAGAAGATAACTTAAAAAGGTAGGAAAAGGACTTCCTCACCCTGGACCACAGGCCGATGGCCAGGATTATAGTGTCAATCACCCCTGTGAGGGTGATATACACAATCCCAAACAGCTTGCTAGTGTGGTCAGTTGGGAGGTTGGGCAAGGAGGTGGGCATTGGCTTGGGGGTCACAGACAGTTCCATATCAAGTTTGTAGGAAGGGAGGTATTTGAACTTGCCTCTAAACAGTTTGGGTGTAGATAATATCCACATGCCTTGAAGGATATATCTAACTGCAGATTGTATGCGGGCTAAAGGATCTAGTTCAAGGATCTTTTCCGGGGTGTAGTCCTTATTGTTATGGCCCATACCAGAATCTGGCTGGACTCCCACAGGGGAGGCGGGCCGGTCCTAGAAGGCCAAGTACACAATAGGATAAATTATGACCAGATAGTTGATTACAGTAGCTAGGGAACACCAACTCCCAGTATGGGGAACAGCCTTATTGACCAGCACAAATACTGTGATATAGACAAAACCTAACTTACTGAAGTCCTGGGCAGGAGGCACAGTTGGCAGGGGGGAAGTAGGAGGAATCTCCAGCATGGAGGGCGAAATGATCACTCTTGGTGGCCAGGAGGGAGCAGATATGCGGTTGGCAAAATATAGTGAAGTTATGAATAAATGCAAACAGAATTCTTATATTGGTGAAAAAATAGATAGTTATTGCAAGAAAATAATAGATCCTGAGCATAAAATTGTTTTATTTAAAGATGTCAATAGTGAGAAGAGATGCCAGTGTTCCTATCTATATCCTGCTGGGAAACTGCAATTGGACTTACCGGCAGGGGAATTTTGGGCCATTTGGCAACCCAAGTCCCCAATTATGGGTTTCAGAGGGCGTGGGCCAATTAAAATCTTTTCCACTTGGCTTTGGGAAGGCTTTCAACTGTCCCCAGGCTTGGCATTAACCAGGGTTCAATTCTCCACTTGGAATTAAAGTTTTTTTGGGTTAATCTGCGTGATTGATGACACAATTGTTTGGTTGCACAATTGCCAGTGATGAACCTATGCAACATAGAATTTTGTCTGGCCCATTCTGGGCCCTGACATCATCTCCACCATAGTTGAGCTCTTACAGCTTAACTCTGGATGCCCGGTCTTGTACATTGTTAGGAGGACACTAGTATTGGCAAGGTTATCTTCAGGTTCCCAGGTATTCTCTTCGTGGGGGTAAATTTTCTATTTGACCAGGAAGTGAGGTTTTGGTATCAGAGATTGTTTCCCAGGATGACTTCAACCTTGTGTTCTGTGAAGCTTTCTATTTTGATAGGTGGGGGAGCTGTTCTCACTATCTGGTGCGGGAGAGAAGGTCCTTTCTTTTTCAATAACAGGGAGCAGTGGAATATGTCGTGAATCTTCCATCTAGGAGGCAGTTCTAGTTGGTAGGCTACGGTACCAATGCTTTGTAAGACCTTATAAGGGCCTGTTTGTTGGGGGCTCAAGCTAGCGCAAGGGGCAGTGGTCTTGATGTTCTTTGAGCTGAGGTACACAAGGTCTCCTATTTTAATTGAGGGGCCAGGGCTTTGTTTCTTGTTGGCAAAATTATTGTATACTTGTACTTCTCTTCTCAGGCTCTTGGCACATTCTTCTTGGCACGTGTGGATGTTTCTGACCCAATCTTGTCCTTTGGGGTTGTTGGCTTCCTCTGTGGGGGCATCCCATGTGGGGTTGAATCCGTAGTTGGCTTTGAAAGGGGACATACCAGTGGAGCTGTGGTCTTGGTTGTCATACGCAAACTGAGCCATTGGTAAGTGGGTTATCCAATTGTTCTGTTCTGAGTTAATGTAGCATCATAAGTACTGTTCAAGGACCTGGTTTACTCTCTTGGTATTTCTGTTGCTCTGGGGGTGATATGCAGTAGACAACAGTCTTTGTATTCCCAAGTCCTTTAGTATTTGGGCCCAAAACTTGCAGGTGAATTGTGGGCCTCTGTCTGAGACCACTTCTTGTGGGAGTCCATGCTTCATGAATACTTGGTTCCAGAATAGAGTGACAGTTTTCTTTGCTGTTACTTTGGTTGTTGTTGGGATGAAGTGAGCCATCTTGGTGAAACAACTTACAATTACAAGGATTGTGTTGAAATCTTTTGAATTGGGTAGCTCCACAATGTAGTCCATGGAAACTGACTTCCAAGAGCCTTTTGCAATCTGAAGAGGTTGTAGTAATCCTTTTTGCTTTCCTTGCTTAGGCTTGGTATGTCCACATGTCTTGCAACCACTAAGGTATTCTTCAATTTCTGGCTTCATCCTGGGCCACTGTAGGTTTGCTGGATCCCTTTGAGTGTCTTTGTACGCCCAGGGTGTCCTGACATGGGAGAGTTGTGGTATTCCTTCAGTATCTCTAAGCGCAGTAGACACTCTGGTATTTAGGTGTGTCCTTGTAGCTGCAGGGTGTCTCTATGTAGGGAGTAACCAGTTTGGTAGTATTGACTGATGATATCTTTCTTTAAGTCTTCCATGATAGAGATGCAGTGCTGGTCTACGGTCTGAGCTAGTTGGATTTCTTCTCTTCTACTGGCTAGTCCCAGGAATAGGAGCATTGGCTTAATCATGCTTGGAGACAGCAAGGATTTAGTGTTGAATTCTTCAATTTTTTTGGCGCTAGGGAAGAGGTCTGCTCTTTGGCTTAGGGCGTCAGGTACAATGTTGATCTTGCCAGGTTTGTAGCTGATTGATAAGTTGTAATCTGCTAGGAATAGGGCCCATATAGTTTGTCGCTGATTCAGTTGTTGTGGATTAAAGAAGTATGTCAGGTTCTTGTGATTTGTAATGATTCTCACTGGGTGGTTGGCGTCACACAAGTATCTTCTCCAATGTTTCAAGGACTGGATGATGGCAAGCATCTCTTTGTTGTAGACGGGGTAGTTCAACTCAGGTGGAGTGAACTTCATTGAGTAGTAAGCTACAGGGTGCAGCTTACTATCATGACCCTCTTGAAGCAACACCCCCAATGCAAAGTCATATGCATCTGTTTCCACAATGAAGGGCTTATTGTAAACTGGCATTGCCAAGACAGGGGTGGAAACAAAGGCGTTTTTTAGCGCTCAAAAGAAGATCTGGCAATGTCATTCCACACAAAGGGGTGTTTCTCAGAGGTAAGGTGGGTTATGTGACGGAAATCACTGGATAACATGAAGCCGTTTCTAAGTGATGGGGAATTACCACCCAAATCCACATAGAATCAATGATTAACCACCAACGTGGCTTCAGATATTTTTTTGTGAAATTTCCAATTGTAACTCCAGGATTAAGTAGAACAATGATTCCTAACCAAAGTAATCCAAGATAAATGACCTGGAAAAGCATCAATGCATCTTCAGCGTAAAATTCTGGGCATTAGGAAGTGACACAATTTTCTGTTTCAAGAATGGGGGGAGGAGCGACAAAATTGGCTGGCATGAAATTGACATTTGGCAGCACCAACAAAAAAGTTCCAGCTGAAGGACCCCATCTTCCAGAAATAATTTGGTTCAGAATCAGACTGTACGGAATATACTGCAACAACCCAATCACAGAATGAATTTTTAAAATTTAAAATTAGAACTTGGGATAATTGATTTTTATTGAGTAAAATTTTGGGAGGACTCAACTCTTATTGTTGAAACAGTGAAAATTATTCAATACATATCAGAAAAATTGACTAAGCAATATCACCTGAGTCTTGACCTCCTATTCCTTCCACATTGTCAAGTAAGTATCTAGTCCAGGTTGCAAAGAACCCTTGTGTGACCAGTTTCTGACAACCGTGCTGATTTTCAAGCTCATATTGGGTGACCCTTATATTACGCCAATTTATCAATGTCAGTTTGAAAGGGGGAGCTGGTTTCAGCTGGCAGACTGGAGCAGCCGTGACCCATTTTCAATCAACTGTTTGATTTAAATCTGTTAACTTGGTCAATTTTGATACAGGTTTTCTGGCCTTCCAAGCCTTCTTACTTGGACGGACAATACCCAGCATTATGGAACCTACTGTGACAGGTTAAGGGCAAGCAGATTGAAGAAAAATTTTGGACAAAATCCCAGCAGAAGTTTGCCAGGTCCATGAAACTTCTGACCTCCTTGTGGTTCTTAGGTTCAGGCCATGACGTCACGGCCTCTATTTTATTAGGTGTCATTGCAAAACCTCTTTTCATTACATTGTACCCCAGGAACTTTACTTCCTCTTGGAAGAACTCACATTTCTGGAGGTTAACAAAGTACTGTGACCTTGAAGCGTTGTAGGACAGCTTGAAGATGTTCAACATATTCCTCAGGCGTGCAACTGTAAATGAGGATGTCATCTAAGTAGGCTACACAACACTGATCCTTGAGTCCTCCCAAGATCACATCCACCATAGTTTGAAAGGTGCTGGGCGTGTTGCACAACCCAAATG
The DNA here is from genome assembly GCA_014839935.2 of Entomophthora muscae. NCBI lineage: Eukaryota > Fungi > Entomophthoromycota > Entomophthoromycetes > Entomophthorales > Entomophthoraceae > Entomophthora > Entomophthora muscae. The sequence goes on along the minus strand of QTSX02006436.1, from coordinate 22,802 downwards.
GCATAACCAAGTATTAAAAGAGACCTTGCCTAGTCTTGAAGGAGGTATTCCATTTGTTGCCAGGCCTGATCCAGATCTGGTTAAAGGCATCCCTCAAATCAACCTTTGCAAGACGTTGGCCCCTGAAAGCTGGTCTAAGAGGTCTTCAGCGTTGGGTACAGAGTATCTGTTTTTCACTGTGATGCTGTTTAGATCCTGGTAATTGATACAAGGACGTAGGTTGCCGCCCTTCTTTTTAAAAAACAATAGAGGGGACAAACAAGGAGATTTGGAGACACCTATATATCCCTTCTTCAGCATCTTGTCCAAGTACTCTCATAAGGCGGCTTGTTCCTTCATGTTACAACTATAGACAGGCCCATGCTTAGGTTGGGTTCTGGGGAGGAGGTCAATGGCGTGGTCAAACTGGCTATGTTTTGGCAAGGCAGTGGATTCTTCTTTGGGAAAGCAGACTCCCAAGGCTTCAAAAAATTTGGGATCTTGGCCTTGCAGGGTTCCATGGTGATGTTGTTCAACTCAGGGGTCTGCTGGGGGTTCAGGAAGGGGACCTCTAAGGTTTGGCTCTCATGGGTGACAGTCACTTGATGGTTCTTATAGTCCAAGTTCAATTGGTGGTCAACCCACCATTCAAAACCTATCACTACGGATTTGGGGAGCTTCTTCATGGTGTAGAATCTGGTGGGAAGGAGTCTCCCATTTAACTTCAGGGAGACAGACTCTTCACATTTGTGGGACAGGTCTGTTGTCTTGTTATCCAAAGTTACCAGCTGGGATTTCCCCTGGATTGGTACACACAGTTTCTCAGCTAAGCTATGTTCTATGTAGTTGAGGGTTGCCCCGCTGTCTAAGAGGGCTACAGTGTTCACCTCATGATCATGGTAACATAAATTAGTATCAATGATAGGATAAGAGTGGGAAACGTTATTTATTGCTGAAATGGTGGCTCCTTGGGTTCTGTTGGAGCAGCTAGTGCAGTTATTGGATAAGTGGCCACTCTGGTGACAATAAAAGCATAGTCCACTTCTGACGTGGTGTTTGTACTCTTTGGGGGTCATGTTCAAACAAGCCCTACTTGCACCAGGGTTTTGGTTATTCCGGGGTTGACCAATGTGGTATCCTTGTGGTTGGCCAAAGTCCATTCCTGTGGCAATAGCCAGGAGCTTGTCTTTGGGGAGGTTGCATTGGTGGTGTCTCATTAGGCTGGCATGGTGTGGGTTCAGACTGTTTCTGAAATTCAGGACCAATATGTTGTCAGTGATCTTGGCTGCCTCTGCAGGTGTAGAAATTGCTGTATGTAGGTCTCCAGATTGTCCCTTCCTTGGGTCAGCCAAATGAGCCCCATTTAGGCTTTAATCTTGGCTCCAGAAGGGGTGGTTGAAGAATTAATTCTCTCCAGGAATTGATTGTAGGAGAGTATGAGGTCTGGGTCTTCCTCTAGGCTGGCCAAGAAGGTTTCTCTAGTGTCATCCTTCAGTTGGGCGGCCACCATCATAACCTTCTGAGTGTTTTCTCTTAAGCTCTTGAGGTGGGCATGAAACAGGGCGTTTATCATGATAATTCCTTTTCTGAAACCAGCCAAGTCCAATTTTGGCAGGTCAGGAAAGGCCGTAGGGGCAGAAGTATTCTGGTTTGAGGTAGAGATGGTCACAGTCTGGACTTGGGATGGCTTGGCAACAACTCCTTCTTGGCTTTTGTTTGTTTCTTGTTTCTTGGTCATATAATGTCTTAGGTAGTAAGCTGAGGTCAAAAATAAAAGCATACTGTCGTGAATAACGGCATTCACCATGTGTCAATTTTGCCTTTGTTGGGCCATTTCAAAGACAAATCTCTTGCTTTCACTTTCAACTCTCGAAATGAACTGGCTTCCGCTTCAGGAAATATGATTGTTTGGTTTCCTGACTCTGCAGCAACTCACTTGCCCCACTCATGCTTGTGGCAAGTGATCCTACCGTCCTGGTAGTGTTTTGTGATATTCCTAACCACTATATATTCCATTTCATATTCACCAATAAAAATTAAGTTCTATTCACATTTTTGTCTTTGTGTCTTTTGTACTTCCACGCCTCTCTCTAGCCACGCCTAGTAGAGATTATTCATCCAGGGCCGCAAAGTAAACACTATTGCCTTCCCTGTCATCTAACCAAGACTTAGTACAAATCCAATCCTAAGGTTAGGATTCCCCGTTGTGTGTCTGTGCCGCGCCTCAGAACACAACACATACAAGATGCCCCTATAATCAAAAAAAGAATAGGGGCCCAGGGTTACTAGTTTATATATGGTTGACATAATGTCACGGCCCATACCAGAGTCCATCTGGGCTCCCATAGGGGAGGCAGGTTGGGCCTGGAAAGTCATGTACACAATAGGCACAATGTGGACCAGGTAGTTGACTGCAGTGGCTAGGGGGCATTAACTCCCAGTATGGGGAGCAGCCTAGTTGGCCAGCCCCAATAATGTGATATAAACAAACCCCAACTTGCTGAAGTCCTGGGCAGGAGGCGCATTGGGTAGGGGGAGCAGCAGGAATCCCCTTCATATTAGGTAAGAGATCCAGATGGTGAGGGTGGTAATACTCCAATTCAATAGCGCAGGGTGGATTGACTGAGATAGCAGTAGTATAACCAGGAGGATATGGGTAGGCCAGATTTATTGTGTTGTGGATTCCCAAATAGATGCAAAGAGAATAATTAAATTGGAGCAAAAATAGATAATTCCTGCAATAAGATAATGATTTCTGGGCATAAACTTGCTTTATTAAGATATCAACAGTGAGGAGGGCTTCTCCTCCTCACTACTTATACTTACTGGTAGTTTTCTGGCCTTTTGTGCTATCAGGGAGCTGATGACATCAATTTCAGTTGAACTTATGATTTTCATTAGAATTTGTGTACTTGGGCCAGGGAGTGGGTGCTCATTGGTTGGTATAACATGAACCTTCCTTGAACTGTAGCATGCCAAGATTCCACAGTTATTTATAGATCCTGCAAGCAATTTAGCGCCCAATTGCGTGATCAAAAATTTGTGCTCCTGATGTACCATTTCCTAATAGCTGAGAGGCCCAAATTTGATAGTGTAATCAAAGCCAGGGATTTGAGGCTTGTGTGCCTCTCAAATCCTGGGCCATTTGTTAGTTAAAAGGGGGGTTTCCTTGCTCTAGGAGATACTTGGTAGGGGTTCCCAAGCTGTGGGGTTTTTTGCCTCTAGGAAGGCCAGATGATTGTCAAGGGCATTCTGGGGCCTGATACCCACCTGAAAACCACCAAAAATATGGACTGTTACAGTCTCCAAAGCTTTCATGGAAACATAGCTCTATGTGCCCTTGTGCGCTCACAGGAGGTCTGTGAGCAAGCACTGTACCTAACAGACTGATAGGGTGTCCTTGTCTATCTTAGCTCCACCTCTTCCCTGGCAGCCTGTGTTACCCGCCAGGGTCATCCACTCCCCACCCCAAGCAGCCAACAGTCCCTGATGGGTGGAGAACAACTAACAAGCCCACAGCAGCCAACAGTCACTGATGGACTATGACCTTCCTCAGCCCTAGCAGCCAACACTTCCTGCTGGGTGAGTTCAACCAATCAGTCCCTAGCAGCTAATGGTCCCTTCTGGGCTGGTCCATCATTTGCCTTAAGTAGTCCTCTGTTACCTACTAGGAAGACCTTACCTTCCCCTAGTAGCCAATGCTTCCTACTAGGCCCCTACCTGTCAAAAGCCACTAGACTCTCTCTTGACCAACATTAGCCCTTCCTTCAAAACCATCCAACATGTGGACCATCACAGTTCTTTAAAAACTCTGAAATTTTTCCACTACCTTTTAATCCTAAATCCAGTAGCCTTATATGCTTTTGTTTATTACATTATTTCCTTTTGGACAATGCCTTACAGGCATTTCTTTTTAGAATGTATATAACTTGATATGATTGTGTTTTCACTATTTTGTAACCCCATTAATCCCCAAATTATGGTTACCCAGGTGATCCCAAGGCATTCAAAAATTGCCCAAAAGACCAGCTCCTTCATGTTCAAGGCCATGATATACTGGAAAATCTGATTGATTACAACTTTTTGACCTTTGTTTGATGCAATGCTTGAGTCTGCTTCCCAAAAAATGGCAGATGCTGGTTGGATGAATTCTTTTAGTGAAACAAGGGTATAATTGGCTGAATGCAAATTGGCTCCAATATCTTCTTGTACAAGGAGTTGGTAATTGCCTTATCAGTGGTGTTCTCCAAGTGTTGTGAAAACAGCAAGCCATCTGTTTAACTGGCAGGAACATACAGCTTTTCATCCTCCTGAGTGTAGTTAAAGCTTTGGGTGTATACACCTACTGGATTCTCCCCTTGCTCTTGGTTGTTGCCTGCAATAAGCTCTTGATATGGAACGTCAATAATTAAAAACCCACTAGCACTTGAAAGCCCTATTTTAAAAATATAAATAACTCTTAATAAAAAGATAGACATATGTATGCTTGTGTGATAGGTATCAGACAGCTTCATTATAAATTTACTACTTAATATTTAGGTTTTTTTAATTGGGAAGCTGGATTTTAATATTTATACCCTAGTTTCCTAAATGAAATGAACTGGATTGGCAGTGGATAACTCTCTATCTTTACTGGGGCTTGCTTTTCTTTGAAGTGAAGTCAAAATTTAATATTGTTTGACTGGGTCTGTTCACTGTATGAACAACTTTGAAGCACTCTATATTTGATGATTATATGTTCTTGGTATACCTTTTATGTATGGATAAAATATATCTGGGTGCTGTTTGGAATCTGGAATATCCATATGCAAGTTAGATTCATTCTTTTGTTCAGTTGTTTATGATTAGCTTCAAGTGTGGCTATGATTTTTACTGGTATCTAGTATATACTTCTGGAAAGTACAATAACCAAGATAGAGGGGAAAATTAAGAAGAGAATGATACTTTATTTGATATGAATACAGGGTATTATATAGTGTCAAGATTTTGGGGTCTTGAGGTATTGTTTTTATTAGAGGACATTGGGTAATATATGTTGATAGGGGACTGTATGGCGACAGTCTGTAGCTACCAATTGGGTCTGTGGATATAACTACGGCTGGGCAGAGTCCTAAAGCCGTAGGAGAGGAAACACGGTTCTGCAGATAGACGGTGGCGCACTCTTATCTGGATACAACTGACTACTAGGCGTTGGCTAGTAGTGATACTATACTCAGAGATCATCAATCTCTAAGCCAAGGGTGATGTTTTTTTCTCCCTGCTCAATCTCTAATCAGGAGAGCTCCTTATATAGGGTGGATAAGCCCTCTTGCCAGATAGATATCTGACGCATCTAACTCTTGCTAGCCAGTCTATCTGTTCCCCAGACTGTTAGCTTCAGCCCCCAGAGTTAGGCAGCCATGCCGGTTGGCATGGGACTACAATTGATTACTGGGCCTCAGCTTACTTTGTCAGCGTGTTGGCGGCATCTTGTTTCCAGTTTATGCATGTACAAGTCAGTTCTCTGTCTTTGGGTTTTTGCATCATGCATTATTCATTTTTATTGACCTTTTATATTGATCATAGGCTTTGAAGCATCTGCAGGTGCAAATGTTTAGGCCTAATCATCTTCCAGTAGGTTCCTGAATACTTTGTCTTATTGGCTGTTAGGCGTTTTGTGATCGTGGACCCAGTCTAATCCAATATGTGGCCTAGTCTTGGATCAGGATCAATCTTTGAAGTAATCATCAGTCCATCAATTGGCCAAAACTAAGGGATGGATAAGTTGATGCTTTTTTTTACAATCAAGCCAGCTATGTGGCAATTGACTGTCTAACCAATCAACAAAGGGGAATAATGGTCAAGTTTATTACAATATTCCGGAGGCTTGACATATAGTATCATGGGAAGCCACACACTGTTTATGTATGTCATGGTAGTCATGGGGCTTATCAAAGTGATTGTTCTTCTTAGGTCATGAGGTTTGTCCAAGTAGTGTTCCTCTTAGGAATCAAAATGTTTTATACCTGTAATAGATAGCCAAATAATAATAGTACCACTGACTTAATGGTTAGTCAGGGAATCATTTGGCAAGCCACTTGGGGAGTTAGTTTCTCAAGAGGGAGTAATCAAATATGTTGCAACATCTCCCCCTGGGGTGCTGGAAGGTGGAACCTTGGGAATTTTCATGAGATTGTTGAAGATTTGGTCTTGGTATTGATCCAGTTTTTGTGTTGGGTACAGGAGGCCAGGAATTACATTGTGCTGTTCTTGCTTTGCATAGGTGGAGGCGGTCATGGTGCATACACTTGAGCTCTTTTTGAGCGCCAATGCCTTTGATGAGGTAGGTGTTGTTTGGTTTGACTTCTATGACAATGCCTGGTCCTTGTAATCCTGGAATCTAACTTGTGCATGTTATGGTTAAAAACTCAGATCTTGTCCCCGGCCTGGAAGCATTCTTGTTGTAGGGGGATTGTGTCTCTCTTGACTCTTTCCTTTTCCTTATCCTTATCCTCCTGATTCTTACTAGTTCACTGTACGTCAGGATTGCTCTTGTCTGGTACTTTCTTGGGCAGAGGTAATTGTGGTCCTGAATTAGTACTAACAAGGGCAGGCTTATGACCATAGACAAGTTCATATGGTCTTTTGCCCGTATTGTGGTAACTTGTGTTCTGCATACCATAAATGCTGCTGGCAGCATGCCAAACCAGGCTTTTGGATTGTTGGCAGATAACTTACTGAGGGCCTCTACTGGGGAGCTTTTTAGTCTTTCTACTCTTCCATTTGCTTGTGGTTGGTAGTAACTGGCTATGGTGTGATTTATTCCATTCTTAGAAGGTAGATATTGGTGTCAATGGCTTTTAGATTAGTTCCTCTGTCTGCCATCAGGAGCTCAGGTTTCCCAAACTTATCTATTATCTCTTTTCTAATAAATTGTCTTAAATCATTGCCTTTGTGTTCTTTTGTAGCTTATGCTACAGGATACCTAGTTGTATATTTGATAGATATTATAATGTACTTTTTGCCTTTGTTATTTCCAGGCATTGGTCTCAAAATATCCAGTGACTACACCTTGAAAGATTCTGTGATTGACACTGGTAGTGCTGATTTGGGTGATGCTTTGGATTGGGCGTACTTTTCACAGACTTTGCATTGTTCTAGTACTTCCTTGATATTGTCCAGCATGTTAGTCCACCAGTAGCATGTCTTGAGGTATTCATGAAAATTTTTTCTACGGATGTGTCCCAGGTCTCTGTGGTATCAAAGGACTGTGTCAATCTTTTATGTTGACAGGACGTAGGGTACAGTATCACCACTTGGAAGTATGTGGTGTAGTGTGCCATATAAGTTTTTGAAAAGATGTTTGTTCTTGAGGACTTTCTCTTGTTTGTCCATTGGTGTGACAGAAATTACCGGATATTAAGAAGCTGTCTCCAAATGGTGAGGCATCACCACCCAAATCCACATGGAGTTAATTATCAACCACCAACACAGCTTCAAATACCGTTTTGTGAAATTTCCAAATGAGATACTATGGTTAAGTAAAATAATTAACCCTAACCAAAAGAGCCTGAGATAAATAGCCTGCAATAGAATTAGATTATCTTCAGCATAAAATTCAGGACATTAGGATAGAACCAAAGTTTTAGTTTCAAATATAGGAGGAACAACTCCAAGATTAGCAGGCATTGTATTAACATTAGACGGAGGCAACAACAAAGTATCAATGACAGGGCCCCATCTTCCTGTCATAATCCAACCAATAATTAAATTGTAGGGAATGTAGCGCAGAAGGCCAACTACAGGATGCATTTGAAATTAAAGTTTGACTAAGGTATATTTGATTTTATTGAGTAAAAATTTGGGAGGACTCAACTCTTAAGAGTTGAAACAGTGAAAATTATTCAACATATATCAAAAATTGACTAAGTAATACTGCCTAGATCCTGGGATCTTATTCCTTCCACATTGTCAAGTGAGTATCTAGTCCAGTTTTCAAAGAATCCTTGAATGACCAACTTCTGATTACCATGCTGATAAATAAGATCATATTGGATGACCCTCAAATTACGTCAATTTATCAATGTCAGCTTACAAGGGGGAATCAGATTCAACTGGAAAACTGGAGCATCTGTAACCTATTTTCAATCAACTGTTTGATTCAATTCTGTTAAATTAGTCACTTTTTTAAAGGTTTTCTGGCTTTTTGAGCCTTCCTACTTGGCCAAATAATTCCTGACATTATGGAATTTACCGTGACAATTAGTGTACCAGGTGAGAACCCCTCTTGGAGATCCCCCATTATTAACATGGGTCAATTGGGGTCCCCATCAGTGTTTAGAACATGTTTATTATATAGCCTTGATAGGGCATCTGCAGTAAGCATTTCTTTTCCTCTTTTTATATTTGATTATCATGGGGTACCTATTTATAAGACTTATCCATTCAGCTTATTGTCTAGATAGATGTTGTTGAGTCTTGTTGAACACCAATGACTTGTGGTCAGTATGTGCTTTGAATATTTGTGCACCTTCCAGATAACATTGTCACTTCATTAGACAGTGAACAATAGCTATTAGTTCCTTGTAATATATCAGGTATCTTTGCTCACCATCAGACAGCATTCTTGATTCATATGCTACAGGGATGAAGTCCTTTTCTGTAGTTTGATCTGGGGTACTCCTCCTATTGCGTAATTGGAGGCGTGAGTTTCCAGTTTGTATACTCCTTCAAAATTTGGATACTGTAAGATAGTGTAAAGTCACTCCCTCCTTTAGCCCTGGATGGGACAATCTTCCCGCGCCGCACAAAAAAATCTGCTCAGAAGCCAGCCAAGCCCCTCAATTCCCTTGAAGATTTAGCCCACACAACCAATGAGAGATTTGTGTTGGTAAACCCTTCTCAAGGGGTAAATAAGTGTTCTTTGGATTATTTCCCCACTTGGGAGGAATCCCTGATTAATTTGGACTATTTTCTGGCTTGGGCTCAATCACATTTAAAATTAAGTAGGTCTAAGCAATCAGGTCGCGCTACTGCCAAATCATTAAATCCCAATTCAACTGGAATTGATGGCATTCAGAAGTGTTCTTTAGGCATTAGCCAATCAGAGGTTGGGTCGGAAATTAATGAGAAACCATCCAAACTCCCTGAGATTGTTGGCAAAAATTCTATCTCACCCAATCAATTGACTGGCTGAGGTCACCTGACCTTTTAATCTCAATGGCTTTTCCTTAAAGCAAGACAGGGGACTTTTGGTCCCCTGCTTGCTCATTCTTACAAAATAAAGTTTAGGCTTTGCTTCCAAACTTAAGTGGTTCTTTGGGTCTGTTATTGACCCTTTTGATTTCTCTAAGATTATTAGTAAAGGTTTTCTTTTCCCTTACCTTTCCCCTCTCTTTCAGGCCCGTTTGTCACTTTTTGAAGCCCCTATTTACGTTGTTAGCGTCAAGGTTAAAGTTTACCTCTTTTGCTTTGAAGAAAACAGCTCAACTTTAGAAATTAGAAGTGAATTTAATATAATTACCTATTTTAAGTTTGATTTTGTGTTTGTTTTGCTTTTGCTTGCGCCTAGACATCATATACGCTTTAAACAAGCTTTCCTATACACTTTAATTAAAGCTTTCCAAACCACTTTTGAGTCCTTTGGTCCACAGTTGCTGGATTTTGCATATTACAAGTGCCATAGAGTCCCCTGGTTTGAAATTTACCATAGAATTTACAGAGTTACCTGCAATTTTGCTGTGTTTCAACCTCAGACTTCAAAATGTTTGTCCCTCTGATAAAATTTTTGGCTTTCACCTTGGCACCAGCCCTGGTAATGATCTGGTCTACCTCTCCAGATCTTTGGGGCTGTATCTCTGATTATTTCCTGCATGTTAGTACCAACCCCAACCAGCTCTTGAATATTTTTGAGGATATCCCCGCACGCGCCCAGGACATGTACGCCACTAGTGAGAACATGGTGAGGAGTCTAACCTGTGATGACCTAGAGTTTCCTGCCATCAAGATAGCTTCTGCTGCTCCCCCCAGTCTGGCCCACCCTACGCTCCTCCCCTCTGAGGAACCACTTGTCTGGGTTTCAGAGAAAGGCTTGGGCACCCCAGAGCTCACTCCCAAATGGGTATCCTGGTTGCTTAGTGGAATGGTTTTGATGGGTTTGGACTCCTACTTTCCCCGGGTGCCTGCTGTGTCCTCCCTATGGACGCCCTTTGAGCGGCCATGCCAGTCCTGTACTGGATGGCATCCTGGTGGTTGGTCCCACCAAGATGGGACCCAAACTTAGTTAGTTTAGCCCCCCTCTCTCACAGATAGGGGCAGTGACTATACATTCTTTTAACTGTTGAAAGTGCTGATCTCTTAACTGTGTCCATACAACTCTTGTTGTCTTGACTGTGATTGTGGATAAGGGAGCAGTCAAGGCGCCCCAGTCAGGGATGAATCTCCTAACATATGCTACATGTCTAGGAATGTACAAAGCTCACTCTTATTTTACGGCGCTGGCATATTGGTTATGGCTCATATTGTTTCTAGGTCTGGTTTCACTCCGTCCTTGCTGATAATGTGTCCTAAAAATGAGAGTTCTTCTGAGACAAATTCATATTTTGAGGGCTTGGCTATAAGTTGATTATCTTGAAAATGCGGAGGACTAGGCAGACGTCTTTCCAGTTTTGCTCTACAGTTAGGCTGTATATGATTATGTTTTCAAGATAGATGATAGCCCTTTTTCCAATCTGCTCCTTTAATACTTCATTCATAAAGGTTACAACGGTACTGGGAGCGTTTTTCATGCCAAAGTTAAGGACCACACATTAAAATGCGCCATACTTAGTTTTGAAAGCTGTTTTAGGTATGCCCTCTGGCTTAGCACAGATTTGGTGATAACCTGCTGTCAAGTCAATTTTTGTGAAGACTTGGGACCCCCAGAGCGTCAAAAAGATTGTCAATCAGGGGCAGGGGATACCTGCTCTTAATTGTGACTTTGTTGAGCGCCCTATAGTCTGTGACTAGGTGGAGTCCTCCATCTTCCTTTGCTAAAAAGAAGACAGCTATGCCAAAAAGAGGTTTAGACAGTTGTATGAATCCCTTTTAAAGTACTTTGTCTAGGTAGGCTTTTAGTGTTTTGTCTTCTTGTGGAGTTAGGTGGTAGATAGGTCCTGCCTTTGGTACACTCCCTTTGAGGTTGATTTCATGTTAGATGCCTCAATTGGGTGGTAGTCCTGGCAATGTTACTTGGAAAACTGAAAGGAATTCTAGGACTAGGTGTTGTTGGATTGGGTCATGTTTGTGTGTGGTCTCTGCATTTTTAAATTTAATAATATCATATGTTCATGTGTTCCAATCAATTTTTTCTGGGGTCCTTTTCTGCTTCTGTTTCTGTGATTTTCACAAACACATGGTCTCTCATAAGTGTATCAAGATGATTTGGATATACATGATGGTGCACCTTGCCTCTTTGTATGGTGAGGGTAGTGCTATCCCAGTCAATATGAGGCTTGGTCTTTTCTATCCAGTTCAGGCTAAGTATAACATCATACTTGGAGATTAGTATAATTGGGCTACTAAGCATAGTTTGCATGTCTTCTATTTGGGCACAGAAAGGTTTTGCTTCCTTAGTGACTGGTGTACTTCTGTTATCTGCCATGATAACTCTCTTGATATTACTTTGGACTGTGGGTAGTTTCATGAAGTTGGCAAATTTCTGTCAATGAGGGATTGGTCTGCTCCAGTGTCAAATAGTGCTATGCCCTGATATCTGCAAAAGTGGAAAGGATAAGTGAGGAGTTTATTTCAAGTTTGGGCACAAACAGTAGAGAATTGCTGAAGGGTACTTGGATCATAATGATTAAGTCCATGTCTTGGTCCCTGTACAAGTCTTGCAAAGTGGGGGAGGGCGGCTTGCCTAAGCACTTCTCTGAGTTTTTCCCTCCAGGTGGTATTATTGGTACTCAATTGATTTACTTGAGTAGTGCAATTTACACTTTGAGGATGGGAGTTGTGGGCTCATTTGTTCTACTTGTTAGATCAAGGGTCCTTCTTTTCTGTGGGACTTTCTTTTTTTGTTGTGTGTAGATTGTCAAATTTCTGTGCATCTTGCTTTCCTTCCAAGAACATGTCTCAGAAATTTTTGCAGCGGCTCATGTCAAATTGATGTCTAATGTGTGTGGGGAGGCCATGGTAGAAGTCCAGTTGTGGTCCAGCTTCATCAAAGTTGTTGGTGTCAGGGGCTCAATCATGTATGTCTTCATAGGCTGCAATGTACTCCTCAATGGTCCCTGTCATTTTGAAGGTTCTGAGTTCTGTCATGATCACCATATTGAAGTCCTTTATGGCAAATTTCTCCAGGAAGGCAGTTTTGAACATGTCCCAGTCTTTATTGTAATCAGGGTGTTGGTCAAACCACTCACTTACAAAGCGTGAGGCGGCCCAGTACTGTGTAGGGCAATTTCACTAGTCCAGAGTTTGTGGGGGTAGCCTACTTCTGTAAATTTACTTTGTGTGCTGTTAATCCAGAGGTTGGTGTTTTCCTAGCGTAATCCTGTGAACGTCCCAATTTCTGCTGAGCGTAGGCATTGAAAGACGATGCTGGGTATCTTGGTTGTCTGCAGGCTGGCAGAAGTTGGGGGAAGGTTCAGGGGTTTTTGGGCATTGATAAGGTTATACTGTTTGGTGGGGACAACGACGTCATTGAAGATGACAAAGCCTGTAGAGATGTCCTGTCCTTCTTTGTAATCTCTCCAACCTGTGGGGAAGGCCATTTGCTAGATCCTTTTCTTGGGAGGAATTTTTTCTTTAAGTTGCATAGGTGTGGATAAACTACCTGTGCTACCACTGTCAAGTTTATACTTCTGGGAAGTATAGTAAACAAGATAAAGGGAAAAATTAAGAAGAGAATGATACTTTATTTGATATGAATATAGGGTATTATATAGTATCATGGGAAGCCACATACTGTTCATGTATGTCATGGTAGTCATGGGGCTTATCCAAGTGATTGTTCCTCTTAGGTCATGAGGTTTGTCCAAGTAGTGTTCCTCTTAGGACTCAAAATGTTTGATCCCTGTAATAGATGGCTGAATGATAACAGTGCCACCAACTTAATGGTTAGTCAGGGAATCATTTGGCAAGTCACTCAGGGAATTAGTTTCCCGAGAGGGAGTAATCAAAGATGTTGTGACACCAGTGTTTGATGTGTTTGGCATAACCCCCTGAAAAGGTTAATGGCTCATGTCCCCTGCCATCACTGGAAAGAGCATGTGCCAATTATGTTTTGTTCTAAGTGTGGCTCTAGTTTACCATAATCTGACTTTGGTTTGCCATCCAGCAGCTGCGAAAGGTACATCATTTGTCTTATTGAGGCTTGAGTTTGCCATCACGGCAAGATGTTCCAACTTTGATGATGAAGTTTCTGTTGCTTGCTTGTATGTCGATCCTGGTCAAGCTGCCCATCCGTAGATTTGTAAGAGTCATGAAGTAGGGTTAGCCAGCTGGTTTGTACATTCAAGCTCAGACAAGTTATTCAAATCCCAAATGGATAAAAAGTTTGATTTTGTGGGCTCACGATACATAGTCTCATTTGGTAGGGAAATGTATGAGCTTGATATTGACTTTTACAAGCTGTAGAAATGGCCTGAGAAGCTGAGGGTATTGGTTGATTGAGATAGCATAGCTATAGTTGTGTTTAAGTCGTTTTGAGAGAGATAGTGATTTTAGTCATGTCAGATTGATAAATTCTGAGCAACATTGTTTGCTTAAAATTCTATTGTTAATCAGTGGGGTTGGATTCCTGGACTACAAATATGGCTAATTGTTTGGTAATAGGGTTAAATTTTACATGTGGAATAAAGTATAGTGATTAGGCTATGAAGAGCCATGTCGATTAGGAATGTTATCTTAAAATAATCAATTATTCCTTCGTTGGACTGGTAGGCTTGGAGTCATCGTCTTTTTGGAAGGCAAAGAGCAGCTCGCGGAAGTTAGAATTGGCGATGGAACCACGAGAGGGGAAACCTCGACTCCGGGTGCTAGCAATGGGCATGGAAGGGATAGGGGATTTAGGCCTTATTGAACTTGCAGCCAATGACGGAGACTTGACAGAGTTTATGCTGCCAAATGGTGATGGAGCAGTTGAAATGTTTTTCTCTAATCTGGCTTTAAGTCTCTCTACTTCTCTTTCAAGCCTAAAATGTAAGAACTTAAGAAAGGGAGATTATACCTTGAGGACTTCTCTCTCTCGTCAGCAGCTTCCCTCTCGGCGCGCCTCTTGGCTAACTGAAGATTGCTTTCGGAATTTTCCTGAGGAGAATTAGAGCAGTAGGCTGATTTGACTTACCAAGTCATCAATCTGGCTCTTGAGTTGCTGGATCATTGCCGCAGACTTTTGGGAATTGGTTTCAAGGCTAGCCCGCTGTTTCTCCCGTTCATTAAGTTGGAATTGCAGCTCGCGTATCGTTCGGTCTGCCTTGCGGGCATTGCGCAGCATCTCATTCTTATCATTGGTTTCAGAATCTAACTGGGCAGCGAGTTCTTCGATACGAGAAGTCAGGCGGTTGACGCCACTGGAAGGCATGTGGCCTCCAAGCTGGCTGACTGATTTGAGGTCCGCGACTTCAAACTCTAGCTCTTTGGCTTGCTTCTCGAGAACGCCTTTGGCACGCAGGAGCTCAGAGTTGGCTTGGCGGATGCGAGCAAGCTCCGCTTGAGAATCAGCGGCAGCATGCTCTGCTTTTGAAAGACGTATGGTCAGCATTTCTGCGCGATCTCTTTGTTGATCCAACAATTCTTTCAGCTCGGATGCCTCCTGGCCTATCTCACTCAAAGAGCGCTCAGTAGCCTGGCGGGTCTGGTCGGCACTGCTAAAGCGCCCTTCGATCTCATCCAACTGCTCCTGGAGGAAGCGTTTGGACTTTGAAAGGCTGATGCATTCGCTTTCCTTCACTTCAAGTTGACCAGTGACTTGGCGCAACTGAATGTTGATTCTTTCTTGTTCTCGAGTAAGCGTGTTATTTTGGACGATGGCTTCGCTGTGTTCAGTTGTGAGAGCCTCCATTCGAGACAGCAGCTTTTCTTTTTCTTTATTGCTAAGCTCGAGTAGCTGCGCTTGATTCTCTAGTTGGATGGTAAGTTCACTGGTTTGCGAGACTAGATTGGCACATTGCGTTTGATGGGAGGCTAATTCGCTTTGTGAGTCTTCCAACTCTTTGGTGAGGTCGCTAAGTCGCTCCTGGTATTTAGAGCGCATAGCTTCGAGTTCAGCCGCCCTCTCTTGGAAGTCGCGCTCTGTTTCCTCACGAATGCGCTGGAGCTGCTCTGCCAATCGCAAGCTACTTCCTGACAATTCAGAGTCATCGTTGGTGGACCGTTGCTCGTTGTAGAGATGTTCCTCGACGCGCTCCTGAAGCTCGCGTATCTCCTGCTCAGCTCTCTCCAAGCTCATCTCCGCCTCGGTCTTGGCTTCTTCTAATTCTGCATTCCTTTCTTCAAGAGAACCAAGCTGACGTAGACATTTGGTTTTGGAGATTTCAGCTGACTCAAGGCTGCTAACTAAGTCGTTGATCTTCTCTTTGTATGCATCACTTGCATCCTTAAGTTCAGCAGACCGGGCCTGCTCTGCCTCCAACTTGATGTTGAGTTCGTTGAAGGCGCGCTTGTATCGGCGTTGGCTAGCAGACTCGGCATTCTTGGCTTTGATCTCATCTTCGAGGGCTGTCTTGAGTTTTTCGATTTCTGCACGAAGTTCATCTTTGGTTTGGATAGCAGCATCAAGTTCGCGTTGTTTGGAGGCGAGTTCTTGCTGGGTAACACGCTGAGCAACCTGAAGAGCACGGCGTGACTCTTCGAGCTTCTCGAGTTGGGCAGCCATTTCCTTTTGGGCCTCGGCAGTACTGGTCTCGTTATCGGGAGCGGCACGAGAGCATTCTATAGCGACGCGGGCGTCAAGGAGATCCTCCTCTAGCTGAGTCTTATCAGCTTCAAGACGTCGGATAGTTGCATTCAATGAGGCTTTAGATTCTCCCTCCTCTAGCTCGGCAGTAAGGTTTTGAACGCGCTGCTCTAGTTGACGCTTTAACTTCTCCATAGCTTCAAGTTGCAACTCGAGGTTTTCTTGCCTTGTCTGGAGTTGATTTGATTTGAGCTCATGCCGCTGGGCAAGTTCTTCAAAGTTGAGACGAAGTCGCTCCTCGCTCTCGAGAGTAGCTTGCAAAGTCTTGATGTACTCCTCAGCTTTACGCTTGGCGTTTTCCAATTCCGATTTCGATTGGGTGGAATAATCGACATTGGAAACGAGATCGTCGATTTCATCTTCCAGCCGCTTGCGAACCTTGAGCACTTCGTTTTTGGCAGCAATTTCTTCATCTAATCTCTCTCCCAGCTGGTTAACCTCTTTGAGAAGAAGTCTTCGTGTTTCCTCTAGCTGCGCATCCTTTGCCAGGAGTTGGGTCTGGAATGTGTTTTGAAGATCTGTCAGCTGCTCTTCAACCTGGCGGCGCTGGTCTTCGGCGCTGGCTAGGCGAGTGTCTAGCTCGTCCATCGCGTAGTTCTTGGCTTCCAGTTCAGCTTCAAGTCGGCGCTTGGCCTTTTCCAGCTCATGGATGTTGCGACCACCATCCCCAATTTCATCGATGAGAGCGCGCAGTTCAGTCTCCATTTCCCCTTTGGACTTAGAGATGGCAGTAAACTGCTCATGCTTTTCTGCAATCTGCTTCTCTAGAGAAGCATATGCTGACTGCAACTTACGGTGGCTTGCTTCAGAGGCCTCGCGTTCATGGCGCTCGGCTTCTAACTGAGCGGTGGCACTAGCCATCTGAGCTTCCATCTGTTTGACCATTTTCTCAGCATTCCTAGCGCTGGTATGCTCACGCTCGATTTCATGACGGAGATCCTCGAGATCTGAAACCAATCTCCCTTTGGACTTTTCCAGCGATGCACACTGCCGTGTAAGCTCCTCGTATGCTGGCTGAAGCTCAGCAAGGCGCACCTCCACCTTTCGCTTAGCCTCCTCAACTTGGGACACACGTTCACTGGACTCAGCTGAAAATGAATCCCTGAGGGCCTGTAGCTCGGATGTTTTGGCAGTGACTTTACGCCTAAGCTCCTCCTTGGTAGCCTCGGTCTCATCAAGTCTAGCCTGCAGGTCAGATAATTCAAGGGTAAGCTTTTTCTTGAGGCTATCGGAAGCTTCCCGCTTGGCTGCTTCTTGAGCCAGCTCCTCCTGCAATAGATCCATCTGCCGTTCAAGTGCTTGAGTATCGCGTAAGAGACGTGCTGAATTGGAAGATGCCTCTTCATTCGATGCGTTGGCTTCAGCGAGAAGGCGTTCCAGTTCCTCTCGATTCGCTTTGACATCGGCCAGTTCTGCCTCAAGATCTGATGTGCGATCAAGCATGGTCTCGATGTTCTTCTCGGCATTGCGTTTCGCCTTGTCGAGTCCACTAGCCTTTTCTTCGATGTCTTCGAGTTGAGCGGCAAGCTCTTTGACTTGTGCATCCAGCAAGTTACGGGATTTGATTAGTCCTTCATTATCAGCTTTGGTCTGCTCCAGCTCGCTTCTGAGGGAATCTGCAAGCTGCATATTGGTACTGCGGACCTCTTGGAGCTCCGCCTGGCATTGTTCCAAAGATTCACGCAGCTCAGCAAGTTCTGTTTCCCTTAGGCGACGATGTTCGTTGTGCTTGGATTCAGCATCGCCCTTCTCTTCGATGAGCTTGTGAAGCCCCTCCACCTCTTCTTCAAGTTTCTTGCGATGCTTGAGCAGCTTCTGATTCTCGCTTCGCTCAACCCTCAGCTCACTCTCTAAAGCCTCGATACGAACAGACAAGTCTCGCCGTTGCTTATCGATGGTAGCTTTGGCGCCCTCCTCAGTCTTCAGCTGCTTACCAAGATTAGAGAAGTCTGTCACTTGTTTATCAAGTTGGCCCTGTAGCTCTGCAACTCGTCTTTCAAAGTCGCCCGCTTTTTCACTGGCCACCTTGAGGTTGGCTTCTGCCTTGAGACGCCTTTCATCAAGCTTCTGGCGCTCAACAACTTCTAGCTGGAGTTTATGTGTAAGGTCGTTCACTTGAGTATCTAGGCGAGACTTGGCTTTGATGAGCTCTGCTTCCTTGTCTTTGCCAAGAGCGAGTGCCTTTTGAAGCTCAGATATTTTGGCATCGAGGCTCTTTCGGTCGGTGTCAAGCTTAGAGGAGCGTTCAGATTCGGTCTTGAGTTCCGCCTGGAGCTGCTTGATTTGCTCCTCACGGCCACTCTTCTCCTTATCAAGCTTCTTGGCTTGAAGGATCTCCTCCTCCAGCTGGTGGCTCAGCTCTTCGTATTTTGAAAAGGACTCGGCTCTAGCCTGAGCAACCTCCTCGAGTTGAGCCTCGATCTGTTCGAACTCAGCGGCCATCTCCCGAAGCTCCTCTTCAAGGGCGACCTCGCGTTGCTGGGTTCGACGGAGAATTTCCTCGTTGTCAAGTGCCGCACTACGTTCAGACATGAGTAGCTCTTCAAGCTTGCGCTTTTCGGAGTCAAGCTCACTCCTGGCTCGATCCAATTCAGCACGCTGCTGCCGTTCAGTTCCAATCTGAACTTCAAGGGAGCGGATTGAGTCTTCCTTCTTCTTCAGCTCCTCATCAACACGGGTAACGTTGAGAAGGGGCTTGACTTTGGTATACAACTTCCACCACGACCACTCGCGCAGCTGCACGTAGACTCGAGCATTCTTCTGAATGATGCGAATAGCCTTGACTTGATCGATACGCTTCCGGTATAACTTACGAGCCATGTACCCACGACATGCAGCCTGGAACTGGGACACGAGGTAAGTGAGGTTGGCATCTCTAGACTCTTCCAACTCAGCCAATACACCCGCCCGGAAGAAGACCTTTGATCCACCAATGCGGTATCGATTGGGGTCGAGCTGCACCGCTTCAAGGATCAGTTGAGTGGCGTGCTTGCCATCCATAAACCCACGCGGGATGGCACCAGGCGCCAAAATCTCATAGCGCTGACGAAACTCGGAAAACGGAAGGCGGTTAGGGAAACCAGCCCGGCAGATACGAATCCCTTCCAACACACCGTTACACCGCAACTGATCGAGTACTAGGGGTGTGTTGATCTTTCCTGGACGCTTCTCTTGGTTGGGCAGTATACAGCGGACGAAATGGGGCTCGGTAGAATTCAACTGGGCCATCAACAGCGACAGCTGCTCCTTGTGGCGTTGGCCGACGGTACGGAAGACGCCCTTTTTAGTGCGGCTGCGGCCACTCAAAATGGCGTCAACAAGATAGTCAGCAAACAATGCGGCTATGTGCTTCTCGCTAGAGTGGGCTAACAAGCGGGTAATGTTTTCATTGAGCGGATCCTTATTCTTGTCTAGCCAGCCTTCAGTGCGATACTCCACATTGGAGGCGTAGTGTTTTAGCATGAACCCCTGGTGGAATTTGAGAGCACCGAATTTGTCACTTTTATCCTTCCACAACGCAATGAGCTTTTCAGTGAAGGTCTTGTCGGTGGCCTTGGGCATAACACACTCCTCATCCAAACAAGACAAGATACCAATTGGGTTTGACTTTTCAATCAAGTCGATAGTCGGCTGAAGATCCAAGCCAAAGTCAATGAACTTCCAGTCAATGCCCTCACGTAAGTACTCCTCCTGCTCGCGCTTAAACATGTGATGGTTGAAGAACTGCTGAAGCTTTTCGTTGTTGTAGTTGATGCAAAGCTGCTCAAAACTATTCACTTCAAAGATCTCAAACCCTGCAATATCTAGTACGCCAATGAAGGTAGTCTTCTCAGATGGCCGCTCCATAGCCGCGTTGATCCATTCTACGAGCATGCCAAACATTCGCTCATACATGGCACGGGCTAAAGACTCTAAGGAGTATAACACCTGATCCACTGTACGCGCTTGAGTTACCCAGTCACGGCCGGCTTTCATCTGCGGCCGCAGCAGTCCCTTAGTAAACTCGGCTACCGGAATCCCCAGTACATGGCAAAGCTTTTCAACCACAGATGTGTCGCGTAGCTGTGCCTGGTCATCGCGATCAGCTGTTGGGCGAATGTTCCCCATGTGCAATACTGCTGCTAACACTCGAAACAGCAACTCCTGCTGGTCTGGAGTGAATTTCATGACATCCATCGATTCTCGCGTGATTTTGAAGTCAGTCTCGTCATCTACTCCGTCAATATTCTTCATTGAGTTCTTGGTGTAAGCGTAAGCATTCAGGTCACTGGTGATGAGGAATTTGTCCAGGGTGTCCTTGGAAGCGCCCTTGACAAACTGGTAAAATATGTGGTAGTTGCGCTCCTTTGAGGATTGATGCGTCACCCTAGATTTTTCAAACAAGTATTTCTCAATGTTTGCCCCAGCAATCTGTCCCCCGGAACTGAACTCGATGCGTATGAATTTGCCAAAGCGCGAGGAATTGTTGTTGCGTATCGTTTGGGCATTTCCAAAGGCTTCAAGGATCGGGTTGGCCCTGAGAATTTGTTGTTCTAGGATGTCGGTATTTTTGTTGTGCGCCCGGTCGCTGGCCACCGAGGTCAGATACTGAATAACCTTTTTGGTGTTTTCTGTTTTTCCGGCACCCGATTCACCCCTGCAAAAGATTTAAGCAAGCAATCCAGGTTTCCATTAAACTCTTACGTGATCAAGATGGATTGGTTCTCCCGGTTTTGAAGCATGCAATGAAAGGCAGTATCTGCGACAGAGTAGATGTGAGGGGGCATTTCAGTACGTCTCTTGTTTTTATAAGAGCGAACCATTTTTCTCGGTATAGATGGGAAGTTTATAATAAGGATTAACAACTACCAAAAAGAGCCCAGAATAAGTCTAGTGAATACATTTAAATCAGCATATTCAAAAACGACTGGCAAAAAGAAGCTTGCTTACGTAAATAAGATTAGAAAGATATCTCATCTTTAGATTCTGCGCTACTGATGCCTCATTCAAGTAACTGAGATCTGCCATATCCTGGACCCGATCGAATTTTGAAGGATTGACCTTCTGGGTATCATTCACATTCACCCAACAAACCTTAAGTTGTAAATCAATACGAATTCCAGAAAATAAAAAGATATAATACCTTATCAGTAGTTAGATTGACTTGTATTTGATCTCCTTTCTCTGCGGTAATGTATCCAGCAATCGTAGCCCTCTTCTGTATCCTCTACCCAGACCCATTTCTTGTCAGGGTCTAACATTCCCCCGACCGGATTCGACGTGGCACGAGATGCCATTGATAATATATTATTATAGCTTCAAGTATACTTGCTTGTACAGGGTTACAGATACTATCCGTCGAGGAAGTTTACTATTATATGGAATGAAAAGTCAATTAGACTTAATGACGCCAACTTTCCACCCAATGTCGTTGCTTGCCGCCTGCTGTTCTTCCTGCGCTGACACTTGGATACAAGAGGCACACCATTTTTCGGCGGAATTCAACAAGGCATTTTTTGAAATGAATCAAAGACCAACTCAGGGGTATTGATTCATTTTCAAGCCAGTTCAGTCACCTTCCTCAATTTATGAGATCATAATTTATTCCCATGACCAATTAGTTCAAATTAAACCATCTTGCTTCGTCATCATAAAATATATCCAATTAACAAGATCCCTCTAATTACTCCTAATCCTAGCACGCTAATTAAACTTAAGTGCCACTAATTTTTACATTATCACCAATGCTTGTGAAACTTCAATTTTCATCAAAATCCAAACCCTTGCCACTTGATTCAAAACCCCAGCTTAAATTAAATGCTTCAGCATGAGGCTTAAAGTCCCAACCAACCCACGCATTATACAACCTATCCTCCATTCAAGTTCCTCAAAAAAATGACCACCCTCGAGCCATCCCAGCCTAAAAATTACTCCGCCCAACAAAATTTTTACAAGGACGAAATTATCTTCTAAATTATACGCAATTCTAGGCAAATATTTAAATAATTCTAAGTCAACCTCACCCAACCACCATAAACTTGATTTCGTTACACCAAGCAGAACTTACATTGCCCTATCAAGCCAGAAAACCAGGTACCGCAGAATCTGGGTACACCCGGACCGGTCAAACTTGTACAGATCAAGGCTCGCTAGCTTAAAAGCAGAACCTTCTTATCGCCGGCCAAGCTGATCACCAATAAAGATACCGAAGCAGCCAAATCAGACCCATCCAGATCTGAATTTACTATCTTATTACCAGGGTCCAGTATAACCCTAACTCCAACAATGTCGCAACCGAACCAATTATAGTCCAGTATTGAGATTGGGAAAGACACCAGACCAACGGAGAGGACAAAGAATAAGGATAAGATGTAGCTTTATTTGGAAGATAATAGTCAATCTACCCAAAAGAGACACCACTAATCCACCAGGGGTGGCGAGTAGCGGGTCCAAGTATAGTGTGAGCAGCAAATATCTAATTGAGGGATTGACGCTTGGAATTGGGTACACACCTAATTAGGAGACACTGCCCATATTTTGATATTGGCAGCATGATGCCCAGTGCAGGTAGACATGTCATGATGTACCTCTATGCCAGGGAACCAACCCTGAGCTGCTGGCTTGCTAGTGTCTGGGAACTGGTGGGTTGTGGGTGGGCAAGGTCTACCAGAAGATTGGTGCTAACTTAATAAGGTAGGACATTGATTTGCTCACCCAGGACCACAGGCCGGCAATTGAAACAATAGTGTCTATCACCCCAGTGTCGCAACATCTTTGATTACTCCCTCTCAGGGAATTAACACCCCTGTCACAGCTCATACCAGAGTCCATCTGGGCTCCTGCAGGGGAAGCAGGCCGGGCCTGGAAGGCCATGTACACAATAGGCGTGATTTGGACCAGGTAGTTGATTGCAGTAGCTAGGGGA